>JAFHLA010000004.1:600000-1033835 GCA_021432705.1 Caranx ignobilis
GTACTGTCAAAAATGCAGACCATCAAAACTGATTCAACACCACAACATGAGGTTCAAAACGCACTTTGTTGTACAAAGTACAACACGTGCTGATAGGTGTCCACCTTTGATCCTGTTTCTTTGTTTGGTTTGTTTCAGACTCATTTAAATGGAGAGAAGATAGATGCATCACTACAAGCCACAAAATCATCATCCAAGGACCATGATGTTGCTCTTATACTCTTCAAGAAAAGCACAGAATCATCTGCATATGTGACAATGCAAATTTACAAACTTATTTAATCTGAGGCTGTTAACTGTTGAGCAAAGCGTTTCTGAGCTCACAACCAGAATGAACATACTTCTACTACTGTTTTCCTCCTTTGTACAACACTAAAACACAGCACAGTTGTCCAAAACTGACTTATGTTTGATGGAAAACATCAAAACGTCTGTTTGCTTTTGCTTCAGTCAAGGCTTTTATCCACAGAAGCAAATTGCAGCCCCTCCCCTGAAAAAAGAAAAAGAAAAAAAAGAAATAAATAAACATAAAGGCACAGACACAGCGAAGGAAAAAGAAAAAAACCCATCACGGGTGAATTTCCTGGAAAGAATGAATTCCATTGATCACACAGATGGCACGCTATCTGAGAGAGAGAGAGAGAGAGAGAGAGAGAGAGAGAGATGCAAAGAGATATGGAGAGAGAGATACAGACAGATATATGGACAGAGATGGGGGTGAGATTTGGAAGAAAGGAAAGGAGGACTGGTGGAGGAGGAGAGATAACAGGGTGAAAAGAGGATGAGAGAGGGATGAGGTTTCTATTTCGGAGCAGAGCATTCATCACAAGCTTGGGAGTTTATTTTGGTGGTCTCTCCATCTCTTGCTCTCATAGCCCTTCTCTCTCTCTCTGTCCATCTCTCTGTCTCCCAACTTGCTCAATCCTTATTTGCTGATGTTAAAGCTAACATTGTTAAAAGTGTATAAGGCGATATGCTGTTAATATCAATTGAGAGTACAGCTCAGAAGAAGAGTCTGAGGATGTGACCCCTGATGTCAGAGTGATGGGCCTGAGCTCAGATGCTCCAAAAGAATCACTGAAAACCAGTGATACAAAATGTGGAGTCACAGTCTGGAGGGTGTTTCTGAGGTCAAAGTGAATGTTTCTGAACCGAACCCTGTGTCAGGAGATTTTAGGGGAACCTGACAGTTGAACCAGTCTCATAAAAGCTTGGTTGTAACACACACAATACTATAAGACGGATGCCAATTAGCTGGAGAAAGGAAGACCCACACCTTGCAGTATTATTGTGAAACCCAGTGCAATAGACCTGCAAGACAGGAGCTGTGTTATTATCAGCCACCTAGCATGCTAGTTATCGGAACATTGAGGCATCTACGCGCTGTAGCCATTGTAGCCCAGCTCTGTGGCCGGCTTGGAGGCGTGGTCGCCCACTGAGTAGGGACCTGCTGGCCACATAGCCTGAGGTGAGGAGCTGAGTGTAAAAAAGCTGCCATTTCAAATGTTTAACATTAGGCCGTTAATGGTGTTCAGATGCCATCAGGAAATGCTCCAAAGGCTAGACCGTCCCATTTACCAATGGTTGCTTCCATAGACCACGTAGGCTGAGTCCTCCAAACGATCCAGCCCCTGAATTGGGACACAGCTAGGAGCTACAAGAAAACTTCTAATGGATGCATGGGTGATACATTGAAACATAGCACTTTCTGCACCTGAAACTGTGCCTGTGTGTTTGTTTTATGGCTGTGGTTCATCCTTACTGATGCAGTTTGTCTATATAATCACGGTTTTAAAACCCAGTCCTGCTCACATATTCACCATATTCGGACCAGTTTCCCCCCTCAGTTGGAGAGCTATTTGTTCTCTTTGAAACTCTCTCAGTTGTTTTATTTTGCTTTGAAATTTCCAATATCAAAGTGCTGACTGCCCGAGCTCTTTAATGGAGGACTAATGCTGCTAATTGGAATTCACTTTAACATGAAAAAGCTTCGTAGCGGTTTTTGTAATTGTGATTAAGTTACCTTTGACTTTGTCCTTGTCTGTGGAGTGTCCAGAGGATTTTCTCTCCCCCTGGTGGAATAATCCCTGATACTCCCCCAACACACACACACACACACACTTGTTGATTGATATCCCTGTCATTGGGTCAGTGGAGTCACATTTCCCCAGATATGGTCTGACTACCATCTCTCTCCTTCGCCACTAATCCCCCCCCCACACACACACACACACCCCCAACAACTTGAACCCAATATCCCCCTTTTCTCTTTCTATCTCTCTGCCTCTTTTTCTCAATTTCTTCCTCCACACCTCCCCATATTAGCTTTCCTCGCCGCTGTTTGTCTTTAGCCTCTCTGTCCCTCTCATTCTGTCTCCGTCTGTTTTTGTCATTACACCTTTCCATAGGTGTAATTTAATGGGAGGACAGGGACACTTGTCATATAAATCACCCGCCCCCCAGCCATGAACTCACATCACTCTGTGTCACCCTCACGTTTTCTGTACATTCTACAGATATCTTAACTTCAAGGTGGCGACTTCATCTCAATTGTATTTATAGTGGAAACTACACGTTTATTCGTTCCATCATTTGAAGTACTTGGAAGTAACAAAAACCACCACTCACATCACTTTCCAATGGAAGCCACATTTACACACACAGATGCAACATCAGGGCCAATTGAAGGTTCAATATCTTGCCCAAGGACACATCAAAATGTGGAATGGAGGAGCTGGGAATCAAACCACTGACCTTTTGATGAGTGGACGAGCTGCACTACTTTCTAAACCACAGTTTTTCTTTTCATCTTCATTAGTTACGTACTTCTGTTTCATTTTAAATTTGTACTTGTATGGCTTTAATCTTGTGGCATTTAGTGAGAATCACTTCCAGATTAATTATGGATGATTAGTTAATTATTTTACATTTAAGATAATCAATAACAAGATGACCTTTGTTCTCTTATTTGTTTTTTTTCTCTGACTACAATATAAACCTTCCTCGCCACACTGTTGGGTCACGATGTTACATTCCACATTATTACTTTTAGTATATACAGTGTATTCGGCTGTTCTGGTTGGTAAGGGCTGTAATTATGGCCTCTGCGATTCCCAGGGGACGTCTCCCCCCGAGGTTAAAATGAAATATACCATTTGCTTTTCCAGTTTTTTCCCCCCTTCGCTATTATGGCTTGTGCCTCTTTTTATATTTTCCCATTTCCTATAATCCAAACTTGCCCCACCCCCCCCCAACTTCCTTATCTGTCTCCCTCACTCTGTCCATCCATTTGCAGTCTCTCCTTGATGAACAGGAAAAAGGAGGCAAAGTAGACTTGATTGAAAGATCCAGTGCAGGAAGGCGAGTCTGGCAGAAGGAGGAGGGGGAGGAGAAGGAGGAGGGGGAGGACTTTGGGAGTTGTGGGTGTGAATTTTGTGACTGTGATTCATGTCAGAGCATGTGCACTTGGAGGTCTTTGCACTCGGTCTCCTCTGAGTGTGTGTGTGTGGTGGCAGATGCAGAGAAGTGTGAAGAGCAATTTCAAATGGTCACCATATGACTGAGAGGGACAGAAACAGAGGCAAAGAAAGGGAAGACCTCGGTGAGGAAGTCGACCAGCACCGATGGGAAACGGAGGGGCAGTGTGTGTGTGTGTGTGTGTGGGGGGGGGGGGGTTGATAAACTCACACTCCTTCATACACACTCCATGATTACCTAAAAACACGGTCATGTAGTGAGAGAGGTGAATATAGTGTTGTTGAATGAGCCATGCCAGGCAACTTTTCACTCACACAAACAGCAAGAAAAGTACCTACTGTTATGATTTGTCCAGTCAATCAGACCAAAAGGTTCAAACTATGATAAAAAACAATTTTACAGCTTTTACATCCTTTGGGCCAAAGCACGTCATGTACTGCATATTCAACTGTGTCAGTCAAAACGGTCCCTCAGCCCCAAACTGCAAACTTCCTTCACGTCTAATATCATTCCTATATTATTATGTAATATAATATAATATAAAATCAGCATGTCATACAGTCAAGGTCAGAGGACAGGTACCCTGTCAAGAATGGCACTTTTATTTATAAGCAGAGTTTTCCCACTGCATCGTTACAAGCAAACATGTGCTATAGCAGAAATACATAACTACATTTTGTAATTTACTGCTGCTGTGTGAGGTCTCCAACATAGTGAAATGAGTTTGGAGTGGAGTGGAGTGTTTTTGTAAGTTGAGAGTCATTCATTCAGTGCTATTGAATATTTGACCTTTGGTTATATCCATTAGGCAAAAAAAAAGAAGACTTTATGTGTAGTCACTGAAGACAGGTTGTAGGCTGCAAACATGCTAAAACTGTGCCAAGGTTATCACCTGCAGTGCTTCACCACAGACACGGCAGCCAATAAGAGTGATTACCAAGAGGCGTAGAAGTAAAACAGAGCTGGGAAGAAAATCCTGTGTGTGTTTCAGGCTGGGAATATGAAAGAAGGATAAATCCACTGGGTCTTGGTGCCATTCAATTCTATCGTCCAGTGGTCCACAGCCAGGAAGCACAACTTGTAAAAGCTGCTTATGAAGGGGCTAAAGGAGTCGCAGCCGCAACTGACTTAATGGACCAATGGGAACTAAGTAGCTAGGGAGAGTCGAGGAGAGAAGAGGAGAGGATGACATGTTGGTGAATCACAATGTGGAAGATGAGTTTCTTTCGGGGAGAGCAGGTCGTCAAAAAGGCAAGGAGAAAAAGAGTCAGACAGAGGGGAGGCAGAGAACTGAAGGATGGGAAGAGGAGAAAGTGAAGGACGAGCATGACAGGAAGAGGACAGACAGGAGAAGAGAGGACGAGGGAGTGGAGGAGAGTGAAGGAAGATGAGTGGGGACACCAAACAAAGGAGGAGGAGGAGGAAAAAGACATGAGTTAATGGAGATAAATGTAGAGAGGAGCTGAAGAAAGAAGTGGGAGATAGAGGAAGGAGTGAGTGGATGAGTGCATGAGAGGAAAGAGGAAACTCACTGATTAGATGTGATAAGAGGACGAGTTTGTGTCCACATGTACCTTTCTGTAACAAGCATTACATGAGGACCTGCATGTCTGAGGCCTGTGTTGACAAGACTAATATCAGCCATTACACTGTATGTCTGCTCACCACACACACATTTAGTTGCTGTGACACAGTTTGTGCACATGCGTCATTGATGGAATAGGTCCCATAGAGAGAGGAAGAGAGACAGAGAAGAAATGGAGGAATGAATGACTCAAACAAGGCGGAGGAGTTTCAGAGGAGGAAGAAAAAAAAGAGCTGGTTAGTTGGATAACTCCATTCAAATAGTAAATGTTTGATTTACTTTCAGGCTTCAACCCCCCCCCCCCCCCCACACACACACACACACACCCCACTCATGTTTCACTTTTGTGCTTGAACCCCTAAAACGGAGACTTTTAGATTCAGTGACGCAGACGCCCACGTTCACTTTCCGATTTGAGTCATCGTGTATCCTGCACCGATTTGTCTCGTGACCCCTTTCTGGATGAAAAGGAAACAGCCTCAGACTCGACTATCAGTGAAAAATGCGACACGGATGACGAACTATAAAAGCACTGCTGACCTCAATGTCTTTATTAGCAGCTGTTGTGTGCAGTTAAATTCTGCATAAAGCTAAATAATCTCTGATGTCAGGAAATCTTTAGTACATTCTGCAACTAAGCAGCCAACAGCTTTCTGATTACAAAGGCATGTGCATGTCTAGTGCATGGTATGACGATGTTTTTTTTTTTTAAGTGATGGAGGTGCAACAAGTGAGAAACACAGAGTCAACAATGTGTTGACAAGTATAAACTTTACAAGACAAGATATAAATGTATAAGTATATAAGTGAGAGGCAAAAAAAAAAAGTTATCTCTTCTTTCTACACCCCCCCCCCCCCCCCCGTTTCCTGCCCCTGCTCCTTTAAATTCAGGTAGATTATTCTCCACTATCATTTCTAATGTGGAGCTAAAACCTGAAAGGACGTATTTCGATAATGTAAATGTATGCCTATGGTTGTGGCCTCAGTGTCTACAGGTCCTGCAGCTTTCCATGGGGGCGAGACTGGGGTGGGCACTTTCCTATTAACATTTGTAAGTTTTCAATATCAAGGAAGACAATGCATGTTTTGTGTATATGTGTTCAAACATTAGGAAATAATCATGATCACTTCTACTAGATGAACAGCTTTGGACCACTAGTGGCACTGCAGAGCGGCATTTTCATGATTAGTGAAGAGAGTGTTTATCCTGTCGACCGGCGGTTGTATCATGTCACATTTGTCAGAGGAGAAAGAGGAGAAGAAGAAGAAGACAAGCAAATCTAAACCAGGACGAGCGATGGACGCAAAACGTAATTTAGAGGGGAAAATGGAAACTGCACAGGTTACCTTTAAAATAAACGCATCAATAATGTTACATCCTGTTACAGTGTGGAGCGTTCAGCATCGACCATCTAATTGCAGCCCATTGATTTCCACTCTGACAAAATGCCACCGGTCCTTCAGGCTGTTATTAAAAGGGCTTCTCTTTCTCGTAACTATTGTGTTAACATGGCTGCAACTACGAACGGAAGGATATAATTTTACACTCTGTGGTTATTTTTCCTCCGAAGATGTGGGTACTTATAGTTTATTTGATTCTTTTGTCTATAACAATTTGCATCTGTGTCCTTTTTATCTCTGATGCAAAGTACCTGAGCGGTCTTGTATTTGTTGTTGTTGTTGTTGTTGTTGTTGTTGTTGTTGTTGCTTCCATTGGTAGGAAATAATCCACATTGTTTCAGCCAATCAGAAGTGAGGATTTCCAGGATATACCTACAGCCCTGCTCGTAGAGATATTTAAATAATAATAATAGTAGATGTAATTACCTCAGGTTTTCAGCCTAATGGCAGGACTGTATTCACACTGCAGCTCATTAGAAAAAACAGAGGAGTGGAGAAGATTCACTTCTTCTCACCATTGTACAGCACACCATGGGTAATCCCCCTCTAATCTGTTTACAACTCTAATCTGGTTAGGCCAATCTGATTAATGTTCAACAGTTAATTACCGAAATCTGGTGCGAGTAATCTGATTGAAGTACTAATGAGTGGGAGGAGGGCGGAGGGGGGATTATCACTCAGTTGACAGGCACCTCTCTCTATTCTTTCCTCCCTCTCTCTGCATCTCCGTCACTTTTTTTTTTTTTTTTTTTTTATCTCACTCTGTCTCACTTTTGTTCCCATCCTTTTGGCTCTGTTTGTCTCTTGACTCTTTATCTGTCTCCTGCTCTTTATCTGCAGCTGTCCCACTCTGTCTCACTTCCCTCCGCTGTCATCAGTCTCTCACTCCCTGTTTATCAGTCATTCTCTGTCTTATTGCCATCGATCGCTACAGACGCCACACCAACACAAACTTAATTAAGTCTGACAAGCGCAGGTATTTTTATCGCTGTGTCTCAAACACACCCACTCACACAAACGCGAATGCACGAAGGGGTGCGTGCACACAGACACTCATGCGCACGCACATGTCTACACCCAAAGTCATTTTAAACCTCTATTTGTTTTTTTATTGATAGATTCTTGCCTTTTGGGTGAAAATCATTAGAGCTAATTGTTCCCTTGTTCAACTTTGACATTTTGTAAGTATGTGTGCAATGAGAGAGTGTCAGTGAATGTCAGGTCGTATCAAACCCACACACACACACACACACACACAAAGACAGATTCCTGTCCTCTAACATCATTTCTCTCAACCTTAAACCATTAACCTCAAAATAAACTTGATGACCAATAAATATCCTCACCGTTAACACTTTTTTGTCACCTTTTTTACCCTTGAGAGATGATGCACACACACACACACACACACACACACACACATACACACACTCTTACATTCATGTGCACACTTAAGTCTTCATCATTACCCCCCCCCTCCCAAAGTCATCTATCAAACACACAGCTGCGTCTGTGTGCGAGTTCTTTATGCAGAGGTGTGAACAAACACTTCACATTAGCTTGTATCATGCTGATCTTTCTCTCTATCGCTCTTCCAGTCTATCACATTATCAAGTCCACGTCTGTCTCTTCACCTTTGAATGTTATTTTTTTCTCTTCACTTTTCTCACTTTCTCTCACATATTGTTTTTCTGTTCTTTTTTTTTTTTTTTTGGTCCAAACCTCTAAAATGTAACTACAGCTGAGTGACTAGGAACAGGAATGTGTATCTGAGGAGTTGAGTTAGGGGGGAAAAAAAAAAGTCACCTTTTGGAGGTTTATTTTTGTATTCACAGGGATTAAATCTGAGAGAGGTCACTCATATCCGACCATTATTACCATTGCAGAGATACTGACAAATTATTTTTACGATCAAATTGGTACATACTGTGTCCTCAACCGCCGCCATTTGACTTTCAATTAATCTCTCAACCTTCTCTCTCATTAAGCATCCCGTCTTTTTGGCCATCTCCCCTCCCCCATTTCTCCTCCCCCCACACGCCCTCCATTCTTCCAATTCTCCGTATTTTCTCATATCAATCCCATAAAGCAGAAATGCCATAAAAACCACCATCAGATTTAAATTCTAAGGTCAAGCATCTGAATGGGAGACGGAGCATTTGTGCAGAAGTGGAAGGAGAGCTATTAGAGAGGAGCCGGTCGAAAGAGTAAGGTCACAAGTTATCACAGGGTCAGGCTTAGAAAAGACAGAGCAAGGGGTATAAAAGGCTCATCCTAGTGAGTGGCACGTTTTTAGCCTGTGCAACAAAGTAGGATATACTTTATATTAGCACTCAAGCTTTTCCTGCTGATTCACAAGGCAGCTCTTCTGCAGGCTGCAGCATCAACCTTGAGGATAAGAAAAAAAAAGTAAAGAAAATATGGATGTCATGAAGTGGGTGATGAGTATGTGGTAGCGTTGGTAACTCAGCAGCAGATACTCAAGTCTCAACTGTTCAGTCACATTTTTTTACTACAGTTTTATTTATTTATTTTTTTTTCTATTTGTAAAATCGACGTCTGTAGTTTCTGTGAGTTGTGGACGTAGAGCAAATGACTGGGAGGAAAATCCATAAACATCAGCGGTGATGCAGTAAAAAGTGAGAAAGTGCAAGTATAAAGGCCTCATTCATTTACACTGTGAATAGATTTATACATAAAATAATGAAACGACAACTGTAAAGTTTCACTAATGAGAAACTACTTTCCTCCATAACAAGCTCTTGACTCTATTTCATGAATTGATACACGTTCATACACTGCTGTGATTTGTTCCTGTCATTAAGATGTGTTTTTGTATATCAATTGATTGTGTAGTATGATGTGTTGCTACGAAAGCCAATCTGAAAAACTCATTTCTCTCTCAGCATGAGAGGTTTCGATTTAATGAATACAGAGGAAAAAAACAAAACAAACAGAGAGAGAGTGAGTGTAGTTGGGTAAAATATTAGGCGAGATATGACACAAGCAAAGGCGACACACTTTTTACTTATTATACAAGTTTGGGAGCCTGGCGTGTTTGTGGTGTTAATCAGCCATCGAGGTTGGAAGCTAACACCCACCAGATGCTGGTGAGATGTGGCTGTAAATAAGTCTGTATACTCAACTAGCGACTTTGGCAGACGGCCAAGCATCATTGGAGAGTGGTGTGTGTGTGTGGGGAGGAGATGAAACAGTTTAAGTGGCTGGTTAAAGAGCGGGCCGCTGTAGCCTGTAGGCAAAAATACACTTTTCCCATTGGACATAGATGTAAAAAGAGAAGACGAATGACAGGAGAGAGCAGCATTTTGGTAAAAGTGTTGAATGATGTTTCTGGAAAGTTGTAAAACAAAAGGTTAAATTAAAACAGGTCTGTGAAGCTGATGAGGAGCGTGAGTGCTTTAAGCAGCCACACTGCCTCCAGAGGGACTCATTGTTTAACCTGGCCTCTTTTCTAAAGTTTAAACACAAGCAGCCTCCAACCAGCACATGAGACAGGGAGGGGCAGGAGGGCATGGAAAGCAGCAGCTCCTTTCTCCTCTCTTCTCCTTTCTTCTTTTCACCTGTTTCTCCACATCTCCATCTTACAACTTTGAAAACAACCCAAACAAACATCACTCCAAATCCTTTTTTTGGAGAGGAAGATGAACTATGCTAAACTATGCTGCTCTCTTCCTTCCACCTAGCGTCTCTTGGCTCACAAGACCAGACCAGCACCGCCAATCCGGTGTCCCAGCTCTCATCTCTGCAGCACCGCAACACAAACACGCCCCGTAACCCATATTCTCTTGTTTATGATGGATAAGACTACACAAATATTCAAGTTGTAACATCATACATGATATAACGTTATGGACTGCTCTATTGATTGCTTTCTCGTCAGCTTCACTGAAAACAAATGCACATGGCCCGGAGGAGGTTTAGCAAAACAGCGGATAAGCAACCTGACTTGCGTAATTCCCTGTGGTGACTGACAGGTGTAAAGTAAAGTAAAAGTAAAGTAAATTTTATTGTCCCCTGAGGGGAAGTTTGTTGAAGGACAATAAAGTTTACTTTACTTTTACTTTACACCTGTCAATCATCACTTTGATAAATGCGAAAACAGGTTTAAAAAAATCTGAGATAAATAATTATTATGGTCCTTGGTGATTAAAACAACAGTGTTTCATAATGACTCAGGACACTCCGTCATTGGCTCTGTCCCTCAGGCTACACTGCATGCAAACACATACTAATCATAATCCATGATAGGAGCCGACTTCGCAAAGCTTGATTTAAAAAATTTTTCTTTTTCAACTAATAGAAATTCATCATCACACAGGCCTTTGGCTAAAGCATACTTGGCATAGATGAGAATATTTTTCAAAGTTTAAATGAAAACCAACTCTTTTTCTCTCACGTTCTCTCTCGTTTTTGAGGTCGTCCCATTTGACAGAAACGAGTTAACAGTCTCTCAATCGACTAATTCATCCATCACCAGCGCGGCTACCTGCTGTCGCACCTCAATCATTTTGAGGGACTTATTCATACACACAAACACACACACACACACACACACACATAGATTCTTAAAGAAGTCATACCTATGCATAAATTCAGAACATCATGGAGCTGAATACAAATCATGACCTCTGTTGCCTGTCACCGGCTGATACATAAGAAATAGATGCAGCTTTTCGCCGTCCCTTCCTAAAGCAGAGCCCGGAGCCAATTTCACCACTTCCAGTGTTTTCCCAGCCGCTCGACTGGAGCTTGTTGTTGCCACACTGGCCAGCATTTTTGGATTCGGCTCTGTTCATTTTAGGTAGAGTATTAACACTGGCAGTTGCTCTGTGTTCTGGCTCTTTGCATGTTATTTGCCCTTTTCGCAGTTTATTGTGTTTTCCTTGATATTTATTGCTCCGGGTTTTCTCTCGCCTACGTTTCCATTTTTGCAGAGCATGCTGTAACTCGGATTAACTGTGAAAACAAAAGACTATTATTAGAGTGTTTTTTTTAAATATTATCATGGTATATGTTCACACTCTGATGTTTTATATTACAACCCCAGTGGTTAACCCTGTTAATTGAGGCGCATTTAATTAGCATCATTGTGAGCTGTGGATGGTACTACAGGGGAGTCTTTTGTCTCCCTCCCTCTTCCCCCTTGTGTCCACAGCGCACAGACACAGCAGGCAGCTCACCATTCACTAATTTACTTTGCTAACATATTGTTGTTGGTGCACTTTGGCTTCTGAAGTGCTGAATGTGCAAGCGTGAAGCCGGAACAGGGGACTCTTTAGCCCCATCGGTGAGATTGATGGTAACATTAGAAATGATCAAATGAGATGAAACTAATTGTAAACTTGTGTGTAAAACCATAAGGTACCTGAGAAAGGAAATCTTACTCGTACATACAAATGAAATCCATTAGTAATGTTTGGCAAAGTAACTTGTTGGTGGTTGATTTCTTTCCGCTGATGTCTGCAGACATAGTGGTGGACTGGGCCGCAAGAGAGACACTCACTGTACCACCAGATGCTGCAGTTTGCAAACCTCTCCTGTCTCCTGTATACGCGACCACTCCTGATTCTCAGGCAGGTAATGGTCTTGTAGCTTTTGGGCCAAAAGCCCCCCCCCCGTGTTGGCCCTGCATTACAGTCATTAAACTTCATTATAGGGACAGTTGGTGCTTACGCAGAGCTGTGCATGTATGTGTGTGTGTGTGAGTGTGAGTGTGAGTGTGAGTGTTTGGGGGGGGGGTTCAGTGTGAAGGATGGGGTGCCACTTACACTTTACTGTAGTCAGCACACACACATTAATGTGTATGGTGCTGTACACTAAGAGAACAACAGGACAAGTTTGCAGGGCTGCTGCAGTGTTGTGAGGCTAGAAGAGTTACACACAGTGAAGTGTGTTAACTGAGCTACATCTGCTTCTTTTGACCTTACTTCATCCAAGCACTGTGATTAATCAAAGACATGCTGTTCCGGTGTATTAACAGTTATAAAGGGGGAAAACAGCCAAAAGTGTTGTTAAGATTTATGATTTAGCATTTGATCTGAACTGAAGTCTCATTTAGTTCAACTCTTCTTATTCTACATCAGTGAATTTTTATCCCTAATCTTCCCATGTTCTGCAGATGTGCAGATGTTTGCCCATCAAATACAGTTCTGAGTGTGATTTAAATCCTGTCTCTGCTCACGTGTTTTAATTTACAGGTGATGTTCATTCATATATTTAGATTCTCCTACAACGTTGATGAAAAAGGCAGAAAACTGAGCTCGTTCCAAAACAAATCTCAATAGATGACAGTTTCAGAGTGGGCGTGTAAACATAATGGACCAAACATGTGTTTGTGTTTATTTTTAAAGCCAAATCTGGATGAAAATTTATGAAGCTGTGAGGTTGTAAAGTGGAGTGGTATTGAAAAGAAAAGGCAGTTTTTATGAATAAAGACAAAGCAGGAGATGAAGGGGCTTAGTGCAGAAGTGCTGCTTTAAACCTGGTGCTGTCTAATGCAATTAGACTGATTGTAGCATGTTGATGATGACAGCACCACACACCCAAACGCAAAGAGTGAAACACACCACATCTGCAACACTGCTGCTCTATTGTTAAAAAAAAAAAAAAAACACACACACACACACACACACATTATGCACACATTCAAATCACACACCGCTTTTTCTACGATCTCACTCTTTTTCACAGACAGAGTTCACTCTCACTTGTCGCTTCTGTGTCTCACCTGCAGATGTGATGATGTCACATACGGGAAACAGCTGTTTAGATATCAAGTGTAACTCTAGATGTGAGTTAAGTGTGTGTGTCTGTCGTGGCTGCTGCAATTTTGACTACCAGCTGTCTCAACTCTGCAGAAGTGACACTAACCGGAAATCACACCACATTTGTAGCCTCATGTGTTGGAGATGTTTTATTCACATGCTAATGCTGCGTTATTGATCCAGCTCGATCTATTCACTTTCCCATGGAGACGATAGGGAAGAAGCTCTTTCCCTTTAATGATCTGACAATTCACTGTCTGGAGACTAATCAGTTAGACAAGCTCTTTCTTTGCTGGTAGGCCTACACTATATCAATTGTTAAAGAGGAGTAAACTTCATCACTTCAATGGCTTTACACTCAAAAACACAAAGTAGATAAATGAAAGGACGAGCAGCAGAGGAGACATAGATGAAGAAATTGCCATACAGTAGAGACAGTGTGTGTGTTACTGTGTGCTCATGTTCATATGTCTATCGTGTGTGTGTCTGTGTGTGTGTGTTGAGTGGGTGACATTGAGCAGACAGTGACAGTGTGTTGAATGTATAAGTGATGGCTGATTAGCATAAAGCTCAGGAAACCAGCCGTCTCCACCTTTATTGCTTCTCTCTGCATTCATTTCCCTCAGACAGATGCCACTTCGCAGACAGATATAAACAAACATTAATAACCCAAACGCTTTTTTTCCCCCCACTTTATTTTTTTATAACGCCATGGTGGGTTATTCTTTCCAACAATGTTTAGACTTGAGCAAAGTGAGTGTGACTGTTAAACTTCCAAATTTCATGACTGGGCAATGGGGTGGGTGGGTAACATGTGTAATAGGGAAACCATAGGGCTCCATTTAAACAAACAAAGCACTGATGTGCCTTTGAACTCTGCAAGTAACCTTCAACTGCTAATGACAGGCAACGCTCTGATGGAGATGATAGCTAGCAGGTTGCTAATTTGCATGCTATGGTGCTTACTTGCATTTAATGCTAATTAGCACCACATCTGATGTAACATCTATTTTTTGGGCCTAAACTTAATGATGCCGTGAACATTGTTGTAATAAACATGTGGACAACTGCTAAGCCGATACAATTGCTGTGTTTATTATGGTAACCCTGACAACTGAGGTCCATTTAGCATGGTGCTGGATTTGTAGAAACATTCTGGTTGGGAGCAAAGGTTTGATGGAAATAAAATTTTACATAGTTGTGTTGTCTAGTGTTCTCCAAAGCAGAGGACTTCTACTTTCTGATTGGTCAGAGCTCATTACCATGAAGTAAACTGTTTCTGACGCCCACACTGTTCAAGACAAACTGCCAAATAAATGACTTCCTGTCACTTTGACATCCTTTCCTATTTATGTCTGAATGCTCACTAAGAGGAGGGGGGGGGACAGCCGCTTTGATAGCTTCGAGTCGAAACTTGCACTTTTTCTGTGATGTGCTGATCTGGGTTGGAGGAGAGAACAGCATCGAAATAAGTGCAACACAAACTACAAAATGGTAATCTAGCTCTGCACCAGAACCAGCTCTCCTAATACTAGCCACAGAAGAGAAGAGAAGAGAAGAGAAGAGAAGAGAGCACACACAGCTATGAAAAATCCATGATATTACAAACAAAAGAGACGAGCAGGGCGGTCGATATGTCATATGTAATTTTGTTATCCATATTTCTTCTCTGTAGAGCAGAGTTTCTATTCATTTAATATTTCAAAACAACAAGATTAACCTTTTACTGGACCCAGACAGACAACTGTCAACACACACTGGCTACAGAAACCTCTCTCCTCTGTCTCCTCCTCTACTTGAGGAGATATTTCTGAGTTACACAAAACCAGATAATATGATACAGGGCTCACAGATTAATCTTATTTTCATCGCTACATTGCGATATCAACATGCACAATAAACACATCACATAAGGTTTCCTGAAATGCGTTTTATTTCCGGACGCCATGCCTTCACACTCATACACCTCATACCTCATCGTGTCATCACATTCAGCAGCACATTTTGCTGATTTCGTGCAGGCCTAGTATGATAGTTGGTTAGTGGCGGATCTGGTTATTCTCATTACTCTCAACCTATAATGTGTTCAGAAGTTACAATTTGACTTGAAATTGACTTGGATTTATTACCACAGTCAGTGTCATTTGTATTATTTCTTAGTTGCTCCTAAACATGGAATAGTATTTGTCTGATTGAGGACAATAGTTGTGGTTCAGAGCCTCAACAAGCTGCCTTTTTAAAAGCAACACAGCACGTTAGACCTCACTTGGCAGAACACATCATCTCCTGTTTTTTTCTCTTAGCCAAACCATGGGTCACTTGTTTAACGTGCACTCACTGTTTTACTGGTGATGTACAAGCTCAGATGTTTTTCAAAGGACTTCCTGTTGCCTTGTTTTGTTTCAGTGGGAGACGAGGAGGAGGAGGAGGAGGAGGTAGTAGTAACGTTACACTCTGCCATTTTGGTGTCACTCCTCCTAATTAAAGTTGGCCCAAATGTGACTTGGAGAGAGCAACACGGACCTTCTGTAATCAACGATAATCTAATCCAAGGCCACAGCTCACAGTGCTTGTTACATGTAGTTCATTAAATAAGAGCTAAGGTAGAAACTACACACACTACTGTCTTGATCATATCGGCTCACAGGAAACAAGAGGAGCTCTTCTTCAGGCTCTATCTCCTCATCTGGAGATGACACCTGTAAAGCACCATACACTATACCTGACCCTTCCTTTACCTTTGTCACTGTTGTCTAATTTCTTTATTTTTCTCACTTCTTTTTCAACTTTGCTTCCTCCCACTCGCTGTCACATCATCTATCTCTTTGTTTCTCCATCTCAGCTCCCGTCACACCTCCTGCTCCTCGCTCTTCTCCTTCCCCTGGTTCCTCTCTTGAGTAATCCAACCCTATCTCGCAACAACAAGCTGGTAATCCTACCTTGGCTTTCGTGCACACTCAAATGCATACAAAAGGACACATGCACAAAATGATGCAAAGACATGCGCAGAGACACGCTCTTGCTTGCAAATGCACAGACATTGTCAACACACATGCTCACACCTACGCACAAAGTGATAGCACGCAGATAATAACATGAAGATCTGAGCCTACAACACATTCAGAGCATGTATACAGCGTCTGTGTTGTCAAGTGATCAGAAGACATTTTCTGATTGGCCTGGAGACCTGTGTAGTCGGACACAGGAAACTAGCTGCCATTAATCAAGGTAATTGGAGACTGCCAACAGCGAATGAAAATCCTGTGCTTGTGTGAGTGTGAATAGAAGTTTGGCTCAGCAGAGCTCAGATGTATTCTTCATTATAACCAGTGCGCCGGCGACCTGTGCAAGTGTCCAAACCACTTGTAAACCTGTGATGTTTCACACTGACTCACCTCACAACACATGAATAAACATTTCATCTTTATAAAACTGAGTATTCTAACAATCTGGCAACACAAATTAGTGTGATGTGATGAGCTGGAGCCAGAAGGAGAATTTAAAGCTGCAGAAAAAAGCTGCAGAAAAAAACACACCAAGTCATGGTTTCTCCATGTATACAGTATGTAGGAATGAGTAAAGAATTTGGTACTTTTATTGGTACCGACCAAATAATCCAGAGTATAGATTCACATAAAATCAAATGGTACCACATTTCAGACCCTTGTGTCTGTGAGATAGTAAAAGAGTGTCAGGGTGACATGCAGCGCATTGCCCCTTCATGCCCCACTCTCTGTCCCTCATAACCATATTGACAATAGAGCTGTCTCAATGGGCCGGGCCGAACCGACCATCCCAACTGGACAGGCTGGTTTGGGCTGAAAATATATACAAAAGATCCACGTCCAGTCGGGCCTCGCACTTCCTCTTTTTTTGTCCGGGTTGGGGCCGAGAATTCATGCTAGTGAGTTGGACCGTGTTGGGTCTGGGATTCAACACCGGATGGTGGGTTTGGGTCAGGGTTTTAATTTTCAGCCCAGTTGAGAACTGTACTGTCTGTGAACAGCTCCCCCTCTCCCTGCACACTCTGAAGTTTTAAACAGAGATCCGACTATTGCCCTTAAGGAGCACATCATGCAGACTGTTTACACCGAACCATAACAATAAAAATCCAAATTCAGAAGTTTTAGCTAATTTTAAAAAACAAAATAACTTCAATTACCACGCATACACACAAAATAGGTACTGAAAACACGTACCTTTCCATGCTGGTATCAGTTCCCACATTGGTTTAAATGTGAAAGGTACCCATCCCTGTGTGAATGTGCCATCATCTCTGGATCAATAATTAACATGCTGTGTCTTGTTGAGAAATCTCAGAGAGAAAACTCTTCACAGATGCGGAGAAGATAAGAAAATTGATTTATAATTCATAAATCGCTACAAATCTTCTCAGGGAGGTGTCTGTGGTTTTGTTAGTCATCTACAGATAGCTGTAATAATCAATATCAATTATTCACATCAATATACATCCACTGGCTTTAAACTGAAACAGACACACACTGCAAAGAGCTGCCCTTTTATATCAACTTCAAATCTGCTTTACAACCAGATCAGTGACAGTAAGCGAGCTCTTTGCAAGACAGATACACACAGCAACATAGATATATACTCCCCCCACCCCTACACACACACACGGTGTTGAATTATTAACAGTAAGGATCTGAGGGAAGATAGAGAGGGAGAAACGGAGGGTTGGCCATTGTTTCTGCTAAATGATTCAAAAGCAATGTATTTCTCTTTTATAGAGAGCGAGGGAGACTGAGACAGGGAGAGTTGTCCCCTTCCTTTTCACTGTCCTTCATGTGAACTGAAAACTAACTGATTTAAACTATAAAGACCAGGGACTGTGTGCACTTCAAGATTGACTGGTGGTGGAAGTCATATCCTCCCATAAAGAAGGGCTTATACTGAAATAACTAATAAAAGCTGAATACATTTTCAAGAAAAAGGCCCTGAGTGGCCGCAGCTGCACAGCTATCTGTGTGCTTACAGAGATTATTAAGACCAGTATATTTTATTGCCGTTTCATCTCAGTCTTAGAAGAGCCATGAAAGCAGCAAAATGGCCTCTGTAATCATACAACAAAGGGTTTATAAAATGTCTAGACTCCCCTTCCCTCCATCTCTGGATCAGTGGTCATTCTGGCCTCCTGGAGCGTTGATATTGGCTGTCCTCTAACATCTGACCTCCGCACGCCACATGCAGCGGTGAGGGAAAAAAAAAGTATGCAAACCCCTTGAAATGACCTGGTTTCCTGCACTGATTGGTGATACAGCGTGATCTGATCTCCATGTAAGTCACAGGAGTAGACAAACACAGTGTGCCTGAGATGATATCACAGAAAGCTTTGTGATCTTCTTGTGTCTCCATCGAGCTCAGCCATTAAACTTTCACAGCACTGAGGGGGGAAAGGGAAAGTGAAGGCTTTGATTTAATAACTTGTCAAACTTACTTTGGCACCAAATTACCACAAAAAAAAGAAAAAAAAAGAGACTCTTTCAGAAGCTGCTGATCAGATCTGCACAATGCTCTGAGGAGGACATCTGGACCTTTCTTCCAACAGAACGGCACCAGCTTGTTCTCGTGATCTTTTGTGGATGTTTCTTCTCAGGTCCTCCCACTGCCTGTCAGACTAACAGGTTTTATTTGATTTTGAGGGTCTAAGTCCTGTTGTGTCACCCAACGTCTCACTGAAAGATACCATGGTAAGTGTGGAAATTGATTTTCCCAGTCTCAAATCATGACAGTCCTTTGATATGGATGCTTACATATTGGTACCCAGTTGCCTTTCTACACCACATAGAGTGCTTCATGGTCATCCAGAACAAATCAGTTTTAGTTTCAACAGCCCATAAAACATTTTCCCAGTCAGCTGCATGAACTCCATGACAAGTCATGCAACCAAGCCTCATGATCTATCTATAGTAGCCTCATGAGCAGAAATATTAATCATCCACAATGATTCCTTTGAGGCTTTATCTGTTACTCTGAGGTTTGTATCACACTGATCATCCTGTGTTGAGTCTTTGGATTTATCTCAAGTTGGAGCTCACCTCTAGAAAGACGGCACACAGAACTAAATCATCTCCATTAATAGACACTTTGTCAGTTGACTGATGAATATCCCAGCTCTCTGAGATGACTCTGTAACCCTTTCAGCTTTATGCAAATCAACAACTCTTCTGAGAGCAAGGCATGGTTCACATCAGCAGGTGTTTCTTAAGAGCAGGAGACTGAAAATGTGTGTTTTTCCTTCAGTCAGAGTAGCTCTAACAGACACTTTCAATCTTGTTTCACTAATTGGATTCCAGGTTTGATGACTCCTGACTCCAATTAGCTTTTGTTGATGCCTTTAGCCAAGGGGTTCACATACTTTTTCCAACCTGCACTGTGAACGTTTGAATGATGTTTTCAATATGGACCAAGACCAATACAGTGACTTGTGTGCAAAACAGATTGTGTTTGTTCATTATTGCAACTTAGGACACATTTTATGCATTCATGGAGGTGATTTCCAAAGGCCTGTCTTACGTTTCCTTGCTGCTGTATTTATGACAGTGTCTGTGGATATATGACGAGGAGAATGGTTTGGGTGAGGAGCATCTGGAAGGTCACAATCAGACAGTCAGAAAAAAGGGCTTCAGCCCACACTGTAGGAGAAAAGGTCGGTGGAAGAGTTGTGCTTTCACCTCTAAAACCTGATCAGAGAAAGAGACTTTAAAAGACTTTAACAGCCCAGATCCTCTCTGCTGTGATTCATGTCAGTATTTGTGTGATATAAATTCTCAAAGAAGATACGTCTGGTGTGTGTATGTAAAATCAACGTCTTTCATTTGTTTTAAAAAGATAAATGGCAGCAAATGCTTATCACTCCCCTTCTGTATGTAATATGTAACCTCATACTGGCATTTAGGGGGCAACAGCAATGTGCAATGTGAGGCAATAGGCCAATAAATGTGTTATTACCTCACCTGACTTTTACTGTTTAGTTCCTCATGCTTCCTTATGCCTCATTACCAGGGTTCATTTGCTGTTTTATAATGATCATTATTCTAAATTTAATGTAGACATCCTCCACTTTTGACACTTTGTCCTGTGGATGCAATTAAAAGAACAAGGGGTGAAATATGGAGGAAAAACATGCATAAAGGAAAGTAATTAAGATACTTGTATACACATCCAGATGGATAAAATAATGAGCGTCACATTAACTAGCAAATGTGATAAACACATCAGCAAAGTGCACAAGTTTACAAGAAATAAAGTTTATCAGTGCTGTATCTTTTTTTTGGGGGGGGGGGGGGCACAGCATGGTGGCACAGTAATATGTAAGCTTACTGTAAATAACTAATGTACCATTCGGCTTAACAGTGTATTTCACTCTAAGCAGCTTTCAGTCAGTCAGTACACAACAAACATGAAGCTTAGTCCCAGGGCTTACAACTAGGCAGAAATCCCATTATCATCTATCTATCCATATCCATCTCCCTCTCTCCCTTCCTCTCTCTCTCACTGTCACTGCCATCGTTTTGAAATAGGCAAAAAAAAAGAGACCCCATCATCATCTATCTATCCATGTCTCTTTCTATTTCCATGTCTGTCTCATTCCATCTTTTTTCTTTCATTCCTTCATATTCCCAGGGCTTGGAACTAGACTGAAATCCCATTTATTCATCCATCCATCTCCACTTTTTTTTTGTCTCCCCCTCCCCAACTATTTCACCCCACATTTCTGTCTCTCTTCACACGCTGGCTGAAAGCCAGGTTATCTATTTATCTTCACACCCATCCATCTTTATATCCATCTCTTACTCCTCTCTCAAAAGTTCCCGCTGCCATGAGAAGGGCCGTACGTCAGGGTGTGCCGTAATTCCACAGACTTTGGAAAGCAGATTTTAATGACAGCCAAACGAATTCTACAGTTGTGCAAAAAGCATTAAACTGATCAAATGAATATAGGCGCCATAAAATTGAAAAATACGATGACAGAAATTGACTAAAATCAACCAAATCCACAACACCACATCTGGGTTTGATAAATCTCCAAACTAAGGAAGTGTCTGCACCAGTTCATTACAATGTCTGTTTGTTTTTCTCTGCTTTCCTTCCTCATCCCTTTTTTGTTTGATAACTTATTTTTCATCAGATTCATATACAGACCACATCTGAGCCCAGTGCTGTTTTACAAATGTCAACACCTTCCCTGATGAACATATGCACAAATCACACACGCGCACACACAGACACGTACGTTTGCATATTGATACCTGCACTGACCGATAAATCAAATTTTCAGCATCAGTGCAATCTGAACATGTGCAACAAACACATCAGACTGACTAACACATGTTGATTTCAAAAAAAAAAAAAACTGTATTTATATACACGATGCACCTCAGTCACACACAGGGTTTTCAAACGCTTGAGCCAAATAAAACAGAAATTTGACTGCAGTCTCTCTCTCTCACTCACACACACACACATCATACACACACCACCACACTAACTTGAAGCTAACTGTGCAGATTCCAGCTCCATAAACTTTTGTGAACTCAGAGCAACATCCTGAAACAATAGCCCCGCCCACTGTCAGCAGCGTTACCTGCAGCAGAGGTAGAAGGATGGAGGAGTCAACCAATAGTGACCTCTGACTGTGGTTGTCATTCAGCTTCACTCACCAAACTGCACACTTTGAATATCTGTTTAGTCAGTGTAATCAATCTACCACTCATCAGACTTTTGAGAAGAAAAACAAGACAAGGAGGAAGGCAATGCAGTTTTACCGATGGCGTCCACTCACAGAATTTCTCCAGCAGCGTCGGAGCAGCTGTCGCTGAGCTCATGCTCTTCACCTATCACATTCTTTGCAGCGAATTCTCAACCACTGTGATTAGTAGTTAATTTACAGTTTAGAAAGACTACTGAAGATGCAGTCAAAAGAGCACTGATGAGAATTTACAAGGAATATAAATAAAATGAGGTTCACGACTCATGAAGAGTTATTTAAGATAAACCTTAAGGAATAATGACACAATCAACTAAACTGTTACAGTACCTAAACAAACAATAAAAGTTATATATATGTCTCCTTATCATATCACATGCAGCTGCTTGTACCAATATATACATCCAGGATCTCAAATTACGTGCACGAAAAGCCTGAAAACGTCTCTTCTAGATGTGTCAATCAAATTTTTGATAATTAAACCAAAGAAAAACTGAATTTACATGAGTTTTTATATTTTCTTATCACTATACATGATGGAAACTGGCTTTATGACACAAAACACTGCAGGCTGAGAGTCACAAGTTGGTAAAGACGGGTAATAGTGATCAAGCCAGTGATGGATTTGGTCCGTTGTTAGAAAGGTGCAGTGAGTGTTTATGTTCAAGCATGCTTGTGTGTGTGTGTATGTGTGTGATAGGTATGCCAGATGATGAGCTGTACCTTTGTGGAACATGAGATTCCACCACTGAGTGCTCTCCTTTGGTAGAAAGCACCCCCTGTTAATGGATTATACTTGCTGATTTCCTACTTGTAGGCCCGGTGTCATGTGGATGATGCTGCTCGGAGAGTAAATGAGTGCATGTTCAATTCCAGCATCATCGGCTGTCTGCTTCTTCCCCTGCTGCCTTCAGGCTTGTTTTACTCGTGTTAAAAGGTCACAACGTACACCCAATGCTATTACAATACACGTGTGTGTGTTTTGTCTTGGTGTTTGTGTGTGCAAGACTGTGTGCGAGACTGTGTGTGTGATCACTTGTTTCAGGGCGTCATCTCAATAATTCACAAGCTCCCCTTTTGCCCAGAGGCGGCGTGCATTACATCCGCTCTCTCTCTATTCAACACAGGCATGCGCGCGTTTCCACGAGCGCGTCTGTTTTTCAAGCGTCTGTGTGTGTGTGAAAAGGATGTGCGCTCATGTGCATGGATGTGTGTGTACCTTTATGTGCATGTGCTTGTGAGTGTGTGAGCCCAGCAGTGTGTCTGGGATGAGTGTATTACATAACCCTTAATTATAAATGGAGAGGAAATGTGACAGCTTGTGACCTAATCCTTAATAAAAGCATTACATTTTCACAATTCAAAGGCAAACGTGCGTGTGTGTGGTGTGTGTGCATGTTTGTGCGTCTGTGTGTGTAATTTGACTATGCCAATTAAAGGAAATGTGACAGTGCCACAAACACACTCCTCAATCTGGAAATGTGATGACTTGATAAAGACACATTGATGTGGCTTTCCACTGTGTGTGTGTGTGTGTGTATTATGGGGGAATACAGACAGAAGGTTCTTCAAAAGTGTATGTGCGCAAATGTGTGTGTGTTCTTTAATTGTGCTGAATGACAGATCTATTACTGTGAGAGAGTATGTTATTATCAACATTAAGCGGCCTTGCGGAAGCACACACACACACACACCATCATGCTGTGTGATTAAAGCTGACTAACGTGTTTAATGTGTATGAGTGTGTCTGGATTGTGTGTGTGTGTATGTGTGGTTATGAAGGAGTATAAAAGCTGTCACTTGGCTTTCAAGGCACTCGCTAATATGGCTTTTAAAGGCTTCTCATCTCATCTCTGTGCACCCTTGGCACACGCACACACACACACACACACACACACACACACACACACAAACACACAGGGTGACATGCACACTTATACACAAATACAGTCAGCCCACTGACTCACATGCATCCCATAACCCACCATCTTCTCTCTCACACACACCCACACCCACACACACACAAAAACACACACCCACACACACAAACACACGCACACACACTTCCTCCCTCTTCAGTCTTGTAGCCATGTTAACTTCATCACATTGCTCAGCTGGATCTATTTATAGAAGTCTAGAGAGACACATACAAACACACAGACACACACACAGACTTACCCTCTCTTTACCCTTCCATTGGACTTTTTTTTAACCACATGCTCTCTTTACCTCTTAACTCCACCTCTGTTTTCTTATTATCCTTACTTTTACGCCTTTTTTTATCTTCTTCAATTTAGTGATTCCCTCCTTTCAGCTCCATGCTCTATATTTACTTTTATCCTCTTCCTCTCTTTCCCATCGCTGCCCTTCATCCATCTGTTTTTGTTCCATCTTTTCACCGGCTGCTGCTTGTGTCCTTGTTTAGAGGAGGAGCAGAAAGGAGAGGAAGAGATGGGAAAGCAAAAAAAGAAAAAAATGGCAGCGGCGAGAGGGGATGAGATGAGAGAACTTGAACTTGAGAGGGAGAAGTAAAGAGCATGTGAGACAGAGTGAGACATCTAGTGTGTTGTGATTTCCCAGTGCTGTGTTCCTGGACAAAAGGCCTGCTGTCTCCCTTTTGGAAAGCAGAAAATAAGCTGATTAACGCACCGCAAAACAGGGACACAACGCGGACACTGGCCCATAAACTGTAAGAACAACAACTATCACACTGTAAGAAGATGGAGGAGAGGAAGAGAGGTTTGGGGATTCAGATGTTGGACCTGACTCATTTGGTCAAATCACAGACGCCTGGTCAAACTGTAGTACACGCAGCCTGTTACTAGCTCCTGGAGCGTAGCCTGGAGACACTGCTGTCGCTATGTGGCCACTCTCTGACTCTTGTTCACCTGTGCTGCATCATCTCAGGTGCACTAACTTGGAGCAGAGGGAACCTAGAGATCAACCTCAACACAGCCAGTGAGTTAAATATTTACCATGTTGACCTAGTTACCTTCTTGTTATGAGATGTCCTTTAACCATTAATGATTAGGGTTCATTCTGGTGATTGGCTGAAATGATGAAGACATCATTTTGAGGCTGATCTGGCTCTGTACTTCTCCACCTTTGTGGCTCAAAAAGCAGAGCAACAGAGTGACTCCATCTGCTGAGGAAGATCAAGGCTCCCATGATCAAAAGCTCCAGAAAGCTGCTGTTTTCCAAGGCTGAGAATGAACTTACTAAGCAGGCGACTTTGATGACAAGCACTGGATTTACAAGGTTTATTCTGACTGCTGTAAAAAAAAAACCAAAAAAAAAAAAAAACAGTGGGGTTAACTTTAAAGGTAGAGTCTGGAGGTTTGTTCGTTGCCGTTTGTAAACAAAACATTCAAACTGGTCCCCTCCTCTCGGGCTCAACTGTGCACGCATCCTGCAGCTGCAGCTAGCGGAAGTTAGCATCCGCCACTACCACTCGCTTGCATCCGGGACAGCTAGCGGGGCTAGCAGCCCTCCTACTCGTGCTGCACAGAACTTCACCTGCTCTGTCATTGGCTGGAGAGAAAACTCTGACTCTTCGACCAGAAAGTCCACGCTCACAACAAAACCAAGCAAAAGACCAGAATACAGGTGGGAGGAGGGGGCTCTGCAGACACAGTCACCACCCCACAGGACTAGAAGCCCATAGGTGATGATTAAGCTGGATTTCATTTGTGTACGTTTAGCGTTTATATATGGTCAAAAAACTCCAGACTCCACCTTTAAGTATTTGCCACTGGAACAACTGTAAATGCAAATGTTTACTACTTTGAGTCTTTTTTTTGAGTATTATTATTATTATTATTATTTGAGAGATGGAAACACTCAGCATGACACTGAGAGCTTGGAGCCACTTCACCAGTGGTTTCTACCAGAGGAGAGAGAAATGCAAATGGCATTACTGAGCAACTACAGCGGTTTCAGCTTTCCCAACATTATGTTTGCTATTTGCTGTTTTCCAGCTACAGCACTGCTTACCATTCACTCAAGCTTAAAAGAAAGACCCCCCCACACCCCACCCCACCCCTCCATGCCCCCTGCCGCGTCTGTATGGTTCTACATGGACCCTTTTAATGGCCAGCCTGAAGCCAAGCGTGAAAATCTCTCTGTTGGCCTCTCTGCTCCATTTCTCTCTAGGTTCAGCTGCCTTATTACTTGTTAAAAAATCCAGTTATCCAATAATGGCTGGGGCGATGCTCGAATGATCACCTTGTCCATACCTTCCACACGTTACATCGACACCCCCCACCACTCCCCTCCACCCCATCCACCCAGCCAACTCGTCTGTCTCTCACCCCCACCACCACCCATTACAGATCAATGTAAGTGGTCTGTCTCGCTCATCACGTTCTTGTGTCAGCTTCTTCTGAGACAGACTCCTTGTCACGCTGTCTTTCTCTCTCCCTCAGATGGGTTTAATCAGTCCCCCCCCCCCTTTTTTTTTTCTTCTTGATGGAACTATTTTTTTTCTGCAAGAGTAGATTTAGAGAGAATTACCTCCCACATCACCTCGCAGTTACTGCCTCTCATTCTCTTTTCTCTCTGCCTGTCTCTCACTTCTCTGCAGGCTCTTTGTGGTGTTGCCATCCAACAGCGTGCACACACATACACACAAAAAAAGAAAAGCTAAATTTTCAAACAGGTGGCAAAAGAAAGTGCGAATCACTGCTGTGTTTTTATGAACTACTTTTATGCAAATATGAATGTAGCGTGCAACAGGATAACAAAATGGAAATCGCACCAGTAACACATCCGTCATCTTCAGAAATCATGCTACTTCACTGCAGCTTCCCATTTGTGCTGTAGCATCATGAATTCACCCTCCTCTGTCGATGTCATTGCAGGCTTTTCAACTTATGTTATTTTTAAGAATTTCTGGCGAATCAAAAAATAATACAAAAAAAGAGAGAAAAATAATTAGTACCCTTGAAAAAAGTTTGAAAGCATTGCAGTCTAGAGGTTTGCACAGGGGAGCTATTGTGGTGCAACCATTGTAACTTCCACGTCACTTTGTGTATTCACTGAGCAGGTTTGTACAGCTATCACAGGCAGAGTGACGGAGCAGCAATCCCCTCTGTATTCAGTGGCGAGACGAAGGTGCACCTTCCTGAAAGCAGTCGAGAGCAGTGGCAGGCTCACAGCAGGAAGTGCAGCAGTTTGTGATGCTCCTCGTAAACGCCTTGTTACGGTTTCAGTAAACCGCGTAATGATTTGCTTCACTAAAGCATAGCACAGTAACAACTATGTTTGTTCAACTTGACATGAAAGAGCACACTTTCAATTTTTTGAAGATGCAGAAAAATCTTTCGTCTTTCCTTTCGTTTTTTTTTTTTTTTTTTACCTCTTTAGTCTTTCAATCACCTTTCCAAAATCTTTCCCTTACAGTCTTTCTTTTATCCACCTTTTCTTATGAAACCAAATAGTTCCTGTGAAGGACTGCCTGACCACAGCTCGAGGCAAAATGGTTTGTAGCTGCTCTGAAAGGCCTGACATGCAAGGAAATGTACAAATGGTGATAAGGGTCCTCACTCCTGGACTCTCGTCTGAGTTGTACACATTCAAAGTGACAGAACAAGTTGTGTAACAAGAAAAGCTGCTCTCTTCCGTTTTCAGAAAAAAAGGCTTTCATTTGTCACTTCCTCTTCTACATATTCCACTTTTTCTCTCTCAGCAGTCCATCCGCCTCCTCCAGCTTTCTTTCCAAATCCACTTTTCTCTTTCTCACTGTCTCCACTTCATTCTTCCTCTTTTGCCCCTTTTCCATTTTTGGCTTTCTCTTTCTCTCCCCTCCATCCCTCTCTGAGTGAAAACCATCAGCTCACGATTTCTCACTCAATCTGAATCTGAATCTGAATCTGAGTTCCCTCCAGTGACAAACCGACGCTGGTTCTTAATTGGGTCCAATCCCATTTCTTCGTGTCACGTCTTTTGTGCCACCTTTTCTTCATCCCTCTGTCGCCTCTTTGTCTGGGAAATTTTCCCCTCTTTTTTTTTCTTTCCTAATCTCAACAATATTATTCCTCTTCAGGTGTGTCTCCTCTTCCCCCATCATTGTCTGCCTTTGTTGTTTGCCTTCCCGACATCTAATCTTTCACAAATCACCATCTTCATTGCGCCATCTTCATCACGCCATCCTTCCATCTTCAAACCGTGGCTCTTGTGTTGCAAAGTCAGATTTGAGTATGCTAATGAGCCTGAACACAATCATTTCAGAGATTACAGAAAGAGTGAATAAGACTCCCGTCATTCATCATCCTCCCATCAGGTTTTACCTCTTATCTAAAATATGACACAGCCACAACTTCTCACGTCATGGAACACAGATGCTCAGCGCGTGAAGAGATAACGCACTGGCAGCATTGTGGAAATATTATGTATGGGTATATTAAATTTACAAAAATGCTCCTGCCTGAAGGTCTTTCCAGGATTGTCACATGAAGTGATGAGAAACATACACTGACAGGTTTCCTAATTTGCCTTTTTTGAGAGGCAGATATCAATGCAACACTGTCTAGAGCAGATGGACAGTGAATGAACTAGACAACAAGCGAGAGAGCCGTCGGCTTCACACAAGGACGAGCAGGATGAGGACGCCTCTGTGACATTATCAGAGGAACAGAGAGTGAGACAGATAGAGGGGATGAGAGCCAGATGAGAGTGGAAGAGGAGAAGGAGGGATTGGGTGCTCGAACAGCACGTGGAGAGGTGGAGAGAAGGTCACAAGGTTTGTTGTTTGCAGAATGCATCCTCTCTCACCGCTGCCTTTCATGTAAAAGCTCGACCACTTATGGCAGAAGAGGAGGACGGCTAAGTAATTATAATTTCAGGACGTACTGTATAGCATTGCTCCTCTAGCTGTTGCAGCAGTAGCTTCTAATGCATCTACAGTAACCTGCACTCCAGGCATTTTGGCCTTTATAGAGCCAAATTAAGTCAAATGTCCTTCACTAGTTATCAGACCTTTTTCTTCTTTCTCTCTTTCTTCATTTTTTGAGTTTTTTAAGCAAACTCTCTTCTCTCTTCGGGATGTGGTCAGGGCAGAGCAGCTGTTCGACCTGCGCATTGTTCAAAATGGGACTTTTGTGCCTAAACATAGTAACTCCATTCCCATGTGTTGGTATCCCCACCGGACTGGAATCACAGCCTTTCTCCTGAATCAACCCCCCCCCGCTCTTTCTTCAACTTTTCTTACCCTAAATGTGTGAAGCTGCAGCATTATGCAAGATACTGTACGCATGATGAAATATTAACTTCACTGCTGAAGCTTGACTGCAATAAATAAGGTTTGTAGTTTTGTCAGTGAACTGCTTTTTCTACTTAAGAATGTTCAGCCAAGGTTTTCTATTCTGTCGTGTTAAGTGAGACAACACAAAAAGTGATCAGATAAATAGAGACACGTACAATCCAGTTGCTTTACTCATTTCTGTGCTGCTTCTCTTCAACAGCACACTCGAAGTTGTAAAGTTAATGTGTTTCTAATTTTTGTCTTCTAGGGAAGGCAAGGTTTTCAGATCCACCTTCCACTGTAATACAATTCAAAAAGCAGTGTGTGGTTCGAAATTACTTTCTAACAATATAAAAACTTTATTTTATTGCAGATTTTTGTAGCTCGGGTTGTTGGATAAGTCTGATGAGAAGCAGAAAACCCTCACTCGGCATTTTCTGTTTTCTGCAACAGGTGCTAATGCACAAGAAATGTGTTGGATAGAGCTACAATGACTTTTAAGGCTGAAGCACAACAGTTTCTGCAAATCACTAGGAAGCAAGAAAAGCCACAGTGCTCTTCAATAACGGCACCATGAGACTGATTAAAAGACTGCTTCTAATTCACTCCGTGTTGTAAAATGCTAGAAGATTTTCAGGGTTTTGCTGAATGTGACCGGTTTCTACAAGCTTCTACTGTCTGCCAGACAAAGAAAGAGACACTGACATTTCAAGGTTGTATCAGCACTATACACATTTTCTTTAAATACAGAACCACTACAGGATGTTGAAACACCTTTTTGAGTGTCTGTTTTCTTTAATAAAGAGAGTAAAAATCTGATTCCTCTCGATGCTCTTTGAGGTTGAGGGTTAAATAAAAAAACTAAATAAAAGCATTCAAATCTCTACCTATATCATGATACTGAGTACTGAGGCATGCCCAAGTCTTATCCCACTTAGCGACTGTACTACACTCTGCATAAACTCAGTTGCCATGGTAATATTTCACTAAGCACCGCTCATTTATGTTGACGTGCAGTGACATGAGGACCAGGGAAGAAAACGTCTTATCTTTAAACAGTTAGCTAATTTCTGACTGTTGTATATGGTGTCCTGGCTGCAGACGCCTGGCAAACCCTGAGTGATACTGACAGGCAGATACGTATGAACGACTACAGCCCTTATTAAAGATGGCAGCCGCGAGCAGAACATAGCAGTCATAGATCCTCTCAGAGAGGAGACAGAAACAAATGGCCGTGTTTCATTAGAATATATTTACTGTCAGAGTCAAGTGTGTCGACTCCGTTCTGCCAACCCGATGCACAACCAAACAGGGTTTGCATACAGAAACACTGAATATTTGACAGGGTGTTTTGCACGCCATACGTGATCTTGTGCGCACACCTTTGATTGTTGTTTTTTTTAACGTATTATGTTGATAATGAAATTACACCAACGTCAGATCTTTGGCTGCCTCCACTGACTGACGTCATGACTGTAGAGCAGTTGATACAGGAGGAGTTTGGTGCTTTGCTGCAGGTGTGGAGGAGCTACTGAAGAAGATCCATCATGATACAGGATGGACACGGAGGCTGATCTGCAAGCGTTTAAAATAACCTCAGAAACATGTTCTTACAATGATGCTGATGCTGAAATCTGTATCTCAATGTTGACTTTCGCTGCATGTTTCTGCTTTAAGAGGCATGTTGTAGGAGGCCAATCAGATGGCCTATATGGTGTGGTATTATGGTATCATAATTCTGGCACTAAGATATAAGACTAATCGATCTCATTTTTGCTCACTGACTTGTTTGATAAGTAGATAGAACACGTCAGGTTGTTGGTTTTTTATATCTAAACTTCTTATTTTGAGTTTTACATGACGACATACTTCAACAGAAATGGTAAAACTGGACCTTACAAAGACAGGGTTTCAAAGTAATTTATGCATGTGAGTGAAGGTTTTTAAAGTGGCCTCTCTGAGGTTAAGCACTGTCGACATAGCTCACTACTTGTTGCAGCATCAGTAAAATTTTAAAAACCTGCTGTAATGAAAAAGCTGAGACTGTGCGACGTGGAAGTGCTCTGTCCATTCTGCACATCTACCCAGGTAAAAAGGCAGCTTAAGGAGTCATCCATTCAGTTTTAGGGCCCATAAAGGTTGAGAAGGAGCAATTTAAAACACGAGAGACGCCCTGCTGAAAAATCATCCATAAATATAGATAATAAAATAACTTCCTACTTCTTCTCATGAGAGCAAAACACTCTTAAGCCAAATGAAAAGTGCTTCTCTGTAAGTTTTCCACTGCGGAGAGGAGGAGGAGGAAGAGGAGGAGGAGGAAGCAGTAGGGAGTGGGGTGAGAGGCACTTGATGCCACATTCTTGACTCTTCTTGGGTGTTTGAAAAGCTGAACCTGCAGCTAAGAAAATCTCAAAGCTGTTTTCTTTGTGTATGCGTGTGTGCGTGTGTAAGGATGCATTGATTAGGCGTGGTAAAATCAAAGCTGAGCTTTGGGATAGGAATCGATCAAACAAGCCGACTTTTTTCTCCTCCTTTTTTTCTCTGTCTCATCCAAAGGAAAGAAAAAGTGGTTTATTTTAGAAAAAAATGAAGTTGTTTTTTTTTTCCCCCAAACCTTGACAGGCCGGGGAAACTGAATAGAGTGGAAGTACACACACAGATACACAAAGACACACACACACAGACTTACAAAACATACACACTGGAAAATACACAAACCACAGAACACACATACCTGCAAACGCTGACAGAAATGAGAACACGCGGCATTCACACACACGCGCACACACACACTCAACCTGAGAACAAATGCATGCTGGCATACTTGCAGAGAACACACACATCCAGCTGCATTCATACACACAGAGATCCCCACAACTCAGGAACACACGACCAACAAACACACAAATGCACAGATGTACAAGTAAAGCAAACATGCACTGACACATTTGTTGACACACACACACACACACACACACACACACACACACACACACACACACACACACAGCAGGTTTTGACAGGATCGCGCCCACACAGCCAAAACACAGACATGCAGATCGGCAAGCAGCAAACTGAAGGATGGAGGTGGAGAAACGATGAGAAGAAGGAGAGAGGAAGAGAGGGAGTAGAGAGAGAGAAAGAGAGAGAAAGAGAAAGAGTGAGAGAGAAGATAAAAATGTGGGAGTATGAAGGGGGAATAATGGCAGGGGGGAAGTGAGGGGAAAAACAAAGTGAGAGCAAACAATAAGAGTGACAGGGAAAATGAAAGAGGAGAGAGATGAGCTGGATGAGTGATGAAAAGATGAAAGGGAGTTCCTCTGAAACATCTAGTCACCATGAATCAAACACTCCATCCAATTATAGCACATCTCCCATACTACACACACACACACACACACACACACACGCACACGTGCAGCACAAATACACTTCATCAGTAACATGAACCTCTATTTCCTGTACGTCTAACCTTTATCAACTTCCTGTCCGGACACAATGAGGTAACTACTGAGAGGAAGCAGGAGACGCTCGTTCTGCGTCACTTTGAATTTACAATAAAGACACAGTGAGCTGAGATATTATGAAATATCCATGACTGTGAAATTACATCATGTGTCGTGTGCATTTAGAGAGACAGAAATAAGTTTTGGCAACACACACACACAAAACACCCACTGTTACTGTACATGCACATGAGATACAGTATATATCCAATCTGTGCAACACACACTGTAGCTAATGCAGCCTTTTTACGATTTGGCAGTCTGTTGAGGCTGTCAGGATGCTCTGCTCTCTCTCAGGTATGCTAGTGCCGCAGCTTCATCCCTCACTGCAAACACCTCGGTAATTTTCACCACTGCTGCTCACTTAGCATTTAAATCAGGGCCCACTGCCATCCCAGAATCACCCACGGGCCGATATTCAAGAAGAAATTTGTCAAGATACATGTGAACACGCCCCCCCCCGCAGGTACTGACGAGGTCAGAGATAGGTGCCAAAGATTAAGTGCGCTGCTTTGCTGTGTACTCACAACAAACAATTTTATGTGGCACGGTTGACTGGACTAGAAATGGAAGCAGAGGGATTAGTGTAAATGCTCTGGTTTTCCAGGAGGTGACAGAGAAGATATACAACTCTGATAACCAATAATACAATAATACACAGTATATCATATCCCTATGTCAAGATTAGTGTTGCTTTAAATGTCATTAAAGTTATTATCGCATACACTGAATGCATGATGGTATATATGAAATACGCAGAGTACATTTTATATGTGCATATCTTAAAAATTGTTTATGATTATTCTTTCATGATGTAAAAATGCACACACTGTATGTTATATATGTTGTTCGGATTCATTTTAAACACCTCCATCTTCATAGTCTGGGAAAGTGGACCAAGCAGACATACACACAGACATACACACATACAGACATACAAGTCAATGTATAAAATTGTTCCAACTTCTAATAGATGTGTTTTTATTTACATGTACATATACTATACAGCATATAGCCTACATAATGTGATATATGTACATATGTTACATCTATGTATGGGAGGGTTCAGATTCAACACTCTGGGACACTACTGTCATTTTTAGTGCATCATTTTTCGCTCAGCATGAGCACAATGCGTAACAGTCCATATGGCTTGGTTAGTAACCATTGGTTGTACACTACTCTTCATGATGCATTGTGGGATACTATCAGTCCACTATATGGGGTAAAACATTGACCTAGCCTGAGCTGTTTTACAGTATTGCCTGTCACACTATCATAAACAATAGAAGTAACAGCTGTTGCTACAGTTTCATATTGATACTTACTGTTAGAGTGACTGACCAAAAATCTGGATCCATTTCACTCTTTTCAGTCTGCTTAGAAACTTAAGTGTCAGCTTTAAGGCAACACAGCGGGGTGCCACTAAAGTCGTGATCATCATAACTGTGAGTTTTAATCTGCAGCTCCATCTCATCTTCCATGGAGGATAGGGAGAAGACAGACAGACTTCCTTCCAGAGAGGTGCACTCTGTTATGGGTGAATCTGGCTGTGAGCCACCCTGTCACCGTCCAGATACCATCCCCACTTCCACCCACACACACACACACACACACACACACACACACACACACACACACACACACACACACACACACACCATATGAGGTCCAGATTGCACCCGGCACTCCTCCCAGAGCTTATGTCATGTATCTTTGGGGAGGAGGCACACTGGGATAAGGAGGGTGGAGCACGGAGAGAGAAATCACAAGTATATTGGGGAAAATTGGGCTCAGTATGTGTGCTTGTATGTGGGAGGCTTTGTGTATGGATTCCCCTGTGAGCTCAGTGAACAGCACAAAGCTTTTCTGCCCTTCAATCTCAAGCATTCTTCATTTTTCCTTTTTTTTGTTACATTTTTTTGTTTCGCCAGTTGCATAATAATCAGCACTTAAACTGAAGATGGCTAAATATAGGGCCGAGGCAAAGATTTGACCTCAGCATGCGAATGCTCCAGACACCATTTATTTACATATTCCTTTACTTTAAATGTATGCTCTTTTAACCTTTGTGCAAAAAAAAAAAAAAAAAAAAAAGTAAGCCCCCGACTTCAAGTGCTAGTCTTTTTGTGTCGTGTCTGTCCTCCATTAGTGAAGCAGACAAGACTCTTTCTAAACATTAGGCTGCTCTTTTTTTTTTTTTTTTTTTTTTTAAAGAAGGCCTTGTATCTTCTTAGTGAACCAGTTACCAAATATTATTTTATAACTTCTGACATCTGAGAAGAAGAAAAATTACTTTACCAAGTACAATCTCTGAGGGATGAAGTCAAAGTGCAGCAGGAGTTGAGCAAGCATGAGGCAAAAAGTGGGATTTCTATAGCTGCTAGAAGTGTGTGTGCGTGTGTGTGTGTGCGTGTGCGTGTGCGTGTGCGTGTGCGTGTGCGTGCATGCACGTGTTCTGTAACAAAATTTATAGTAGACAGTAGCTATATCTTTAGTACACACACACACACATACACATTAATTGAAAAGTCACTGATGACTGCCTTTTAAGGGAGCATCCTGTCTGGCCGTTTCTCTCCCTCTCCACCCTCCTTCCTTGTCCCTCTGTCAAATGGAGCTCAGCCCCGACTGACTCATCTGTGATGTTCCCCTGCTTTGCCAGCTGAGACATCCATCCACACAGACTGACTGACACACACACACACACACACACACACACACACAGACAAGCAAACACACACACAGACACGGAGCAATACAGAAAGAAGCAAAGGCAATCTGTAAAAGTACATGTTTGGGTAAACATGCATTCTCACTCACACACAGGGGTTTGGGTGATATGACCTAAAATGTATATCCCTGTATTTGTTGGGGGGGGTTGTTGTTGTTTTCTGCAGTGATGCTTTTATATCACACTGCAAAAACTGTGTGTGCTACCACTCTATGTGTAATGTGAGGGAACATGCAGAGTATTAAGACATGTGATGTGTTTGTGGGCTCAACGTAAAGGTGAAAATGAGGTGTAGTCCTGGCCTGTGTTGTGTCCTTTAATGTAGGTTAAAGTGTGATAGTTGCTGCACTGTTTGAGGTGTGTTACTGAGGAACCTGGATCTGTCTATAAAGGGAGGAAATTTACATTTACATTTACTGTTGTTGTTGTTTTATTATCATTATTGTTTTGTTTTATTACCCTCAAGTTTTTTGTCATGCTATAAACCCACATCTAAACCTCAATAATACACATAAACACCATAAATACACCAGCCAAACTGAGAACTACATTAGGTTTAGAAGAATTTACATCTTTCACGAAACTAAAAGTTGACATAACCTTTTATGTCCTCACCCACAGTTGTTCAAAATAACACACTGAATACAACACAAAGAGGTCAAATCCTGAAAAACTTAACATGCTGGCCCAAAAATCAGCAACTGGGGACATGGGTTTTGTTTCCTATCGGGCAAAGCACCCAAACAACTGGACTTCAGTTTAGAATTTGCCACAAACAGTGGCTTTTACAAAAAACAACACAAAAAAATATTAACTTGTACCTAAAATACTTTATGTGTTGCTGCACAGTGGTGAAACATTTCGCCTTCAACTCTCCTCACCTCTGTATATCAAGCTTTCCAGCTATGCTTTCTTTACATTTAGCCAAATCTGCTTTATTACTATGTGCACGGATGCGCCGGATCTCTGCCAAGACATTATAGTCATTAATATTTCTTTAAACCCATGTGGCAGCGCTGTCCGATAGCTCAGCACGAGGTGTGAAGACGGTCGGATGGCATGTAAGGTCTGCTGAATGTTGACTTGAGCCACTGGTACATGTGAATGAAGCGTGCACAGATACAGCGATGACTCATGCCTGTGTGACGTCCACTACCCTCAGCTACCTGGGGCTTTATTGTCGACTGTGTTTCCTTGCCACACCAGTCTTTACAACGCTTGCCAAGGCCCGACCTTAAGAGTGCTTTCATTCAGTTCAGCGTTCTGCAGTACACAACAATTAAACATAAGTGAGCATATGCAGGTCACAGCAACAGCTACGCTCATACACAAGCACTCATGGAAAACCTGTCAGAGTAAAAAAGTAAGAAAAACTGAAGAAAGAAATGTGCAGATGGAGTCAAAGATGGAGAAGTGGAATAAAGATATGATTCAAACCTAAAGAGGAACAGATGAGAAGTGGAAATATAAGTGGGACGAATCTGCGGATGGATGTTCACTGGCATTAAGTGTTAGTTCTGTGAAGCAGAAGCGATCAACCACATAGAGTTAATTCTGTGCCACTGAGAGTTTAATGAGCTAGCATTGCCAAAACCACAGTCTGTAGGTGGTTTGCTGGCTTCGCAACAAATTATACTTCAGTGAAAATAAAAGTGGATCACTGAAGTCCCACAGAAAGTTGTTTTGAATGATTCCAGCTTTTGTGTTTACTGAGCCCACACCGTTTGGTGGATGAGCCGTCAGATGCATGGATGGATGCTGAGGTGATAAGGCCCTGGATCAGGTCATATGTGTCACAGTGACACTTTGGGTTATTCAATGTGAGATATGTGTGTATACTCAGTGTGTCATGGGAACAAGGTTGTGTTTTACTCAGTTTACAAAAATGGCCACAAATAAAAGTCAGTTGAAGTGTGTGCTACACTTTAAATATGCTCAAGAATTTATACTGTTGTCAAATGGCTCTTTCATTTGGGACTACATTTTCTCAACCGGTGCACGACTTTTTCTGACTAAGGCAGTTGATTTGTGGCGTTGCACAGAACAGCCGTCAGAATCCATTGCAGGTACAGTAATACACTGACTGCATGTTGAATAACCCAAGCTATCACTATCTAAAATGGCTTCAAGCATCAATCATCTGTACATCCGTCACATCACCAGAAAGAACTGTGATCACAACTGACCTCTGAGTGTTAGAGGTCAACTGCTGGTGCCTACGGTTGGACTTGACATATTATATTTAGGTTTCTGTATAACTGGTTATTCATCATAGTCGCAGATATAAACGTCTCTCACATCTTCCCCCAAAAACACGTTTCTACTTTACTCTGGGTTACAGAAAGTTCAACACCTTGAGGTGCCATTGTAACTTCAGAGAGCTGTGATGTGAAGGTCACACGGTGCTCCATTCAAGCACCAAGTGGCCCCCTGCACAATGGGAAAAGAGTGTAATCAGCAAATGTGTGTAACTGTGTGTGTGTGTGTGTGTAAGAGACAGAGTGTGTGTCTGTGTGGACTACTCAGGGACAGTTTGCTTTTTACACCAACACCCCCACTCCACAACCACCGCCACAACCTCTTCCCATCTCTCACTCAGTGCCCCCCTTGGGACGATGATAACAGCCAAAAACTGAGAGGAGCTGAGGGTGAGGAGGAAAAGGAGGGACAACAAGGGGCGGAAGGGCAGAGGAAGAAGGGGAGGGGAGGAAAGAGAGGAAGGAGGCATTCTAGGAGAAACAACATTTCTCTCCTGCTGTGGAGGATGCTGAAATGTGCTGTAAGGAAGATGGAGCACTCTGCCTCATCACCGCCATAGACTGCAGTTCCTGCACAGTGTGAAGTATCTCATGGAACAATGAGCTGATTATGATCCTTTTCTGTCCTATACGCTGGCATGACTGCAGTGAACATGGATGTTGTGTAATGTGTGGGTTTACAACAATGTTCCTCTTGCAGCGAAACTGATTCTTCAGATTCTTTACATTAATTGCAAGAGATAAAAAAGGCAGAGGAGAGAGACTGGTGTCACGTAGCTTAGCAGGTGCATTGACACACACCAAGTGTGTATCAATGGTGCATTTGTATTTAAAGTCTATGTGGTGTTTTTTATCAGCACTTCTCTATCATGCCTTAAAGTGTGGGTTGTTGATACTGGCACCAAAAAGAACATTACTGCACTTTAAGTAAATGGGAAAACCCTCAACTATAATTTTAGTGCTGTCTACATTAGTTTGAGGGTCAGTGGCAATGGTTTGCTTTTATACACCTCTGTGACCTGTCCAGGGTGTCTCCAAAAACTGTCTGCTGGGATCGGCTCCAGCCCCCCTGATATAGTGATATAGCAATTGAATGGATGCATAATCTATACTTGGGATTTTAAATGGGGGTATATCTTAAGCCTTTGCTTGTTTGATTGACATGTGTTGCGGCCTACCGCATTCAGCTTTGTTGATTGCCATTTGCCTGCCCAGATTCAATGTCACAGCAGTAGCCAAATTAGCGCTGCAAATCATGGCTTAAATACTAAAGGACACACACATACACACACAAACGCACGTGCACAAACACACGCAAACACACACACACACCAGAAATCACAGATGCTGCCTCTATTTTTGGGAACTTGAGCCACTGTCAGCATGTGTTTGGCAAAAGACAAGCAATCAAAAGCTCTTCAGGTCTAGTTCATTATATTTTATAATTTGTCGGTTTGATTGGGTTGTTTACTGAACATGTGAGTAATACAAAATTAACAATGTTTAATAACCATAGTGTCAATTACAGTGAATCTCTCACCATAATGTTTACTACAGCTAGAGTGAAGAAACTTGTGATCCACCCAGGACTAGTGAATGATGCACTGAAGAGTGAAGGTCACCCTGAGGCAAACCTCTAAATGTTTTCACTGTATTCTCTTAAGTCTTTTTCTCAGAAGAGAGAAAGAAAGAGAGGAGGAAGAGAGAGAGAGACAGAAAAAAAGAAGAAAGGATAAAAGGCCACCAATATCTACAAACAACAAAATAAAAAAGGGTAAAGAGACAGAGATGCCTCTTCACCTTTAGTGAGCTTTGACTCGGTGAAGCCAGGACACATCATGTCTGTGTGTGTGCAAGTGTGTGTTTATGCATATTGTGAATACTAGTGCATGTGTGGTCATGCATGTTTCGTACAAGTGATTGCATTGTTTGCGCATGTGTGATTATTTGTATATATATATGTATATATGTGCAGGCTCCACATTGGTGGGTGTATGCATGTGTGTTTTTGACATACCAAAGTATGAGATTGAAAGTGAGACAAATAAAGTGAGACTGTGTGTGTGTGTGTGCATGTGTGTGTGTACACACTCCGGCCTCCCTGGGGCTAGGGGTACCAGATGCACCGAGCTTCATCATCACAGCTAAAAATATACATGTGCACACATGTATGCACACATGGCCTGACACAACACAGTCACAGACATACACATACAAGCGCCGACACACACCACTATAAACACAGGACACGTTACCAACATGCCTCGATGATTAGTTCTCTCTCTCTCTTCATTTATCTCACGCCCTCTTAAATTTCTGTCTTCCATAAACTGCTTCATATCGCTCCAGCTGCTCTCATCTGGGTCCGTCTCGCCTTTTTTCTTCCACCTATCTGATTCTGTCTCTCTCCCACTGTCTGTCTTCCTGTCTCTATCTCTGTTTTTGCTTAGAGATAAGTTGTTCAGTGTTTGCATTCACATATCTGACTCTCTCAGGACCTTATTCTCTTTTCAGCCACAATCTCTTCCCAGCATCTCGCTGAGTTTGTCAGTTAGTTAGTCAGTGTTTCTTCAATCACTGTTCTGGCATCTGTGGAAGCCATCATTTCACTATGGTGCGTTAAACATGGCAGGCCTTCAAACTGGTGATGAGTATTTGACATTTTGATTAATTGATTTATCATATAGAGTAGTATGTCTTCAAGTAGGTTTGTCTCCGAACAACTATTCACTTAACTATGGTTTAAAACAGGCATGTCCAAACTATTCCGCAAAGGGCCGTGTGGCTGCAGGTTTTTGTTCCAACCAAACAAGAGCACACAGTTTGACCAATCGACTGTCTGAAGACCGAGATCACTTGATTAAATGAGTCAAGTCTGGTGTGCTGCTGCTTGGTTGGAAAGAAAACCTGCAGCCACCCGGCCCTTTGTGGTATAGTTTGGACATGCCTGGTTTAAAATAATGAAAACATCACATCTGAGATTCTAAAAAGATTATTTTTCTTTGTCGATTATGCAACAATCAAAACAAAATTTTTATAACCCAGCATTATGAGAAAGTGTCTATACTGCCCAAAACAACAACAACAACAACAACAACAACAACAACAGAAGAAAAAAAAACTGCCAACAACAACAGAAGAAAAAAAACCTGCCGCACAACAATTGCGCGATGATCAAAACTGTTGCAAAATGATCATGTTGCCTCAAGAGTCCAGCAGGTCCTGCTCTGCAGTGTAGACACGGCGGCTGAGAGGGCCAAGTGAGAGGATGGGTCCTGTGAAGTTCCTGCCCCCCGCCCCCTTTACCAGGAGCTCCTGCAGTGGAAACGTGGCTAAGGATCCATAAAATTACACAACTCAGACCTCACTCATCTGAGGACCCCTGTGTGCGCTCAGGACTGCACATGAGTTAGAGCGGTTAGCTAAATCTTAATGCTCTGGATCAAATCTTTAGGATATCTGCAACACTATATGCCTTTTTTTTTTGGAGTTATACAAAGGTGATAAAGACTTCAGCTGTGAATCAGGGACAATCGTCCCCATCCACACTCTGCTTAGTCACGTCTTTCAAACCCCATCCTAACGACTCAGTGAGATCAGCTCTTCACCTTATATTTTATATATGTATATATATATATATATATATATATATATATATATATATATATATATATATATATATATATATATGTATATATATGTATATATATATATATATATATATATATATATATATATATATATATATATATATATATATATATATATATATATATATAAAAACAAAATTACACTCTCTTCAATTCATGCAGCTGACATGTTTCATAGGGCAATTTTCAAGCATGAGTGCTAAGTCAACAACACTTGCCCCTCAACAGTGTTTTGGACAGGTGCCATCACAGTGTCAAGAGCTCAGCGCTGCCTGAGATGCAGTTTACAGTGATTAGTGGCTTGAACTCAAACAGCTCCGTCTGTTTTCTCTGCACAATGGCTTCTGCGTTCTAAAGGATCGAGTACACATCACTGTATGTCAGCCTCCGCATTGTCTCCAGCCTTCACAAGATTCAGACAAAAGTGAACCGTGGCTGCATACACAGCAGTGCAACAAAATGAAACACGCACACACACAGGCGGTGCCTCTTGACTTTGCTTGGTGACCATGCACTAGCCTAAAGAAGAGGAGTAGAGAGAGAAGAGGACATGTAACAAAGTGAAAAGAGGGACTGGAGAAGAAAAGAGAGGAGAGGAAGGATGGGGGAACAAAGGAGACGAGAGGAAAGAGAAAAAACAAAGGACGAAGTAAACAACATAGCCAAACTCAGATCACACAACAGGAGGAACAGTAGAGTACAAACTACCTCCAGTGTTGTCATAATCACCTTTTTAATCTTTCTCCAAACCTCACCTGTTAACACACTTTGACTGAGAGAAACAGGTGTGAAAATGAGGGCAGGGAAGATTTTAGCAAAGCAGGGAGAGAAACTGACAGAAAGATGCAAAGTAAAAGACACAGGAGGAGGAGGAGGACAACGTGGGAGCGAACGAGAGGAAGCCTCTGTGTTCTCCACTAGTAGCTGCCAACAAGACGAAACTAGCAATTACCTCACAGCCAGGTGGGCTCCTGTCATTTCTGCTGAACATGACCATTATACGGACGTCAGTAAGTTACAGTCATTCAAACGTCTCAGCACCCCCACATTTCATGCAGCACTGCAGCAGAAAAGATTTCTGTTGCTGCATGTTATTCAGCGCCCATTGTCAAGGAAACGGTACTTAAACACTTAACACAACAGATGATAATCTTAGCTTAACCTAGGCTCTGGCAAAAGAAAGGTAACATGGTACCCACTGCAGTATATGGACTGAGAGTTGTATTGATGTCAGCACTATAGGCTGTATTGATTACAGCTTGGTGTGGTGTACCTAACAAACTGCCAACTTAGTGAATGTTGGTTGGAGACATGGATTTCAAGGAGTCACGTCATCACCACGAGGTTGCCAGGCAACCAGGAGATGTCATTGCATCCAGCCAAGAAACAGACCAGCATTAATTTCCCACCCCCAAAAATTACAACCAGCACCCACGTCCTGTATCTCAGGATCCAGTCTGTGTGTGAATACCGTCTTACTCTTTTCGCATTATTTTTTAATATTAATGTATTACTACATGCTGTTGCATCCACATCCAGTTACTTGAGTGATGATCCAAATGAGTTAAGTATACACATAATGAAACTACACAGAAATTTGTCTTTAATAAGTAGAAAATCCTCAGTAAACTTTAAAATCTGGAGCCTTTATCCAGAGTTTATTGGTACACTTGTTTACACTATTAACATGTGCCTACTTCAAACAGGGTTCAACTTGGTGAAACTCAGGAGAGTTTAGGTAATGAAAACGCTTCTATGATTCATGTTGTTTTTATCTCACTGGTCTCATCAGTATCAGAATCAGCGCACTGTCAACACTGGTCACCCTGACTGATGTTTGGGAACTTATTTTTTACATTTTCAGTTTGTGATTGCTCCCTTGCTACACACCTGCAGACAGTCTGAAGGTAAACTATGATAATGTTTGCTGATGCCTCCTTGTTTTTTAATAGATGATTATTGTTGAGAATCCAGCAAATCCCTTTGTATCACTACATCAAGTTCCGACAGTTCACATTTGATTTAGGGAGTCAAAAAAAAAGTAAAAATTCAAACTCATTTCAAAGTTTCTGATTTTGTTTTTGTGTGTGTGTTTTCTTTTTCAAAAATAGAAAATGATGCACCAGTACCCAGAGATAATATGACTTTGAATATCTGGGAATAATCTTGATGTGTAGTGTGAATATGCGACATAATCCCTGCCTAAGCTTCTTTGCAGTGTCATGTCATCTTACAGTCACTCATACACACAGACCTTCAGCAGCAGTAATCCAAGAAGTGACACAACATCAGGGCCAACAGGGTTTTTGCCGTGCAGCATGCTGGCTCCTCTTTTTTAGCAGCACAGTTTGCAACCAACTGGTTACACACAGTCATGGCTCCAACATGTCCTTCATTTATTTGCCGATCACCGAGCGGCCTCGGTGGCTCGAAGCAGCTGATTCATGTCACCAGCTTTTGACACTTCCTGCTGCTGTATACACCCTCTCATCTTCTTTTTGTATAGAAATAAAAAAACACACCCACATTCCCTCAGAGCTGCTCCAAATCCTGATTTTTTTTCTTTATCATAGTATACAAGTTCCTATAACTACAGTCATATGATGAGCAGTAAAGCATGAAGTGTCGCAGTAAATAGATCCATCAAGCACAAACGGTTGATTTTGAAGTGTGTGCATATGTGCTTATAGGCACAATGTCAGGGTTCTACAGTGAATGAGAAATCCATTCATTCATCCGGCAGCTACTTATTTCAATTCAGTGTTAAGCATTTTCCAAAAGGCATAGAATGAAAAGGAAGGAAACAGGTGGCATGAGTAACCAACCTATAATAAAGCTAAGACGTGGGCTGTTTCCAGCCTGGGTGTTTCATTTTGGTCCAAAAAAGACCCCATTAATTTCAAAAGTCCCTCAAATGAGGCCAACAACTGCCTGAATTTAGAGGACATGACACATGTCCATGTGCATGAGGGAGAATTCACATGAGGTACAAATTATACTGAAAATGGCATTTAAAAGCTTATATTGTGACTGTGACTTGACTCTGTAAGAACCAGGAGCTGTGCGCCATGAGGAGTAAGAAGGTAAGATGTCTTTGTCATTTAATTATAAAGCAGGTTTCTGCTGTGAAAGTATCAAAGTCCATGGGCAAAGTGTCAAGAACCTGTATTCACAATCTGTGTCTTCAAATGGCAGGACTTCTGTAACTGTGATGTCACAACAAAACAGTCGCATCAATGTGTGGTGAAGCATCACTGTCAGCACGGCTGTCAGGATAGTGATCGGTGTTGGAGGTAGTGAAGTAGATCACAAGATGACAGTGACACAGGCTTGGCTAACGTAAACAAACTGGTGTTGAACACATGAGGGATAATCAATGAGTAGGTGTGCGTTACACTGGTTTAAGGGACAGCGTGGAGGCAAAGAAACAACCGACGCAAAGCCAAACTTTGGTTTATAATTGTCGTGTTTGATGCATATTCGCATCGCCGCCGGTATGAATGGTTTCTCGCGTCTTTTATTCATCACGTCCCTGGTGAGTAAGGGCTGTTAGATACGCTCACAGACCCACCATTCAACCTTGCAGGATTTGGTCTCTGTGAGTTTTTGAAAATAAAATCTGCTATATACTCACTGGATTTCTCAGAAAGGAGTTGGCCACTCAGAGACCTCCTCTCTTCTGATTGGCTCAACAAACCATTGCTGCTAGAGCTCCAGAGAAAAGCCTGAGAGACGAGATGTAAAACAACACTGATGGTTTTGGCACTAAGAATACATAAATACATCTTATGGATCAACACTACAAACAAAACACAGGAAAGGTGTCAGACATGGCAACTTTAAGAAAAAGAAACATTTTTTGTTTCAAAGCCACTGTTGCTAAGCTGAGCACCATGTCACATTTCACATTCCACCCCCACCCCCCCCCCCCACCCCCCCCCAACCAAAAAAAGGATAAAACTAAAAACAGCAACAGAATAATTGTTGTAATAAACGTAGACAGCATTCAGTAAAATGGGTTTCACTTCCATCTGTGGATCAGTTTATTGGAACAGTGATGAGTACAAATAACCAGAAGGCAGTGTGATCAGATGTGGAGGAGGACCAAAGAAGACGACGAGGGAGACTTTCTCCTACCAGAGACCAGTGTCCAAGCTTATACTGCATATGAAGCCCATGCCAGGTTGGATTGTACTGTGTGGCTGTGTGAGTCAGAGGGGGTGATTCACTGACATAGTGACAGCTCAGGGAGCATGTTAACTTAAAAACCAGCAGACTGTTAGACACTGTCTCTCTGTTTGACTGTAATAATGTGATTGGGCGAGTATGTCTCACAGTATGCAAAATGTTTCTGTCTGTTAAAGCGTGTGTGTGCGTGCGTGTGTGCGTGTGTGCACTCTACAGGGTAGTTGTGTGGAAATATGTATGTGTGTGCACGCTCTACAAGGTAGTTGCGTGTGGAAGTGTGTGTGTGTGTCTTTGTGAGTAAATCTGTCTCCTGGTCCTCCCTGCAGCCTGTGGAGAGGATGAAAAAGATTTAATACCTCTGCCAAGGTGATGCCCTACAGTACTGCCTGTCTTACATACACAAGACACACACACATTCACACACACGCACACACACAGTTAACTTCCTTTGTTGGCAAAGTACATCCGTCCACTAGATTGTCCAGCAGCTCTTCTGGACCAAAGCAAACAGATATGCACACACAGAGACACACACACACATAGCACCAGACTCCGATGTAAAGCCCAGCACTACTAACCTCTAGCACACACACACACCACACACACTAACAGACATTTTGCCTGTCTACCTACTCTCTTTTCAACCTCAGGGCTTTCCCTCTATAACTAACATCACCAGATTTTTCTCTTCCTTCCTCATCTGTCTCTCATAACTTCCCCTCTCTCTCCTTCTTCTCCCCCTCTTTGCCCAGATCTCTCCTCACTGTTACATCTTCTGTTGTGATTTTTTCCCCTGGGCCATTTACCCCCCCGTCCTCGTGTTTAATCATGTACTCTTAATCCACCATAAGGTGACAGAGACATTTAAAGAAAAAGTTGCCAAGTAACTCCCTCAGCAGCTGTAACAATTAAGTGTGCAATGAGAATATCCAGATTTTTCTCTTGTGTATCTTTTCTTCCATTAAAGTGGTCTTCTGTGTCACATTGAAGCTTTTATTTTGCTGAACTACTCTGTGTTTCTCTTTGTAAGACTCCCAAAGTCTGAACAGGCAAATATGGAGCCAACACTCGTCTCCGGTGCAGCATCATATTTCTTCTCTAACACAGGTTGTACGCCTCCTCCAACCAGCCAAGTGACATTAAATGTGGTGACCATCTCCTCTCCCTGTGTGACAGCACTGAATAAAGTCCAGACATGTTTTTACAGAACAGGTGAGGTCATAATGACCTTTAACCTATGACCACCAAAATTGTGGTCGTTCAAGTGAATGTTTGTACCAAGTCCAATTCAAGAGACTAGAGACCTTGACCTTGACCTTTGAGCCTTCCCTATCAAAATCTAATCAGTTCATCACCGAGTTAATGAGAATACTAATATCAAACTTGAAGTAATTTTCTCAAGGCATTACTTAGATATGTAGATTTAAGACTATACAACACTTTTGTTTTGAGAGTAGAACCAGAGATCAATATCTGAAAATCTGGTCAAATAAAACCAAAACTAAATATCAAGAATTGCAGACATACATAAAATCTGGATGAAATGACACTTTAATGTTCATGCATTTATGATTTAATCCTATAATGATATAACTGGGATAAAACTGAAAAAAAAAAACACACCTGGAGTTATGAGATGTGGAGCGAAAGGCAGCAGGACAGATTGTGCAGTGATGTCACCTTAAGACATATTTGCCTGTCTGCACTGTAACTTTGCACTTGGTGCTAACAGTGATAAAGACAGACAGGTAGTGTCATTAGTTGGCTGTCCCCAGCAGGTACCCAGACAAGCCTGTGGATCTCTCCACTGTCTGGACTTTAAAGTAACTCTTCCATAAACCTCTCTCTCTCTTCCCTGCCAGGGCATGAGCAACTCTCCTGGCAGGAAATCCTTTAATCTTGACCCATGGTGGAGTGATGACCCACAGACACAAACTGGCTATCTCTGTAACTGAGAGCTGAAGCATCTGCGCAAGTGTGTATGCATGCATGTGTGTGTGTCAGTGTGTGTGTGTGTGGTATCCATCTTAGGCAAGAAAGTGAATTTGATTTGGATGCAGGGGGAAGTGTGAGACTGAGATGCTGAAATGCATTTGTGTCGCTTTTCTCTTTAAACATGATTTCACCAGTGTATCAATATTCAACACACACACACACACACACACACACACAGAAAAGAAAAGAAATATGCATAAAACATCATGAAAACAACATGAAAAAGCACAGACACACAGGCACATGTGAACAGGTCCTAGATACACAGACACAAGCTGACATGGATGTATGAGCACAAACAAACAGAGCAACAGGCCCAACACAACAGCGGAAGAGACGTGCAGGAACAAATCAGTGAGACGGAAGGAGGAGGGTGTGAGAACAAAAGAGTGAAAAGAAAGGGTTAGAAAAGTCTTTTTCCTCCGTTGGTTGCCAGGCTGCCAGAACAGATTAACACACTCTTTTTCTCCTTCTGCTTACTTTCCGCTCCCTCCTCTCCCCGATTCACTCGTTCTCTACCACTTTTTTTTTTTTATTGTACTCTCGTCTCTCTGCCTCCCTCCATGACTGACAGATGATTTTTTCCTTTTTTCACCAGATTTCCCCTCTCTCTGCTGCATCTGATGCCCTCCCCACCTGTGCCCACCCCGCCATATTGCAGCCTGTGTCTTACAAAACAAGTTTTATAACAGAAAAAAGAAAATGTGTCTTGTTTTTGAGATTATAAATAAAACCTGTTTTGTTATATAACTGTGATTTAAAAGACAGAGGATAGTCAATCATCAAATTGTGAGGAAATGTGGGAGCTTATATTGGAAATAGGAGATATTTAAATGCACATAGACAACTGGCTTATGTTTAACAGACAAATATAAAGGATATCCAGATTGGAATGAGAAGAAAAACAGACTGTGGGAGGAGAAGGAGAAGAAGGAGGAGGAGGACGAGGGGACGAAATCCTGAGAGAAGGCCAAGCTAACATTAACCTTAGCCCTGCAGCTGCTGTCATCAGTTCATGTGGACTCGGGTGTTGAGTGGACCAAACTCAGCCTCCAGATGACGAGAGACCTAATGAGAGTAGTTGTACGTCACGGCCCCAGCCATCTGTTTCATAACAAGAGTCGATCTTGTGTGTCGTGGTGGTGGTGGTGGTGGTGGAGGTGGTGCCAGCACAGCGAGAAAGGTAGATGCAGCTTTCTGCCATCTCACATTCAAACACCTGAATGAAAGAAAAGACGAGGTCCGCAGGAGATTCTACACCGACTCAAACCGAAATACAGACACAGAGTGAGTGTGTTTTCTTGTCACATTTTTGAGCATTTTAATATCGGCACATTATCAGTTTATTGTCATCTTTGCCTTGTGAAAGTATCCAGCAAGTTTCTGACCCCTGTGAAAACTGAATGCTCATTTATTCAGTTTGTTCTGGCCACTGGCTCCTTTGTCTCTTCCCCATTGTAAAGTTCATTTCAATTCTTGTCCTCCTTACCCAACATCATTGAAATCCTTCTGTCTTTTTCACTCTTCCTTTCCTGTCACCTATCTTCTTCCTCTTGATGAACTTCCTCTCTTCTCCATCGTTATCATTTTTCTTCCTCTTTCCTTCCTATTTTTTCCTCTTCTCATCTCTTTCTGTGCAGAAAAAAAGAAACCTAAATTGAACTCATAACTACTAATTTACATACATATAGTGTGTTTCTATATAACTCAGTCACCTCAGACATCAGTGTGGTGCCTGATAACAGCTAGGAAAGCTGCCAATACACATAACCTACTTTGGTGTGTGTGTGTGTTGTGTGTGTGTGTACGAGGTGAATGACAAATTAGGCTGACTCTGGCCTGCCATCTTTTAACCACAATTAGAAAGCTTTTTCTGACAGACTGTCAGACTCAAGGCAAGAGAACACACACACACACACACACACACACACACACATACAAATAGAGAGAGAGAGAGAGAGGGAGAGGGGGGGGGTTGCACACACGTCTGGAGGCACCCAGCAGCTCACAGACAGACATGGAAGAATGACGTATGCGCAGACACCATTTCCAAACCATCACACACGTGCTCGCACATGCACAAACGCGCACATGTGCGCAGTGATGCATGGCCATCATTACCCGCACCCCTCCCTTGACAGCTGTTCCCTCAGCAGAGCGCCATGGTACTCCACAATGAACACACACACACAGTATCTCACCACCCATCTGAGAATATATGCACAATATGTTAATCGCTAGAGAGGTCAAAAGTACACATACACACACACATACTGTACATATCAAATGTACTTATAAGAAAGTGACACATGGCAGAGCAGAGAGCAGGTAGGGCAAGAGTCACGCTCGATCGTGACGAGACGTTCACTGTCTTGATTTCTCTGTAAAATGGGGAGTCATTCTTTTTACCAATAGAGAAGCTGCAACAATCTGAATAGTCTAGTTTAATTCCACTTCTTATGATGTTAGACTGCACTAGAACAAGAGAAACTTTTTAGTGTCAGACGCTACATAACTTAGTCCGGCAAGTTTCTAAAAAAGTGTGATAGATACAGCTCTGAAAATAGCAAAGTGGATGAGAAGAGGAGGAAGTGCCACATGGCTAAATTAGCTGTTAGTCCACTGTTGTTTGCCTTCCAGCTGATGGTCCGGGTGGGGGGGGGGGGGGGGGGGGGCAGAAACTGTGTGTTGGATCTGAACTCGTTTTGACAGGAAAGACAAGTCAGAGAGTTTAGCTAAAGTCAACACACATAGATCTTGTCTCATTTATTATGTAATATTACAGTGTGTGTGCACCAGTCTGCTTCTATAACAAAAAAGGTGTTTTCTTCTCTGGTCATGAATTTAAGCCACTAAGTGCTCTTTTATTTTTCCACATTAACTTGGAGAGAGAGTGAAAAAGAGAGGTTGAGTACAAAGTGATACTGCCAAACTGGAACAATCAGAGGAGCTGCTCTGCCAAGTAAACGACAGAAGGCTAGAAAGAAAAAGTACTTGTCCTCACTTTCACCCTGGCTAATATCGTTCGCCCGATTCTTGAGTGTATCTCTAGATTCCCCCCCCTTTTCTCTCACTTAATCTCATCCTTCCTTCCTTCCTTTCTTCCGCTCCTCACATGCCTTCTTCCCTTTGCTCTCACTGTCTTTATCCTCCTCCTCATCTGCCCCTCCCGTCTGAGTTGCTGCCTCCTGCAGTTTCAGAGACTTTAGGCAAACAGTGTACAAATCACTGAGGTTGTACAAAAAAAGAACCAAAAGTGCCCTGCAGTTCTGGCTCTGCAGCTTTACAGGCCACACAATTTTCAGAGAGCTACCCTGCTATAATGATGTGACTACGGGATACAATTTTCTCTGCAGTCCATTTTGATATATAATGGCAAACCAAATAACTGTGGTTTAAAGAAGGGTTAGTTGAAATTTTAACGGTGAATAAAGTGAGCCTCTGATCTGGGGACGCCTCAAAGTGTGCAAATGATGGGATTCAGTTTAAAAAGTCCAGGATACTGAGGTGTGCACCAGCTCTTAATGACCTGTAACAAAAGGATTTTGAGTATCATGCAAGCACTAAACAAACACCAAGGCAACGACAGTGCTTATTTACTTTACATTCACTACACTACATCTAGGAACATAATTGCTTTTTTTTTCCCCACAATCCAACAGCTTCAACAGCACAACATAAAACAAAGCACTGCACAGATGATTCTTTCTAACAAATTATGAAAGAAAACCATTTTACAGAGCACCACAGAAGTTACAGATTAGCATATTCCCAACTGTCAAAGAGCCAATATTCAATTTATAATTTTATTTTCCAGCAGGGCATGGGCTGGAGTTGACGTTGTCTCCCTCTGAGTGTTGTTAAAATTAATATCACAGATCTAAATGCTGCCTTTGAAATGTATAAAAAGTTTGATTTTGTTTCATTTGATGAGCCTATACAGCCTCTAAAACAGCATCACTTGCACTCCTGTACAGTTCAGGCGCTCCCATCATTTAGTGTGTCACGACCGCTGTCCAAGGTGCTGAACCTAGCGGGGGCAACCAGGGATGTGATAGCTGTCCGTGGTGCTGACCATTGTTCACACTGCTGGGCAGGATCCCTGCTGCTGTCGTCTGACGCCCAGCAGAGAACCCCAGTTAATTTCCCCTGTCACTGCTCCCATCTGTTCCTGTATAGCCGAGTCTCCAAAATCCAAAATCACCTTGTAAATTTACATCGGCTCAGTTAAGTGTGCTTTTCATCATCATTTAAAAAAGGGAGTTTACAGGTTTACTTGTCAGTCTGTGCTTGTAGAGAGACTGTTGAGTCTGACCAGGTGGTGGAGTTTGCTGCACCTTAGTAATATTTGTCATTTTAAAAATTGCTTTATTCTTCAATCTGTTCAAGTCTAAGAAGAGACTGAGACTTCAGCAGGCTCGCCTCGTCTTCTCCGTGTCTGGGTTCTCTGCTGAGCTGCGGTGCATCTAAGGTATGTTCTTTCAGCACTTGTGACAGACACAGGGATAGTTAGAAATAATTTAATAGCTATGGCTACATTGAGCACACCTGACAGAATAGAGTAGCAGCTTATGAACAGTGTGTACACCGCATTTTCAACTACATCTACAATATTTTTACCCTACATCAACATTGCCTCCAAAATGAACTCTAAACACAATCCACAATGTTTTTGATTAAACTTAATTCATACAGAGCCTGAGGCCGTTTATGTCACTTTTGTTGTTTTGTGATTTATATTGACAAATCTTTCAGGCTCAGGCTGCGAAAGAGGGGCCTGCTCATCTACAGAGCAACTGAGATGTACATTACAGCCCAAGTTGACATGCACAGAATCTTATATATAACACTGGGGTATAGGATAAATGACAGGTAGTTTGAGTTTTTGTGTGTGTGTGTGTGTGTGGTTATGTGTAGGAGACTTTTCTGTTAAAGTTTAAAGTTACATCACCGTAGGCAAACCACAGATTTCCAATTCCATTTCCCCATTATCATCTGGTCCTTTTTCTAATTTCCTCTTCTTTATGTTCTCTTGTCTTTTCACTTTGCCAGCTCATTCTCATCCTTCAACTCCACTCCTCTCCTCTCCCTCATCATCCTTCATTTTTCCCCCTTTTTCTTCCAGCACTCTTTTTCTGACGTCCATTCCCATCCCCTATATTTCCTTCTCCATTTCTCAGTGTCTTCTCTCGCCCGCTCCCATTTCATGCGGTTGTCTCTATATCCCCTCTCTCCTTGTTTTAATCATCAAACCACTGCCAAAAAAATGCAGGAACTTCCGATCGATAAAGTGCGATCGTTGCGATTCACCTCTCCCTGTCTCTCATCGCCTGCTTTTCTCTCTCCTTAACATTTCTTTATTCGCACATGCACTTTTATTTCTTTTCACTTCAAGTCCAAATAGATTCTTTCTCTCTTTTCTCTTGCCTGTCTGCCTCCTTCCTATGTGCTGCATGCCAACTTGCCTACAACATCAATGAGGTTTCTCTCATTAGCAATGATGTCCAGATAAACACAAAATCAAAAGAGGACAATACTCAAATGGTCCAATCGTCCAGGGGTAGTGAGGATGTCAATCTTGAGCAAGTTCCAGGTAGTTCCATATATTTGGTGCAGAAAAGGCCAGATTTTCCAAGTTCAGAGTGAACCCGCGGGACTTGAAGCATAATAGAGTTAGTAGAGCGAGTTCAGAAGAGTCCTATGCTCCATTGCAGCACAGATGTTTTAGGATGGTGATTCCAATGAGAGGCTTGTGCATGAAAAGGTTCAAATGCAGCTATTTTGTGCATTTTAAAACTTTTTCATACCAAAAACTGAACAGGAACACAGTTTTGCTCTCTGCAGTGAGTTTCAGCCCGCAGCAGCATCATTGTCATCATCATCATGCACACACTCAAAGCCCAGTCCAAATGTTGCAATACAAGTGTAACCCACTTCCCCTATGCCCCTCTCTCTCTCTTTCTCTCTCCCTCTCACTCGGAGGTACCTCTCCTCTCCTACATAGCCTCGGTCTCAGCCAGTCACAGTCTCTGGTCTGGGTATTGTGTTTGTCTTTATGTGGTGTGCTGTCTTATAGAGAGGAAAAACACTGGGCAATGCTTTCTGTATTGTGTAGCACATTAATGTCTTGGCAAAACAACCCTTGGACTCTTGCTCTGCTCTACACCACAGTGGACACTTGGCTGCATCATATTTGGAGTCCTGTAAGTTGTTTTTTTCTGTGTTTTTTTTTTCTTTTACCAAACAGAGCACATAACAACATGGCACTGGTGACAACATTTCTCATCCCTCGTTGTAGCAAAATTACATTTAATTAACAGGCATCACTCTTGGCTTTTGGTAAAAGCAAATGAATGAATGAGGAGGCATTTAGAGGAGTAATTTTCATTGGATAGATTCTCCATCTGGAGATCGAACAAAATTAAGAACACATGGAGATACTCCAAAAAAAAAAAAAAAAAAAAAAAAAAAGGAAATGAGTTTGCTGCCTTCAGTGTTTCCATGAAAATCATCTGGAGGCTGATGGCAACAGCTAATGACTACTGGGTCGCGTTTATCAGTTGCAGAAGTCCATCTAATCAAACAGGGATGTGATGGACGTCATGGGAGGGCAAAGGTCAACATCACTTGATGCAAAGACAAATATACAAGTTACAAGTTGCAGTTCTCAGTTGGAAACATGATGTTGGCCAGTCTTGCATGAGCTGACCGGCCACTGGGCCTATCCTGTTGGGCCCCAAAAAACCTTCAAGATATTCACAGTTCATTCAACTTTTACCATCCCTCTCAATCTCATCCAGGGTCTGCGTGCGAGTGGTGTGTGTATGTGTTCCAGCAGATAAGTCCAGGGTGCTGCCAGAAGATGTTCCTTCCATGTACTCGCTGTTACGTTGCCGCCGGTCTCTCATCTGCAGTCCCTATTAATGCCATTCATAACTCCACATGGTCTGGCAACGACAGAAGGGTTGACTGCATCTTCTTCTTCTCATGGTAATCCTTAAATTGGCACTATCCAGGACTGAATCTTTTTTTTTTCCAAATCCAACCAACACTTCACTGTTTTGGCCAATGCCCAGGATGCTCCTCGTGCCTGCCTACGCAGTGCAAGTGTGAGCAACAGGATGCTGACTGCAATTCCCTTAATGGCCATCAGTGTCATTAACACAAGGATTTTCTGAATGGTACATATGGTACCTGTAAGCTGGAGGAAAGACTGATAAAAACAAAAATACTCTACTGCAGGATCAAGATGGGATGGGAGATGCAATCTCTCCAACCATGTCAACATTTCCTTCCTTGTCCTAACACACATCACACATCACAGCTCTGTCACATAAAACTTGACATTGAAGGCCTCGACCCAGTGGTCACCACAGACTACTGACTCACAAAAACATCTTAACGTTATACTTTTCTATTCAGAATAAACACTCCACAAGAAGCATCGACACTGTGCATCAGCAAGCATCATGGTGACTCATGCAAGTTTGAAAGTTGGCTTGCTACCATCTTTAAATCATTAACCTCTACCTCACATGATTGGTATTTGGTCATATTCATTCCATTCAGCGAATGGGTGCCACATTTTTTGAGAAGCAAGTCTGTAGCTGCTGCAAAAGCCTGAATGGGCTAAATCAGTGGCAAACACTCCTTACTTCCCTAAACAATTGCACCAATGACAAACCCCTCAACAGAGCAATTAACCCCCGGTTGCTCCAGTGGAGCTGCTCTGTGGTGAACAGTCAAAGTGTGTGGTTAAACTGGGCAGTTCCCAGGTGTAATTGGATAAATGTGAAGCGCGGCGTTGCTGAAAATGCTCATTGAAGCGTTGCGGGATAAATAAAGAATGAGAGTTAAAGTAGGGTGCAAAAGAGTCATTAATTAGCTTGTTAACGTGTGTTTAGCTTGTGTCAACTCGTAGTGAATAATGTAGATGTGAATAAATTTTACATTCTGAGTCCATCAGGCAGCTTACTGGGGAAAACACACACACACACACACACACTCACACACACACACACACACACACACACACACTTCACGTGATTGTGTCTCTCTGTTTTTCTTCCTCACTCATTCTCCTCTCAAAGTAAACATAAAAAAGACCCATAAAACAGATGAAACAAACGCACACACACACATTGTCTTACTGTCTACTTCTGACTCATTGTCTCACACACACACTGGGAGAGAAACCCAGTGCTGGGGAGTGATTTATGAATACAGGAGTTGTGTGGGTGTGGCTGAAACGGAACTAATGACACAAAGACGAGCGAGTGAGTAAACAAGAAAACAAGTGGGAGACAAGAGAGAGCAACAGAGATGGGTAGATACAGAGAAATAAAGACAAAGAGAGGCAGAGATGAATAGAAACAGGCAGACAAAAAAGAATAGATGACAGCAATACATAAGAAATGGATGTAGCCTCTGCTGTTTGTTCCTTAAGTGCAGCCTGAAGCCAACTTTCGTTACTGCTGCTGAGTTATTGGAGCCATTCTGCTGCATTTAGAAATGATTCAACTGTTGCGTGTTGTCCAGTCGCACCATGATCGCAGCATCGATCTGTGAAAGAAATGTTCAGCAGTATCTTAAAATTATCACTGATGTCTGTGAGTTCGTTCTGTGTGTTAAGCTCTTATTGTGTAATGTGTTGTGTGGTGTCATCTCGCTTTGAGAAAGAAGAAGCGAGTGAAAGACGATGTGGCTTGAAAAGCCTGAGCAGCGGCTGATTAACTGGTTATAAAGCTGCTCCGCAACAACATCTTCATTACTATTGTTTAACTGATGAGTGATTAGTTGAGGTATAATACAACGCCTGAAAATCCCTTGATGGAGTAGGTGTGTTATGGCTGTGCTACTTTGGAGCTGGACGTTTTCCAGCTAGCCTGGAGAAAACATGAAATTAATCCATTTCTACACACATACAAACATGTACTGCTATCTTTGTGGGGACTTGTCAGTGACAGTACCTTCCCTTCCACATTGCTCTGAACCTAACCATCACATCTTGATGGTCCACTTCAACCCTATACCTAAAACCTAACCCTCAGAACTGTCCTTTAAACTTGCAGTGTTAAGCATTTGGACCCCATGGACCCCACAAGTATAGAAATATCGCAAAACAAGCTCACACTCTCACACAAACACACCTACATACACACATACAGTCTGTGATTCAGGCTTTAATTGCCTCTCATAGGAACATCAGATGGCAAACAGATCTTAAACAGCCAGCTGGGAGAGAGACAGAAAGAGGTGGAGAGACTAGGGAAGTGATAGAGAGATAAGAAAGAAAGAAAGAAAAAGAAAGAAAGAAAGAAAGAAAGAAGAAAGAAGAAAGAAAGAAAGAAAGAAAGAAGTTGTAAGTAAGAATAGAGAGGAAAGCGAGTACAAACCCAATCGATAAGATGATGGTGGACAGGAGAAATGGTGAGGAAAGTCAAAGTCAGACAAAAGTCAAAGGGTTGGAGTGAGGGATCGAGCAAAAATGAGAGGGAACAAGAAGTCAAAAAAAGAAAAAGAAAAAAAGTAGTGAGCAAAAGCGAGAGGGGAGAAAATAAAGAGCACTGTTTGCAGGGCAGAACACAGACGAGGGAGAGAGGGAGGTACATATGGAGGGATCCTCCTCTCCTCCGGCAATGAGCAGAAAATGAACAGATGTCCTACAGCAGAGGGGAGAAAGTCTATCACCACACAAGAGAGGAAGAGAGGAACTGAAGTTAGGGAGAGGGTGGGGGAGCAAGGAAGGGAGAAATGTTTTTTTTTAAATTTGTTCATTTGTTCCAATTAGGGTATCTAAGGAGCACCGACACATCCACACATCGCTCCATTTACATCTACAATTATTTGTCAGATGCTTTTGTCCAGAGTAAAAAGTACAAATGAGGTGTAGCCGGGGCCACGGGAGATCATACTCTCACTGTTTCTGCCTTTAAAGTAAAAGGAGACTAATGCAGGGGAAAAAAGACAAGAGGAGATTGTAGAAAGTGAGGATCAGAGCACAGAGCCATGGGCCCCGCTGGTTTCCTGCTGAGCAACACTTACAGGCTAATCCTTCACTGCTTCATCTGTATGTATGTCAGATTTGCACTTATTAGCAGGATGGAGGAGCGAGCGAAGGGGGGGGGCTTTCTTTAAAGTGAGGTATATGTAGGGAGAGGAGTCATGGTTCAAGTCTCTCCTGTCTGACTGAATCCATATCAGGTGTTACAACAGAACAGGTGACCCTGAAACACTTTCCTCATGGAGATCAGTGTAATGATACCACAATTCGAGCAATTTACTGTCTTTTAACCGCACAGGAAGTGGAGCAGTTCACCATGGTGCATTCAGACCTGGCTCGTTTGGAGTAGGGAGTGTTTAACCCCAAAACTCTGTTTGTTTGGGCAGATGCGAACACAGCAATTGCACTTGGATGCAGGATTTAAAAAAAGCATGTCGAGATTGCTAAGAAGAAGGAGGGTGGTCTCAGCTCGCTTTTATTTGGGCTCTGGAGCAGTTCGTCAGAAACCGACACAACACATGACATGCTGCTGATGTTCCATGGCTGACCCGATTGGATGTGCTGGTTCAGGCCGAATATAAATGACGTAGATTGGGTTGGGTCCGGGCTCCAACTGCGGGTCGAGCGGGGTCGGGTCGGGTTTCAATTTTCCCCTTGAGACTGCTCTTCCATGTTTTTTGTTTTTCGCAGGTAAACTCCTCCTCCTTCTTCCGGGTCAGATTTCTGACCAATGAGAGAACAGCTGGTTTGAGCATGACATTTTGGGACCGTTACCGTGTGAATACCAATGACCCAAAAGACCCATTTTAGCCCGTGAATCAGAACAAAGCAAATGAGCCACCTGTCTGAACACACCCCAACACACGTGTCAGTTTCATGTAAAATATACTGTATGGTGGAACTGATTTTTCCTCCAGGTGACCGGCCCTAAGCCGAGGCGCCACAAAGTCGACTTTAAACACTGATGAAATAAACTGTTAAAAACGAGGCTGACCAAATGATTAAAACAGACCAACAATCAGATGTTGCACATTGTTTTTCTGTTTAAACAGGCGAATCTGGCAAAAAAAAAAAGTACATTTCTAAAAACTAAAGCAAGAGCAGAGTCGGATGAAAGAAGTGTTGGATTTCCTTTGTTTCAAACTGTGTCTTTTTCTTTCCTTAAAGGGAAAATATTTTGTTTTTTCATCAGCGGATAAAGTCATAAAATTATTTTTGCCTGGTTAAATGTTCAAACAGGCCCTCAACAAATGCATCTTCATTTCATCCAGTGCAAAGAATGTGTCCAAACAGAAGAACACAGACACAGAGAAAGGTAGAGAGAGCAACACAAAGACAGGAGGAGAGAGACGGAGGAGTCGCAACAGATAGAGAGAGGAAATGGGAGAAGGATGGGGAGGAGAAGGGTAGAACAGTAGAATGATAGAGAGGTGGAGGTGGGAGTCCTTATCAGAAAAAAGCAGAAGCCTTTATCTCCTTGCCCTCCAGACACACACACACACACACACACACACACACACACACACACAAGGACAGAAGACCACCGACTGCCCACACATACACAGAAGCACACTCACAGGTATAAACACTAGCAAAGTGCAAACACACAATCTCCTGTCAACATACACACACAAACACACACACACACACACACACACACACTGACTCCAACACTGCCCGTGCGTCGCCGTAACCGCCCCCCACTACCCGACACAACACACATGCACAAGTCTACAGGTGAGCGACAAGCGCCATTTACACACAGACAACCGTGCCCGCCTCCCCTCCAGCTGCCATGGCAATGAATACCATTAGCATCCAATAAAATGTCAGGGGGGCATGCACAAGTAACTCATCACACACATACACACCCACAGACACACACAGTCAGAAATGTCAGAGGCCTGTGCCCAGTAATGTATGTGATGGAGAGAGAAGGCAAATGTCAGCTGTTCCTCAAAATGGCAGCCAGCAGCTGTGTGGGCTATAACGCTGTGGACTGTGGACTGATACTGCCAGACACACAGACAGCAGATCTGTTTCCAGCCGCTCTAGGTGAAGCACCACATATTTACACTGATAAATCTTCAACAGATTTCTATTTAGCACTTTAGCATTCGGCAAAGAAGTTAGTGGCCCCGACGCTGCAGTAAATCAGCTTTATTACCTCGCAGCATCGATTATTTTTGTACGAATGTAACCACGGCTTCAACAACAACAAATACTTTCATTCACTCCCAGCATATAAATAAATCTGCTTTAATAAGTTTAGGCCAACACCACACTCCACGACAGCTAAGGTCGTATTAAACCCTTGTTTTATTAGCCAAAAATCACGTACATATTGGTCCCAAACCTCCCATAGGTGGTTACCTGGGCTGAGATCCAAATGATGTAAAAGCCACAAGCATACCATTTACATTATTTTCATCCCCCTTGACCTCTTGTGACCTTTATAGGAGCATCTGTATTTGTCAACTCTCAGTATGCAACCCCGCCTACTTGACCCACCTGTGGCACAAATGCGATTGTGTTATCACCACTAATTAACAGGTCCAAACAACTCATCTTATGAAGTCCTACACTGCCAAACCTAGAGGATCAAATCAAGAGGAAGTTGTAACACAATCAGAAGTGACACCTGACACTAAAAGCTGGATATACAGCGAGTGATAATGACAGCCAGTCGCTCTTGATCTTGTATCTGATCCAAAAAATAAAAACAACATTATCATAAGTTGTTGTGTTGCTTCCAATGATTCATTTGATAGACAATGAATTGGTAGAAACTTTTATCACAACTTCACTTTTTTTTTTAAAGTGACATCAAACTGCTAAAAACGGTGAGAGAGTTTTTCACATATTCTTGTGGACTGCGCCTGAACGCAGCAGTGGTTCAGAAGGCATGTGGTAAAAATATTTAAAAATGGAAGTCCAAAAACAGCTTTGTCTCTGATCAGTCAAAGTCACTTTTTAAAAACTGCGTTTACGCACAATTTGAAAATAAATGATGCTGTTGATGGAGCTGGTATCCAAAGAGGAGCTTCATTATAAATGAACTCCTCATGAGTCCCGAAAAACTCTACACCACAGCCATCTGTCAACAGAGGGGGGAAAAAACTTTTCTCTCATTCATCAGCCCGATGAACGGATGGATGGAGGGATGAAAGTTGTGTGATCCCTGGCCAAGCCTTTCTCCATCCGCCCTCCAACCCCCTGCGCAGATATCTCAGCAGCAGCCACTGGCAACGCTCGCCCAAGGTCACGGGGACAAAGTCAGGGGTAGAGGAGAGGGAGAGAGAGAGAGCCAGGGACAGTGTGTCTGTGCTGTGAGGAGGGGGGGGGGGGGGGGGGGGGTGTCTGTGTGTCAGATGAGAACTGTATGTGTGTGTGTGTGTGTGTGTGTGTGTGTGTGTGCGGTGTGATCAAGGCAGTATGGTTGTGCTACAACATAAGGGGTTTAAGATAAGGTATAGATGTGACTGTGTGTGTATGTACAAAGCACAGGAGGGCATAATAACTTTACAACTCCTGTAGCTCTGTGTATGTAAGAAATAGACAGAGAGAGAGAGAGCAGGAGAAAGAGAGAGGGGAATAAAGATGGCTGCTGACTGTGCCACAACTCAGCAGGCTGGGCAACATGACGATAAATAATCGGCTCTGAACCACTGCACTAATGAGCCGAACACACACACACACACACAGCAACTCTTCCTCACATACACAGACTCTTATACACACCATAGTTCTTAAAAGTGGTTTATTCTTTGACCTACTCGTATGGACAGACTGATTACACATAGCACAGCCAATTAGTATCAGATCACACACACACACACACAAAAAAAACTTTCCTGCACACCAGCAGAAGGCACCTGTCACACAACAGTATATACGGTATCTATATCCACAGCAGACCACTGGGTGTGTGTTGGCTGTGGCGAGTGATCCATCAGGAACCCTGCTGCCATGCGGAGGTCAAACCCATCAACCCTGGAGACCGTTGCCAGGACGATACTCACTTCAGCCAAGAACCAATCCCAACAAGTCTCTCATGCTCCACAGCACACCATAGGTAATCCCAGTTTGCACTTATTATGTTCCCCTCCAGTGGAAAAAGGGAACATTTCAGTCCAGCCTCACAGACGGCAGTGCAGCAGAGTTTGGTCAGAGTCAAACAGCCTCTCTACACGTCGTCTCACAAATCCAAATCATTTCCCATGCAGTCACCTCTAATCCAACAAGAAGCACAAATTCAAATCCCCAAATGTACTTGGAGGGAACTTCAACGTTATCACATCCTTACCAGTTATAGGGTGAAATATGTTGGACTCTCCTCAGTCCAGTATCGAGCAGCACTGGTCCATTTCTTGTTTTTTTTAACATTGTATGGCAAGCAGCATGATGCATTCATGCTCACTACTGACAAGTGATACCCTGACTGTCCTGAGCCAGGACACCATGAAGTGGAGATTTGTGGTCAAAATGTCTCATCAACCTCCTCAGGATGAACTGTGTTAACTTTTGCTCCCTCTTACTTTCATCTAACAACACCATGAGATAAAAAAAGCTGAATAATTCACAACCAAATGCCTGCAAAACTCATCTGCAGTGTGTGTTTGGAGCTAACTGGCAAATACTAGCACGATGACATGGTAAATAAAGATGATATATAACATACTTAGCACAACATAAACATGTTAACATTGTCCTTGTGAGCATTTTAACATTCTTAAATAATAACACATAAAACAAACACGAACATAAAAACTACCAAACACTGAACAAAATGAAACTATTCTAACCCAGAAGAGCAATGTTTAAAAAGTATTATTCCCCGCTTTACTAGGATCATATCGGATTACAAAAAGTAATCACAATCTTTAAAGATGTGCAGAACTCCTCCTTTAGGAATCTAGGTGAACTGTCGACCAGATGTTTGTGTAGATAGACGGATCATCACCTGAGATGAGCGGTGAACTGACTGACATGTAAACAACGGGCAGAAAACACTGATGTGTTTCCTCCGTCTTCTTTCCAGCTTTCCATTTCATCCTCTCATCCACTGTTTTTTTTAAGCGGCTCCTCCCAACACATCCTCCACTATCACGTCACACTTCTATCCTCTTTGTTGCCGTGCAGTCTCCGTTCACTTTTCCCTCCCCTCAACCTTTCTCCCCCACCCCTCCCTCTTTTCCTCCTCACTGCCTTTGGGTAAACATTTCAGTGTAACGCAAGTGTCTCAGGTAAAGATATGCAGATTAACTCAAACTCGTTTGCATAACGAGCTCTTATTTGCCAGTCTAATTATGGTGGCATGCCGAGGCCGTCCCAGAGCTGCCCTCAGGGTTCATTAGTGGGGTTCGTTAAGAGGTTTGTTAACGGGCAGCTAATCGCTTCCTCCCTCTTTAACAAATAGTGTAGCCTGAAAGTCCTGAAAAGACTCCCACAAAGCACACAGTGATGTTGGTTTAAAGAAGACATACACACACACGCACACACACACACAGCACGCACAGATTTGGCGAGCAAACACATTACACACACTTCCACAAACACACAATGTCCTTCCCGGCACATTACTCACACACACACTTGCTCAGTACTAAAGGGACAAAAGAGCTGGTCAGTGCATTTTTCCTTGTACATTTCCCTTATAGACTACACGTGTTTGTCCAAGGAAAAAATCACAAAAGGTACACAGTGTGACGCAGGAACACACACACATTAACACAAAGGCCAACAAGGTCACGGCAGTTATAATGGCCATTAATGTAGACCTACTAGAGAAACTTCTGGCGACAGTGACAGTGCTGTCCTTGCTTCAATCAGCCATGATATTCAGAAAATGTTCTTCTAGAAGAGTCGACGTCAAATGAGTGGGCATTGTGATTTTTTTTTTTTCAGTCCAAAAGATGATTTCGTTTGCAAAAAATGCACCACACACTGGTTGGCACAGGGAATCTGATAATCTCATATCATGGATTATTTTAAATGCTTGAGCACAGCATTGTGGGTAAAGAGTAGCACAGAACAGAAACACATCCACAAGCAGCATCAAAGTGACAGAAAGATACAAATCACAACTTCTGGTCAGAGCAGCAAACCAGAGCAGAAACAGGATGCATCAACCATAAACACAGCTGGTCATGTGACCACAACTGAATCTGTGGACCAACTTGTGATTCGACTACTAATATGATATTTTATTATATATTATTATATTATTATTAGATTTTTTTTAATTTATTATATTTAATCTCAAATCAACATTAAGCAATGGCAATGAGACAACTACACAACAAACATGATGTGGGACATTTTCACACTGTCATTTATAAGAAAATGCATGCAGGCCAACCATTTGCTAATAACCAGAGGGTTGTTGGTTCGAATCCCACTCCATCCCAGTCTCTGTCGTTGTGTCCTTGGGCAAAACCCCTAACTCATTTTGCCTCGTGTGAATGTGTATGAATGTTTGGCGGTGGTCGGAGCGGCCGTTTGGCGGTGGTCAGAGCGGCCGTTTGGCGCTTCTGTCAGTCTGCCCCAGGGCAGCTGTGGCTACAGACCACCACTGGTGTGAATGTGGTATGAATGAATAATGGTTTCTGTAAAAGCAGTTTGGGTGCCATGAAAAGCGCTTTATAAATCCAAGCCATCATCATTACTTGTTATGTTACACACAAAACCATTAGAGACTTGGTATTTTTGTTTATTTCACAGCTTCAGTATGTAGGAGGAGCAGTCAGTGTGCTGTGGCGGTCCAGTCCAGCTATTTAAAAGAGAGGCACAGTTCAAACTAAATTTGACTCTGATATTTTCTTCTTTTATTCAAATCAAACCAAAAAGTGAGTATCTGCACTTAGTGACAAAAACATGATTACATTTCTGTATAGTTAAGTTTAGACACTCAAAGCTGCCAGTTAAGGTTATGCAGAGATTATGGTCGAGGGCAAATATTGAAAGAGTCATTAATGATTTGAATCAGGAGTAGTTGTGCTGGAGTGGAGGGTTGGATATTGAAATTCTCCCTTTGAGCCAGTCGGTGTAACTTGATGCAGTCCAGTGCACCGTTCTCCAAAGGTTGCCAGATCTGATGCATGATGTTACATGCAACAGCTGGTCATACATACAAGCAGCGTGGCGTTCCCTGGAGCCAGCCTGTTGGATTATAAAAACATCAATTCTCCAATAAGTTTGGTTAAAAATCAAACTGCTGGTGTCTGAGCTGAGCTGCTGCACTTGACAGATGGAGGAACAAATAAATAAAGGAAAAAAGGTAGAAAATGGACACACAGGAGGGCGGGGTAGGGGGATCTGGGGGGGGGGGGGGCCATCTCTAAGAGCAATTAGTCAGTCGTGTCAATCAAATGTAATGCAACAGAGCCTCTAATCCTGAGCTTCGATAAGAAACAGTGAGAGGAGAGGAACTTTAGCCGCTTTAATGGCGGATGAATGTTCTAAAATCCTGATGGATTTCAGGTTGTAAACACAGATTATCTCTCAGCCTCTGAGAGCAGCTACATTTATTCTTCTTTTGCTGCTTTGACCAGTTCATTAATCTTCAATTGTAAAAGTGACAGCAGAGTTTCTTGTGCAGTGATTAGGCCGATAATTGTCCCCCGATTATCAGGGGTTAATGTCCTCACAGATAAGTCACGTGCACGCATTATCCTTCAGTTTAAATTTTAACTGTTTTACAAAGGCTTTGGATGATAATGTGTTATTTTATTTAGCACCATTTTAATTCAATAACTGCGTGTTGACAGTGTCTTGGCCTCCTGCTCTCTGGCCTCTTGGCCAGCCTCAGGGACTGATGCCCAAAATCCTTTCTTTAGTTTAGACAGGCAGCATGCAGCCAAGTCGAGCATGTTAAGCGTTATGTAGATGGAGTCCTGCAGCCACTGGGAGCTTTGTAAATAGTGAAAATCTCCGATGTAATGCTGGCCTACAGGCTAAGAGCAACACAGAGTGAAATGTTAAATCTCTTGGTGTTTCTAGCCCTTGTGCTCTGGCTTTTTTTTTTTTCTCTCCTCTCGCCAAATACCCGTCCCTGCTTTTGTTTTCCAAATTGGTTCATCTTGTTGTTTTCTTTTTTCTCTCTTTCTCTGTTCTGTCTGTTTTCCTTCTCATGGTCTGTAATTTGTTCCTCTCCCTTTCCTCTTCCCTCTCTACCTTTTCCCCCCCTCTCCCTCTCATCTCTCTGCAATCTTTCCCGTATTCCTTCCTTCTGCTGCCCCAAAGTCTCATTTCACACTGCTACTTTTCATCCCCTTTTCATCTTTTCCTCTCACACTCTCTCCATCTCTTGATCCCATTTTTTTTTTTCACAGCGCCCAGATCATGGCCTGGTCTGGCCTTTTAATGTCTCCCTCTGGTACCCTCTCCTCTTAACTGTTTCTATTCTCTCTCCCTCACTCCCTCTCAGACTGTGGCTAATGCTGATAAGTGCTCACAGCAGCTCTGAGTCTAAGATTCACAGCCTACAGCCCCCTGAACGACACACACAAATGGAGAACCAAATAAAAAACACACCTATATGTCAACAAATACCCATGGAAATGTTTGTGCATGCCCTAACCTACACACAAGCCACGAAACACACACCAAGAAACACACGTGTTTGAACAGACTGTTGAACCAGAGCATTATCAAGTACATTCTCAAACAACAAAACATCTTTGTGCCTCTAATAGCAACACTGAGATTTGCTGAGCCAAAAAGGGATTTGGGGAATGAAGTTTACACATGCACGTACGCACACGCATGCGTGCACACACACACACACACACGCTTAAACAGACATTTCTGAGACAGAGCATTTTTACATCATCAATGCTTCATTTCATTTTGTTTTGTCATATCTTTGTGTCCTTGGACACACTCAGAGGGGTGAAGGAGGTGTCCAAGGACACAAAGATTGTTTCACTGAAATGGACCAAATCAAACCAAAAAAAAAAAAAAATCACTGTGTGTATATGTTGCCCTGTTTAGCACATCAACTCTGTATGTAGTCTGGTCCTCGCCTTTGATATAATAGCTACATGGCAGCATCTCCAATATCCCCAGGGATACTGAACTTTAATTGTCATGGCAACAATAACAAACACATGCAGTGTACCTGCAACAGGTTACGGGACCTTTGTCGTCATGGTAACAGTAATAAACGTGCTTAAGCTTATGGAACGCTCATGGTTTCCTTGGCCTTTGGCACACACAAAAAAAAATCTTGGTTTGTGTGAAAATGAGTGATTCTTTAAAGGTCAAAGGACCTCTGTTGTCATGGTTACAGTGATTAACATACAGCTAAGGTTTTCGACTCAAGATTGTGAAGTTTTGTCTAGTGACTGAGCAGCTACATGGTTTTAAATAATTCTCAGTCAGGTGTGTGGAAGTCCGACAGGAAAAGTAGGTCTTTGAGCACTGAGCTCGCTGAGCGTCTGTTTCCCTATCCCAACTTCTATCTTTGTCTCTCGTGGTGAACAAACTCACAGACAACCCATTTTAAGACTTGCATTCTCTGCTCTGTGTCACTCAGGCACACACATATGGCCCTTTTCCACTAGTGCTACTCGGCTCGGCTCCACTCTTGTTTTTTGCTTTTCCACTAGGGATAGTACCTGGCACCCGGTACTTATTTCCTCAGGCAAGGTTCCAAGCAAGCCGAGCAGATACTAAAATGTGATGGACTGCCAGCCACTGATTGGTCACTGGAAGATACGATACAATACAAATTACTTAGAAGAGTCGCGAGCACGATGGCCAACACGAGAATCAAACCCGTTACTTTTGAAAAAAAACACACCGACAACAGCGACCACTGATCTGTTCCTGCAACTGTTGTTGTTCTTTCATGCGAGCTAAATAGCTGCCGTGTGCAAAACCATGCCGTGGTCCGTCGACGACAGGTGCAGATGAGTGTGTTTGGAGCTGACAAGAGGATCAAAAAAAAGAGAGCAAGACGGAGTGACCGTAGCAGCCGTGCTATGACGACCTTGCCCGCGTTGAGAAGGTACAATGAAGTACTCATTTGTAATGGAAAATGACCTAAACTGAGTGGAGTCGAGCTGTAACTGTGTAGTGGGAAAGGGCCATTAGAGTTACACATATGAGGGCCACTGCAGAGCAGCAAAGCCCGGCTGCCTTTGTTTATGCTGTTTTTCTACAACTGCTTTGGTTTTGGATCCAAGCACCTTGGTTATGAATAAATCTCGCAGGGAAAGAGGTTTATTTTAAATGACTGGTCACCTCTGTTGTTTATTTTTCTTTCACTGGATTCAATCAAAGGACTGAACCTCTTGGCACAATATTGAGGCAACTTTTCAAATCCTTTTACAGGCTCAGTGCTGACAAGACTAATAAACAAACCAAGCTAGAGAGCAATGCAACCCAATCTGAAGGAAAAAAATGAATCATTCATTCATTCACGCGATGTGACCGGGAAACTGAATAAATAAAACATTTATTTTGTATATGCTTATGCCGACTATTTACAGACAAATAAGTTAAACCAGTGTATTTCAAGGAAATGTGCTGAGAAAACATAATGCAGGGTGCCACACACTGCAGCACGCTTCATGTAGCATGAGAGGGTCTTCTTGTGCTTTAACAAACCCACATTATTATTGATCAGTCACACAACCCTCAACTGGGAGCGAACATGCACAAGTTTTTTTGGGGGGTGGGGTGGGGCTTTTGAGATACAAAGATCAAATATTGAACAGCAGACTAAACGGAGGGAGGTTGCGATGGATGCATGCATCCCTGATTCAGCTCCTTTTCTTTCTGGGATGTTCTTTCCCTTCACTGTCACCGCATTTCAAAAAACTTTGGTTGAAAATACTAATTAAATCCATGGCAGGTAGACTATAAAAGGCGCGTTGCTAGGCAATTCCCCCAAAATCTCCCCAAGTTTCAGACAGAAAAAGACACCCATCAGAAAGTATTTGCTTTGCTTTGGGTTTGAAATTTGCACAGAAAATGAAAAAAGAGTAATACACTAGTGATAGAAGATAGTTATAGAAAGACGTGAGGAACAAGAGTGAAGTGAAACTCAGGTTCTTCACTCACATCTAATGAACAGGTGGATGATTTCAGAGGGTTTTTATTTTATATCCCTCCCATTATGTGATGTTGACGGTTCTGATTCCACTTCTTAAGATCAAACAAGATTTAAAACAACAAGCAGGGATTTGACCAGAGGGCAAATGATCAGAATCCTTAAAAACACCACACGCTTCCGAGCTGAAGAGCTTAAAATCACAACAACAATAACAACGACGACTGACCCTGATGGTCCACAATCAGTTGGGACACCCAAATTGGTTGTATTGTAATGTGTGTCCATGCCTTCATCTTGCTAATCCCTCCACCATTTTAGATTCATGTTTGGCTGTCACAGTATTAGTCCACTGATCAAAAGGCTTTTGGGTTGAATATCGGAGTGTTAAGGGTAAGTGTAAACAAAATTATTTAGCAAGTCCTGCTGTTAAATTTTAAGACTCACTTTCTGAATATGGTGCTTTACAGACCTGCTTTAGACTCAAAAATCCCACTTTTTACAACACTTGGATTGTACACATAACTCTTTCCCACCTGCTTATATCTGCATACTGTACATGGTCTCACCTACACAAATACACAGTTTAAGAGTTAAAGAAGAAGAAAAAGAAGAAGCCTTTTGCTGATTGTATCTCCCAAGGACAAGAGTAAGTGTAAAATGACAGAGGGACTAATTGATTTCTGTGTGCATCTAAAAGTGAACGTCGCGCTCCACTAACAACGCTCTTGCTTTTTCACTCATCTCTTGCTCTCTTACTTCTCTTTCTCTCTCTTTTTTTGTCAGCATGTGGTTGCAGGTTTGAAATCAATTTGGCTTAGATGAAAGTTTTCAATTTCATTAGCTTGATCAAATGGAGCGCTGTTAACAGGCGGCGGTAATAGAAAATCATTTAGGCCAAGCAGCTCACACACTCTCAAAGGACTGGTTAAGAGCTGCTCAGAGGAGACAGAGAGAGAGAGATGGAGAGAGAGAGAGAAAGAGAGAGAGAGAGCGACAGAGAGAGAGAGAGAGAGAGACAGACAGAGAGAGCACAAGAGGGCCAAAAAAAAGAAAATGACACATGGGGAAAATATGGACAGAAGACATGTGAGACAGGGAAAAAAGGAGACAAAATGTGAACAGGATGGAGGGAGAAAAAAAGAGGCTCAGAAAGGAGGATGAGAAGTCAAGGAGAGAAATATCACGTTTTAGAGAAAGGAGGAAAAAGATGGGAGACACGGTGGTGGGAGATAAAGTGATGGAGTGAGACAGATAAGGAGCAGAGAATAGGAAGAAGAGAAGATGCACTTTACAGGGAAACTAAAGAAGAAGAATGTGACAAAAGGAGAGAGAGAAAAGAAGAAGATAGGTGGAGAGAAGGGACGGAAAGAAACAAAGATTAAGTGTAAAAGTGATGGATGGCAGTGTGGGAATGATTAAGTCAGCACAAATGTCACAATACAGCCGCAGAAGGAACAGAACGGACGGGAAGACATGAGGGGAAAAAGTGAAGAAGACAAAAGAAATTCCTCTCTTCATCTTGTGTGTGTCCGCTAAGTACTGGCCCATTAAACCTCTGCAACTGCTCCTCATATATTTGCCAGAGAAACGATGCAAGAATTAAATAAACTATTAGCCATCAGAAAGTCAGCGGAGCGCCAGCTAAGCATTACGACGAGGAAAAACAAAGAGGCAGAGTGGATTCACCACAACTTGTTCAGTTCAATAACACGGGCGTTTGTTGAAAATGTTCAAATTAATGAATAATGTTCTTTTTTAAAACACATTTTTTAAGCTCATAGGTTTTTACAGAGATAAACATGTCACATTTGCAATTACTTGAGAATTGGAGCATGCTATATGAATAAACTCTTCAATCACAGTCCGTGTAATTTTATAACTCGATCAATTTATATCACTGAGAAACTGGCAAACCAGCATATTCAGCATTAAACATACAGTGTAGGAAAAAAAAGTATGAAATCTCTATATCACAGCACAGACCTGTGGTCTGTGTTTTTCCATCATCCTCTTTAATGCACAATTTGTAACTGCAAACTTCAAAATAAGAATCAAAACATCAACACCTTTCACAAAAAAAGATAATATATGCTTTCATGTGTGGTGATCAGTGAAGCAATCTTTCACAAGAAAAGGAATGGAATCGCTTGCCCGCTGCAAATCTGCACACAAATTCAACTGGAATGAAACCATGAGGAGAAACCCAGCTTTATTTTCATAACACACTCACTCTCTGGAAACACAGAAATATGTGTAACTGTGTTGTGTCAACACTTTTAGCTCAAAGGATACAAAACTGTGATGGAAACTGAGTTACAGAGGTGTTACCAAGAGAGGCCCCACACAGTCCACTCAGGTTTTCAAACATGAGCATCTGTTAGAGTATTTACGGTATTTGTATTCAGTACACGCTGTTATTAAGTTAGTTAAGTAAACCTTGGATTTAAATTGAAGAGAAGGTAAAAGATGACCCGTCAAGCCACTCATATGCAATCATTATAATTTAGTCAGCCACAAACACAAACACACACACACACACACACACACACTGCACGTAATACAAATAAATCAAATTAAATCACAATTTAAAGTGAAAAATGAAAGCTAATGTTAATCAGTTGTTAGTCTCCACCGAGGCATTGTGTCTTGATGATAATGATCAGCCATTCAGTTTCTCTCTCACACACATGCGCACACTTTTGTACACACACACACACACACACACACACACACACACACTGTGTGTGGCTAATCAGCCAAGTGAAACTAATGTAGGGGGAAATGTGTTGCTGATTAGCTCAGCCTTAAACCCCTAGACATGACTTCTAGACCTACAGTAGCAGTCAAACACATACACACAGACACAGACACACACACAAAATTAGTCTGGCTATTCATGCTAATCTGAAGGAAAATGACTTGCTCATTAGCAAGACCCTTAAACCTCTCGACAGGCCTTTGAAACCCAGCCGTTTTATGGTCATAGAGTACACAGAAAAATGTTGGCTCACACACACACACACACACACACGCACTCTGCAGAATATGTTGGGTTATTCACAACTATTCAAACTAATCAGCTGACTTTAACTAACTGCCTGTAACAGCAGAGCATGCAAACAGCAGAACAAAATACACTAAATGAGAATTAAGAATATGCTAAGTTTGATACAAATGACTGAAATTTACAAAACATGCATGATGTTAGGTGAATAAAATAAAGATACAATGTCAGTGCATTAACAACTGCCTGCACCATTAGATGCCTCACCTCCATAAACCAGTGCTGGTCAGACTGTCTAACAGTGTCTGAAAACTCACGTCTGTCTTGAAGAGTTTGCATCAGACTGTTTTTGTGTCTCTCAGAAAATGACTGTTTGTCCATTGTGCCCACATCACACAGGATTAGAAGTTCTCTCTGCTGTCTCTTTCTTTTTCTGCGTCCATCACTTTTGCCTTCAAGGACTCTGTGAAAGTCTGTGTCATGTTGTATGATTCATCACACGGGGACCACACAGTACACACGGGCTAAGTTATACAAGACAAAAGGACAAGTTTGGATCATCTCTACTATTGGCTGCTTATTATACCCAAGGTCCAAAAGAGTCGTCGTGACAAGATTAAATACAGAACAAAGACATTAACCTGCAGAGTTCTGAATACAAGAGGCATTTAGAAAGTAATAACATCTAAAAAAGGAGAGAACTGAACTGTTACAGTACACCGTGAGTCTATGATGACACACTGTGGCTCCCACTGTTGCAATTGTCATGCGTTTGTCAGAGAGAGGAAATGTGTGTTTAAGTGTCTGTTTGTGTGTGTGTGTGTGTGTCTGTGTGTGTGTGTGAGTGAGTAAGTGTGTCTGTGACAGTGTAAATATGTCCAAGCCCTGCAGCAAACAGTATCCATCTAGATGAGATTTACTGATACAGAGGGAAGGGACACCGAGGTGGAATGCGCTCTCAAGGGAAGAGAAAATCTCCCTCTCTCTCTCCTTTTCTCTCTCTCCTCAATCTCTCTCCATCTTCAACGCCTCCTCCTCCTCTCTGTGTGATGACAAGCAGAGTTGGTCTCCTCATGATGAGGGGAGCCAATTCTTTTCCTTATCATCCAGCTCCTTGAGTCTGTAGGTGTGTGTCTGTGCAGATATACTGTATACTGTTTGAATGCATACATACACACACACACACACGCACACACACACACACACTCACACACACACTCAATATCAATTCTTTGCATGGAAGAAGAACACAGGTTTTTATGCAACTGACAAAGAGAAAAAAATCTATCATGTAAATAAAAATATGACCCTGGTTTTTTTCAATGAAGGTCAGAAAAACCTGGTAACAAAAATCAGGTTTAACAGATGAAAAACGACGAATGGAAGGACATAGAAATTACAATCTACCAGACCTTCAATCCAACTATGAAACTGAGAATTATCTGTGTTTTCTCTTCACTGTGGAACTATGACAAGATAAAATATGGTTAAAGGGGACCTATTATACTCATTTTCGGGCCCTTGTATTTGATTGTGGACTCCTCTAGAGCAGCTACACATGATTGCCCGCACAGAAAGCTTTGTAGATCTTCGGGATGCTGTGCCTCTGACTGCATTGCTTCCTTGTATTTCCTGCAACCAGCAAAAACGGTCTGCGTAATGAAGTCCACCCCCTGGCCCTCTGCAGGGCTGCCGAGGGCTGCCGAGCCCCACTTCCTCATTTTGCCGGTGCTCGAGTTGCAAGTAAACAGCGAACTATACTAAACTTTGAAAATGTCAACATATGAAATACAGCTGTTTGGATCCCAAATGCAATCCGGAGGTAGAGACTGGACAGCCTGAAGTTTCTCATGAACAGAGGTTACTTCAAGACATCTCTGAATGGTAAGTCATGTGGCATGGCCATGTAGAGGAGTCTGGCACACACTGACGTCACTGGGACTTCAATGTGACTACAAAAAAGACAGTAAAACACAGCGTGTAGAGCCATCCAAAACAGCTTGCAGGGCTCACCTCCAAATGCATAAACCTCATGATGTGGCACTTCCATGTCCTCTAGAACCAGTATTCAACATTTTAACATATTTATAAGTCTGAAAAGCTGGAAAAGCATAATAGGTCCCCTTCAAATGCCAGCTGGCAGAAATCTATCTTTCAGCATCATACTGGCTGTTATGGACCCATTGAGATGGAGGAGGAGGCACCAACAGTAGAAAAAAGGCGAAAACAATGTGGATGACAGTGAAATGTCTCTGGTGACAAGTCAGAGGACAAAACAATGAATGAATAAAAGTATTGGAAAACAACTTTACTAGGTGTAGATATTAGCAGCACCTTTTTAACCTTCTGCACCTTTTGCAGTTTGATGAATGTTTCATACTCTAACACTGTGCATCATTTCCTAATTTTGCAAAAACATATATAAATCCTGTTGCTAAATAGCAAAACATGTATGTATGTGTACTGGTGGCCACGGAGAGGCCACAAAGAGGGTGAGCGGAGTCAGGAGCAGCGCCTCGCTAACAGGAGAGAGGACAGTCAGTGTTTCTCTTCTTCTACTTTGCGACCTTGCAGTCTCAACACAATTTCCACAACATATGAGACACAAAAAAATCAATACTGGAAAAAGCCGAAAATTTCATGACCAGAGCAAAAAAAAAAAAAAAAAAAAGAGAGAGGAGGCAAGGTGTGAAGAGTGTTTCATGTCCACTTGTTCCAGTAAACCCACTTCTTTCCCAGAGTCTGTGACCTTCTCTCCTGCACATCTCTCTCTCTCTCTCTACACTGGCCTCTCACTGTCACCGTGACAAAAAGGCCATGTGAGTGTGCACTTGTGTGAGACACCAGCAAAAAGACACACGTTCAGTCTCAGACACTGACGGGGTATGATCATGGTGTTTTGCTGCCTCACACGCTCACATGTCACTCTCCTTTGTCGCCTGCCCTCCCTCTGAAATTCACATGTAAATGTTAAAAAATTCACCTTTTCAATCGGCCGCGATAAACACCACAGTGTGTGTACAACTCTGTGTGACACGTTCTACACATATAGCTGAGTGTGCGTGTGTTAAAGTGAGTCAGCCAGACAGTGAATGAAAACAATGAGAGACAAAGAGAGAGAAAGGACAGAGTGAGAGATAACCAGTGTGTTTGTCTGTTCCTGTGTGTCTGTGTGCTTGTGTGTGTGTCTCAGTGATTTACGTCAGTAATTATTAATGTTCTGTATCGCATGAGTAATGGTGCATAGTGCTGACATTCTGCCACAGGTTAACAGTGTAGTGCAAAACTGGTACAAGCACACAGGCAGAGAACACACACACAATCAAAACACACACACACTCAAAACACAAGAGTACAGGCTTTTTTCCAGACTTTGACACATGAAATGAAACTTGTACCACATGGTTACTGTGGCAGTGGCAGCTGAAAAGCAGCAGTTTGTTGTCAACTGTGAAAATCAAATCACAAACAGACGCATTGACAGACATAAAGCATCAAACTGTTGGCTGCGAATCCAGCCAATCAGAAACAAGTATTTTCCTCTGATATGTTTTATGAGTACAGACCAACAGATTTTCAATTTTTTTAGTCCTTATGGCTATTTCTGATCCATCCTTCTTGTGATATTTTACAGCTGAAAGTGTGTATGTTTTGCATTTTGATGCTGTACCTTCTTTTTGTTGATCATGTGATTGCAAAGAGCTAATATGAGCAAATTCAAAAAGATGCATTATGCAGCCACACATCTATAAACATCTATAAACAGAGTGAGTACAACTAAAACACACACCATGGCAGTGAGCCACCAAACACCGGAGAACTTTAAAACCATAAGTCAGTTTAATGAAACAACAGTCGTCAAACATCGACACTTGTAACTCATTTTTTGTCTGGTGTAAGTCAGCTGAAAAAAAAAATATATAAAACCACATTACCATGATGGTGTGTGGGGAATTCCCCGGTCACAGCAGACCTCCTGCTGAGATGACAGAGCCCAGTCATGACTCCCCCCCGCCCACTGACTGCTCAGCCTGTGAACCTTCAAGACCAAACTAACGGTTCGCCTCTGAACAGGTGAGGCGTCTCTCTCTGATGCTTGGTGTTTGAACAAGATGACAAAACCTGCAGACGACCCGGATGACGAAACAACGCAGTGATGTAATTACAATGAAATGAAGTGACACGACCACAGAGACGCCACTCAGAAAACAACAAAGTGACAGCGACACAAATACAGGACCACGGGACGGAAATGCAAGGCCAATAAATAAGTGGATAGTTAAACTGATAGAACATGAAAAACTCCACAGACTTTTGAACTGGGCTCAAGTATAAAGTGTAATGGGTTTATTTTTCTGAGAAGTCAGATCTGTGGGCGGAAAATTCTGAAGTATAACAGATGACAGCTACAGTATGGTAACACACTACTGAAGCAAACACACACAGGTGACTGAGGGCCTTTGTGACTAATCAAAAACACACACCTACTATAAATGCAAAAACACAGGCACAAGGCATGAAAGAGTGAAACATTGAGGAAGATAGGCTGAATCCTGCAACACTCAGAGGGGGAGGGGGGGGGGAGAGAGAGAGAGAGAGAGAGAGAGGCGAGGTTGGAGTTTGCTTTTATAAACAGCCTTAGGTGGCCATTACACCATTAGAGCCAGAGCTCCCTGGTGCCCAATAAAAACTGTTTAACCACAGCCAAGTTGGATTGGACCTTTCCTTTATGCATGTGTGTGTGAGAGAGCGAGAGAGAGAGTGAGAGTGAAAGAGAGAGAGAGAGAGAAAGAGCAAGAAAAGCTTCCAGTGGCCACCCCAACTGCCAAGGGAGCAACTAAACAGCAGTCAAAGAGCAGTATGCCCTGTTAGACAAAAGGTACAGACAGTCCCTGGGCAAGAGAAGAGAAGAGAAGAGAAAGAGAAGAGAAGAGAAGAGAAGAGAAGAGATAGTGTGACAGGAGGAGAGGGAGACAGGGAGTGCTTGGTTGCTTTCATCTTTTCGTTACTCAGCCGTTTTGCCGGGCACAGCTGTTTTCCGGCGCGTCGCTCCCGCTCCGGTCTCCTGTTGTTGCGCCGTGCGCCGCGGCCACGATTCGCGACCGACCGCGCTGCGGAGCGGAGCGCACAACAACGCCGCGACTGTTAACTGCTCAGTGGGCCGTGAGCGATCGGAGCTGATTAAAAATACACACAGACGCACACAAGCGCACGCGCACACACGGACGCAGAAGGCACTCGCGGGAGTGTGTGACACTAATACTGAAGGACTGTCATATATGTGGCAAAACGGGACGCGTTTCAAAACCCTCCCAAATATCTGTCAGCCTTCTTCATCCTCTGCTTCGCCCCCCCAGGGGAAAGTAAGTGGGTGGTGGCGTTACTACCTCAACCCTGTTTTTCCACTGTTGTTGGGAGAGACAGCCATTCGCCATCTGCGCACTCCCGGGATAAAGAAGAATATTCTAATGTAGCTTCACTCCAGCTTGTAAAACCGATTTAATTGTGTTCCGTGGGCTCCTGTGGGTTTTATAAGCCACGCACCACGAGTCAGATCCATAAAGCCCTTTAAAGAGTTCTGTAATGAAGTCAGAGCCTCTCATAGACGGGCACAGCAAGGACCCTGACCTCTCCCCTCTCTGGCTCTGTTGGAGAATTTCCCTCAATTTCAAAGCACAGGGAAACTGTAACACGTCTTTACTTTCAGTCCATGAGTCCATTTTAATAATCGGCGCGAGGGGGAACCTGATCCTTATCGATTTTAAAAACCCCCCAGACTACATCTTAAATAAGGGAACAACCTGATCCCAGAGGAAAACACACACTCGTGTTTTTGTTAAGTTTCCATGTGTCTGTGGAGGAAACACCCTGATACTCCCGCGTGGACCTCACACGGGCAGGTCAGCCTCCGACTGTAGCCGGGGCTTCTCGTGTCTCAGATGGCACCGGTTAGTATATGCATCTGTCATCCGAGCTCCGGCTCAATCAGTCAATCACTTATTATTCCACACACACACACACACACGCACACACACACGCACGGGCACAGGAGGAGGTGTCAAGGTGAATCGATCGATCTGTTTTGAAAAAAAAAAAAATGAAACTTGCTTCCTTTAAAATTTTAAAATCCTGAGCAGGTTTTACATCATTGGCACACATACACGCGCGCACACACACACACACACACAAACACAAGGCTCCACTCTGTGTTCACCAGGGCACAACAACCTGGGTCTCATGTGCAACTTCCTGCAGTCTGACCCTGTGTGGTGAATGTGCACTTTCACACAGGATGGAGAGCAGGGCACACCGAGTTTGTGTGCTGGCTTTCCCCTTCATCTGTTGCAGAGCAGTTTTCTGCAGAGCGCACAACGACGCGCCAAATAAGCCAAGGAACAGCACAACAACGATAATGTAATGCAACGCACTGCAATAACAAGCGGGCTGCCACGGTGGAGAGAGCGCAAAAAAGTTGGCACATTCGCCACAACATCATGTATTAACAGAAGACTGAATACAAAGAAGGTGCATGGACTACACTGAGAGTGAGAAACGACACTGTTTAAAAACTGGCAACAAGTTTTCGGCTGCATTTGCATCTCTTACCTTTCCACAGGAAAAGAAGCAGCACCGTCTCCCAGAGGCGACATCCCATCGGCGCGCCTCCTCTGCTCCAGACCATCTCCATCCCTCCAGTCGGTAACACACACACACACACACACACACACTAAATAAAATAAAAAAGCTCCGGGACTGTTGACAAAACGGACAAAAGGGGGGGTGTTTGAATATTTTATCTCTCTCTTCTTCACCCAGGACAGATCACTACCGCGTCGGTGCCATCGATAATCTCATTTTGACCGCTTGCGCTCCCGCTGTGGCTGACCTATAAGACACCGCGCAGATGAGGTTTGGAGTAAACTATAAATCCTTCAGTAATAAAAAGAAGAACCCCCCCCCGTATGCACAATTCCGGTGCAGGCTGGTTTCTTTTTTTTTTTTTTAAATCCACCCCAGACACCTCCTCAACAAAAAAAAAAAAAAAAAAAGAAAGGAAAAGTCTGGGTGTCTCTCCTTCCAGACAGAACTGAGGAATGATCCCGCTCCCCCCTCGGTGAGCTCTCTCCACCGGTGCGCTCCTGCGCTTGGTTTATCCAAACGGGACGGCTACAGCTGAGGAAAGCTCACTGTCTCTCCTTCAACGCACTTTTCCTTCTTCCAAAGTTGGAGGAAAAAAAACAGCAGAGTGGACCAAGAACTCCCCCAGAGAATGAAAAAGTCCACTTCATAGGCGGTTTTGAAACAAGAAAACTCTCTTACTTAAGGCTCATGTATTAAATAAAATCCAAATTCCGCTCGCCCGGCAGCAGCTCCGTCCGCTCTCCCTCTTTTCCTTCCTCCCTCTGTCTATCCTCCGACTATCCTCCTCTTGCTGTGCGTGTTATGTGTGTGTGTGAGTGTGAGTGTGTTTGTGTGTGCGTCTGGGCTCAACTTGAGAGGCTGTATACACTCGTCCGCGGGATGGAGGGAGGAGAGGAGAGGAGAGGACAGAAGAGGAGGAGGTCTGACGCTTCCACCAGCCGGCAGAGGAAGAGGAGGAGGAAGAGGAGGAGGAGGAGGGCCAGCGGAGTCTGTGGGGCTGAGGAGGGTGGAGGGGATAGAGGCGGGATTTGGGGGGTTTGAGTGACAGTCAAGCAGCCAATGGAGGGTCTGAGTATTCATTCGGTCTCTTTTCCAGATTCCTCCTCATGGTTTGTTTTCATTATTTATATATTCGCCTATTCGAGGATGATACAGACTCTCATCCTACAGCAAGTGTTCAGATGTGTGTAGTTTTCATCCAAACTAAGAGCAAGAGTGAGGAATCCATGAAAGCAGAGGCTGAACTGAGCATCAATGAGCCCTGATTGTAAACAAGAGAAGTGATTTTTGAGTTTCTACTTTACAAAACTCTAAAGTCCAAGTTTATGACAAGATGTGTCATCAGAAGCAGAGCCGTGTGTGTGTGTGTGTGTGTCCATTCACGTGTTGTTTATCCTCCCAAAGCCTCTCTCTGCATTATTCATATGAAGACACACGCTACACCTGTTCTCTGTGTAATCGATAGACAACTTCGCACGAGCACCCACACCCACACACACACACACACACACACACACACACACACAACACACACACACTCAAACACACATAAACACAGCTTGTGCAACTGTAAAAACGTGATACGCCGGGCACCTTGTAATAAAAACTCATTCACTTTCTATTGATAGGAGCGTGTGTGTGTGTGTGTGTGTGTGTGTGTGTGAGTGTAGAGGAAGTCAGAAGAGAGGGAACATTAAGGTCTTCTACAAGTCCGAGACGATATTTCATAAGGCAGCATGCCTGCTTCCCTTTGTCAGCTAAATGTGTAAAAGCTAAAGAGATGACATTGTGACTTATTGAATTGCAAATCAGTCCGTCTGCGGAGGGATGGGAGGATTTCCGGAGACGGAGATACGTGAAGCTCCCTGCGCCTCTCCGCCTGTCTGTGTGTGCCTGTCTGTCCGACTCCACGGCCTATGCGAGCGGCTAAGAAGGAGCGACAGCCCCCCCTAGTGTCCCAAAGAGGAGGCACTTTAGTGATGGCACTGGGATGGGACTGAGACCTCTCCGGTCATTCCTCCCTCATCGGTCCTTATAATTAACAGCATATATGTTTGTGAGTGAAGAAGCCCCTCGTCCTAATGTGTTCTTCTTTGACGCAGCTATACCCAGCATCACTCTCCTGTCCCCAGCTCCACCAATGTGAGCTCAGCTGAGCCTGCATGCTCTTTTTTCCACTTGTCCTGTTTCCTTGCTCACTCACTTCGTCCAAAACACATTTTTCTGGCCTCCCAGTCACAAACCGTCTACTTCTATAAAGTTGTAGGCAACTACCATCCATCCACGTTATGGAGCAGAACCAAATCAGTGCATTTTTAAAATATTATTCTAATTTCCACTCAGTGACTTTTCCTTCAGCCAGACGACGACACAGACGCAGCAGTGGCGGCAGCAGCAGCACTCCCTGTGACTTAAGCTTGAAAGATCTGTTTTTAACCGTTTCCCTCTAAGGGGCTGCAGCCGAAGCACGGCATTAGTTCAGCAAGCATGCGGTAAAAAAAAGTAATATTTGTACAAATACAGTGTCTGTATACCAATGAGGCCCCACTGGCTGTTGGGAGGAAATCTGACAGAATAAAAAAGAACTGCAGATAATTCTACGTGTATCTGGGGACAGAAAAAAAAAACAGACTAGCTATATCTTTCAAAGGGATGAGTAAAGAAATCTGCTGGTAAAATATGGAAAGTTGGCTCATCTAACATTTGTTCAATATATTTTTCAGCTTTTCACCTCTTCCCCCCAAAAAAAAATGCTGACAACAACCCCTTTTACTCAAGACATGAATGAATTGGGCAATTTGATATCAAACTATTATTTCACTTGTCACTATTAGAGGAAGCCCGGAGGCAGCAAATATTCATTATATCACAAAAAAGGAAGGCATTCATCACAAAGATTGCATTGTCATTGTGAAGTGTAACTCTTGAAATACAACCTGTAATGGATGTTATGTGATAAATGAAGAGGAATAATATGCTCTGGGGAAGAAAAAAAAAAAAAAAAAAAAAACAGCTCCTGCCCGGTGTCATGTGGCTGCTGTGCTTATTCACTGCCAGGCTGACCACAGACACTGACCCGTTCTACTTTCGCACTTCAGTCAGGATGAGTCCCATGCAGCTCTCTTCCTTAATTATAGAAGTCCCACTTTCTATGGCATGCTTGTCAGAGTTGCTTCACTTTGTCTCCATTCTCTATTTAGAAAAAAAAAAAAGAAGTTGCTCTCATTTAAAGGTCTGTTTAAAAGCTGGTTGACGCGGCTTGAGTCTTGAGAGTTTGAGCGAAATTAACTGATACAAGTTGAAAATAAAGAAAAGCTTTTAAAAATTTAAAGGTCTCATGTTATATAAAGTGAGATTCCTCATGTCTTTTTTTACTTTAAAGTAGGTCTTGGTTCTATATTAATACTGTGTGAAAGTATCAAAGGTTCAGTCCACAGAGAAATGCACATGAGCCTGTACTCAGAAATGAGTCGTCAGAAGTTCCTGTAACTTTGTGATGTCACAACAAAGCAGTCACGGTGCTCAGTCATCTCACCTGGACACCTCCTTGCAGGATTTGGCTTCTCTGAGTTTTTACCTGAGCTTTGCTACATTTTTATTTGATTGCTCTGAATACAGTAAGCCAATCAGATGACAATCTCAGAGCCTCCTGTTTTCTGATTGGCCCATGACCTGTTGTTATTACAGCTCCGGGGAGAAGCCTGAGAAGAGAAAATGTGGAACTTTTTTGGCACCTAAAGAGGAACTCTGCAAGGTTTTTAACTTGTGACGCTTAAATGACTTGTCACAGGGAGAATGGAGGCTCTCTGCCTTCCACCTAGTGTCTCTTGGCCGAAAACCAGCCTTGCAAGATCAGCGCTTCCAACCCGATGTCCCAGATCTTGTCTTGGTGGCACCAAAAGACAAACGCGCACCGTAATCCAAAATTCCTGTTTATGACAGATATGACGACACAAATATACACATTGTGAAACGTATATGATAACATTATCCACCACTCCATGGACTGCCTTCCCGCCGGCTTCACTGGAAACAAATGCTGCACATGGCCGAGGAAGGAGGGTTAGCATAACAGTGAAAAAGTAACCGGACTTGCATAGTTCTCCTTTAAACCACAAATGCATCTTCTCTCAAAACTTGAGATAAAACACATGAAAAGTGGTGCAGACAACAGCTGCATTGGTTTGCATGGATAGCTACAGCTTTTATAATTGACCAGTTTAAACAGTACGATGAATAGTGAAGAGAGAGTCATGTCCAGTGGAGTTTAAGAGCAACAGTATAACTCAATTATATGAACACTTAAATGTAGGATTCAGAGACACTAAGGAATTAATGAAGTGTGCAGACCCAGACTGTAGTTAGGCACCTGCTCGCAGATTATATGCAGAAACATAAAAAGCCACACACTAATAATAACTCCAATACAGGCTTCTTATTTTGATGTTTTTGAATCTCAGGAGACTCTAAAACAGCGATTCATAAAACCAAAAAAATGTGTTCCATTGACGGTAATTAATCAAAACTACAGTCAACCGCTCTTAAAGTTACAGTCACAGCTATAAATAATATTCATTGATTATGAGTTACCTAAAAAGAGACAGACTGAGAAAACTTTTTACTTCACACCTTTAAACAAGTCAGATGTGCGTACACTTCAGAAACACATTACAACAAGTGTTAAGAACCCCTCCTCCATCACTGTCGCTGTGCCGCTGTGTCTTACCCACCCTGAGGTGATGGTGGTCATCGGTGCACCCGTCTAAGCTTTTCTCCCTATCACGTCTCAGTGGTGAGCTGACCTTTTGCACTGCAGTCGCTCTATATCTTTTGTCACAGGCTGAAAAAACTCATCTTTTAAGGAACATGCTTCATGTCACTCTCGCCTCGCTGGACTGGATCACATATCCCACTGTCAACATGTACAGCTACAGGCTACGCTCTGTCTGTTTCTTTTCATTATAAAACTCTTCAAACAGCTTGTACTATAATTACAAACAATGAGCAGGACACTCATCTCAGAAAAGAGGGAGGAGGAGGGAATGGAAACCAGAATCTCTTCCATTCGGAAAGTCAGAGGCCAGGATCAGCTGGAGTTTAACCTCATGCTCATTTCTGATCAACAAAAGCGTTCAAATCCAGATGTGAGATCTTAATCTTACTTTCATCGTCATCGTGATATCAACATGCACAATACACACAAAAAGGCAAAAAGTTACCTGAAATGCAATGAGTAAGTTTTATTTATGGGCGCCATGCCTTCACACTCACTCCACACTCATACACATCATACCTGTAACCTGAGCTACACCACTAGACGTAACATACAACAACAACAACAACAACAACAACAGCAGCAGCAGACTTCTGTCGGGTCCCTTGGATATCACACCTGAGATGCATCCATGAGGTATCAATCGACATATTTGTACTGACACAACTTCTCATTCTTAAGTCGATTTTGGAGTTTGTTTATGGCGCACCAGCGGTCCACTCTTCTTCTCTGTTCTCTGCAGGCCTACTCCAAACCATTCCTAAATTTAAAAGAGTTCAGTAAAAATATCCTCATCCAAGAAAGTTCTGGGACCATAACCTTTAGCTTCACATTCATACAGTTTTTCTCCTTCTCACGAGGGACTTGCCACATCTGTATGACCTCTACCAAGAGACCCAGGCCTGGTCATACTTCATATCATGTAGCGACCCACCAGAAGCAGGTCTGCAAAGTGTACTGTGAAAGGTCCAGCCCGAAGAGTATCGCAGTTTCAATTTCACGGTATTGTTTAACAAATGCCACATCCACATGAAGTTTCCCAGCTGTCAGGGTTGTGGAAATTTGAACCCTCTCTAATTGTTCAACTAAAACTTTTTACACAGCCTGTTCAAGGTGGGGATGTTACGCCGTTATTCCACTTCACCATTCTGTTTAAAAAGGTATGACCACAAAATGAGGAGGAAGCAGTTTTTCTGTAAGCCAAGTCTGTAAGCTGGCAGCATTATGTCGGCTTTGTTTGGTTCAATGTAAACAAGCAAAGGCAGCATAAGGAGGGGTCTTCACCACAGCAACAGTGGGCTCTCTATATAAAAGGGGCTTATGTATTAAATATGAATGCATTAACTGCAGAGACAGTTATCTGTAAGTGCTATAGCTAACTTGTCATGGCCTATATTCAAGAACAGCTTTTCAGCCTGAGCCAGACAACTTCAGCTTGGCAATAAGAACGCTACTGTGAGCCATTGGGTTTCCACTGTTGTTAATTTGGTGTACAATATACCATAAATGCATTCCTGTCAGGTAAGCTTATATTAAAGTAGACCTCATTTTATAGCTTTGTGTTGTCGGTATCAGTCAGCTGAGCCCCAACCTTGACAACAGTCTCTTAAGTGTATTAATTGGAGGGAGGTGTTGAGTAAGCTGAGACCATAAAATGTAGTATTAGCTTGCCTTTTGTAAGCCTTTATGAGTCCAAGTGAACATCATGAAGTTTATGTGTAGCTAAAATTATAACTCTACCTCCCTTGGTAAAGTGACTGTGATACTTACTCTTTATTTTTAACAGTACTCAGCCATTTCTGTACCTACTACACAATAGTGCACATACAGCGCATTCATTTAAAAAGCATAGAGAACTGCAGAGAGAAGCAACAAGATGAAGTGAGGACATTCATATTCTGCTTCTTAAGTGCTGCTCTTGAGTCAAAAAAGCATTTGTGTATGGCGAATGAGGCTTGTTTGATGCAGCAGGGATGACTTTCATCCTTATATTAAAGAGCTGAGAAAGAGAAGTGTGACGCAGATAGTGCTCCTCTCTCTCTCTCAGGTCAAATGTCTCTTGTAGAAATTCTGCCGACAGCTTGTTCAAAAGATACACTCTACTCCGAGGCTGGAGGAAGATGACCGCCACTGACTAACTTCCCTATTTACTTGTAATTCTCTCGCTTTCTCTTTCTATCTCACCTGTCTCGCTTTCTCCCCCTCCTGCTCTCTCCGTCTTTCTCTCTCCAGTTGGAAAACCATAGCCATCTCTTTGCTCAGTGGAGCAAACTGAATACATTAGAATCCAATTAAGGCTGGTGAAGAGAAGCGCTCAGGCTTAGAGTGTGAAGTCATGTGCGTGTATCTGTGTGAGTGTGTGTGTGTGTGTGTGTGTGTGTGTGTGTGTGTGTGTGTGTGTGTGTGTCCATGTGTATGTGTGTTGATCATGTCTGATAGCTTATGTCCAGCCAGACTGTCTGTGTGGAAATTTTTTGGAGACAGCTTGAGCCTTTGTGTAAATCATGGCCTACTGTGCATGTGCATCTTGTCGGTCTGTGTGTGTGTGTCTGTGTGTTCATGTGTGTTGCTATTTCATGCACTGTCATAGTGCATTGAGTCACTGACAGGGGACACTGGTCTGTCTCTCTCCAACTGGTTTCTCTTGCCATATTAACGCACTGCAAGACCACTGTCAGGCACCGTAAATCAGAGTGTGTGTGTGTGTATGTGTGTGTCTAAGGGAATCAATAACTCAGTGTTGCATTATACAGTGCCTCTGTTCAATTTGAAATTGGGGACAAAGAGGGTCATGCCAAACACATACAAAAATAGAACACACACACACATGCACTCACACATCTGAAGATAGATGTCACAGATGAATACACACAGCTGGAGGCGGTAACGCTAACAAACACACACACCATGGCCAGTCAACATATAGGCACAACCATCAGTAAACACCCTTATGTTGCATACTGTCAGTGCAGTAACATCATTGTTTTGTTTCACTATTTTACACAACAAACTGGAGGAAAAAAAAACATTAAATCATTCAAATATTCACATTTATATTTGAGCTTCACAAAAAGCTTAATATTTGTACTGTGCCCATTTTGGAAAGTGGAAACCTTTCCATAGGTTTATAGAGACTACAGCTATATTGTATTTTTATAAACAGCAAAGGGGACACAGTCTGTGTTCATGTTCATATTTACTACAGGTGGGAGAAAAATCGATATAGCAATGTATCGCAATATATTGCATAGCAGTATTGCATCAATATACAGACAGCAAGTATCAATCTGAACAGACTAAGAAGTTTATCTTATTAGAAAAAAACTAAAGTTTTCATTTGGAGACATCATTTGGTAATATATCACAATATATATATATATATATATATATATATATATATATCGCAGCATATTGCAATATTTTTAATTTCGCAATAATATCGTATCGAGACACAAGTATCGTGATGATATCATATTGCAGGGCCTCTGGTGATTTCCACACCTACTATTTACATTAATATGGTTAATCAAATGAAGATTCTCTCCCTCTGAGGAAATTGTGGTTATTGTGGAGGGAAATCTTCATTTTCATGTCTCTATTTTGGAGACAAACTGAGAATTTGGTTTCAGGTTTAATTCTAACTTCCCTGGATATCACCGCCTCCTCATGTCTGCAGTTGCTGAAAGGTAAAGTCTTTAATCTAGAAGTATGGTGAAAGGCTGTAAAAACAGTCCAACAGAATTTTAATTTTCATCTGAGCCTTTCTTGTTGATGTGAGCTGAATATTTCAAAATGTATGAAAAGATGTTGGGTGGCAGCTCCTTTTATGAAATTCACACCCCAAGCCGCAAGGAGCCTTTTTTTATTATTATTATTTCTGTATTTTAGACACTCGTCGTTTTCTGAATATTTAGTTTGCAAATGAAAATCAGTTTTCAAAAGCACTCAGCAGCCATTTGAGCAAAAGGTTAGATGTCCGTGTTGCAGCCATGATAATAACATGGTCCCTCTTGACTCTCCTGTACAGCCTCTGTCACTGCAAACACACACCAACAGCAGCCTGAGATCAATTACAGAGAAACCTCTGGCCCCTCCCCACTTCTCCTCTCCCGCTACAGATGCAATTTACTTGCCCACCGTAAATCAATGGAGACAAGTGGGGCTAATTTGACCATTTGATGTCAATTTGGCCTTGACCCCTCCCCATCACATACACAAAGCCACACACTCACACACATACGCGCACACTTGCACCCAACTTAATGACCAGCTGCACCAGAGTTTATTACGCAGAACTGAGAGCTACACTTCAGTCTTACTGGCAAATACACACACAGACACACACACACACACACACACACTGCCATGAACATATATGCACAAACACACCCTAATTTCTGATTCATGCACGCACTAACACACACATACACACACAAACACCATGATGCAGGCCATAACTCACGGCCCCACTGCTTGAGATTTCCATATTGGTTCTGTCAGAGACGATTTTGTTTACAGGGCCCTTTGGATGAAATAACAGCACCGGGCGCTATCAATTACTGGGAGAGAGAGTAGAGGGCAGGAGACGGAGGGATGAGACGGGGAGGGAACAGGAGGGGAGGAAAGCGGGAGAGAGTGTAAAAGATCAAGTAACGATGGAGAGGAGGCAGAGAAGATGAGGAGAAAGATCAAGAGGTGGGACAGAGGAGGTGGATGGTGGATGTATGAGAGGAGGGAGACAGACGAACGGGGCCAGAGTGAGAGAAGGATTTATTTTCTGTACATAAGCAGCCAAAACTGAGTCCAAGTTATCTCTGCGATGGCCAAGGTCTGTAAACTAAGGTCCAGAAATGATTCAGCAGCACACAAAAGTTACCAAAACAATCATTCACATACACACACACACACACACACACAAACAGCTGTGCATTGAAAATGAAAATAAAGCCACAACTGTCTTACACATATTTTGTTTTGCATTTATATTATTAACAATACTGACTCACAATAAGTGAGTATGAAGTTTATAAGAACAAAAGACAAGACTAAAAAAGTGCCTTCTTCCCAAACAAACATCTAATAATGCACCGGCTGCTAGAGTACAAAGGCAGGTCTCCAGCCTCGGGCAGGAGACGGGCCATGACTCTGCTGTCCTGAGAGTTCATCTCATCACTGTGACGCCAGGTCAGAGACGAGCTTTGAATCAGGTGACCACGTCTGAGCAACAAGGAAAGCAGCAACAGCCAGACTGTGGTGTATGGATGAGTAATTTGGAGCTCTCATTAGTTTAGAAATCCTCAAAAACCTCATTTAACACCCTATTAAAGTAACACCATCAATTTATAAATATAGCCTTCAGTAAATAAAATTATGAGTTGCACATTTGATGGACCAAACTAGTGTTTTAGCATGAATATAGCCCCACAAAATGCTGTTGATACACACTGTAATGTCTGGTCCAGTCTGGTGATCATTCTTAGAGCTACAGGACTTTTATTTTCACAAAGGCCGCCACTGATCATTTCATATTTTTTAACCCATTCCCATGTCACATGATCTTGTTATTAAAATCTAACTAATTTAGCTGCATAAACCACTCCACAAAACTAACCCTGCTTAAAATTATTAATTAGGCTAATGCTGCACTGCACCACCAAAACAACCCTCCCACCTCCTCCCCTGTTGTCAGTCAGCAAAATACCCCAAAGTCCAATTAAAACAGCCCCTGAACACACAACAAGAAGCAGGACTAAATAAAGTCACTCTGAGTGCACCGAAAGCCAACAAAAATCAGTATCAGTAAAAGGAAGTTAACCAAAGTCAGGAACACACTGAACTGGCACGTATTTGCATATCAGCGGACATTATAACGGCTAAACACTGCAGATGTAAGCGGTTGCGTGTAACCTGCGTGAAACCTGCGTGCGTGCGTGCGTGCGTGCGCACAGTCCAAGCTGGAAACATAGGCTAGTAGCTAAGATATTATGAAGCCATGGAGTTACTTACATGGAGTTAAGAGGAAAGAATCGAGCCCTTTATCCGCTGGTAGGGTTCTCCATCTCGGTAAGGCCAGCACAGCTTAGGCTCCTCGGGCGAAGTAGATAAGAAATCCAGCCTTGGATCCACTGGGACCACGGTAGTTGCAGGGATGACACCGATGGAGAAGTTAAAAACGTTTACTGGCTGACTGAGACTTCAGCTGCCAGATAGTCCTCATGGCCAGTCTCTGTGCTCTGGATTGACGCTAGCTCTGTCTTTGTCAGAGGACTTTCTTGGAGGAAAAACATGCTCTATCAAGAAGAGGAACTTCCAACATGTCGCTTTCACGTGGACCCCGCACTCTGCACTGCACAGATCATCTCACCTGTGGGCGGTAGCCTACCTGTACGCACACGCACACAAACGCACGCGATATCACACAAACCACGCCCATTTATTTAAATTCTGAATTATTTGTTGCATCAGTTTTTCTTATGTCATTTTATTTTGGTTCTGTACTTATTAGATTAATCTGAATATAGTTTATGTACTTTTTGTACATTTGAAATGATCACGTAGGCTGAAACATGAAGGCTTACTGTTCTGTCCAAAAAAACGTTTGGGTTTTTTTGTATATTTGTTTGTCTGTTTTTGGTTTTCACATTTTCAGAGGGGGCGTGGCTTTGTTCTTTGCCCAGGACACCACTATTGGTAAGTATATTTATGTAGAAAATAGTGGTTTACTGACATATTCTTGTTTACAGAACTTTTAAGAGTCAAGGAGTCAGTCATGCTTGGTCTGTGCACCCGCATACAGAGTTGAAAAGAGGCCTAATGGGTTTGTAAGGCATTAAAAGTATCTAATGAGGGGTTATTGAATCGACTTATCACACGACATGACTCGACACCAGAGCCCCAACCTTTTTAAAAAGCAGGTCTCAAACCACCAGGCCACCCCTCTGACTTGAATGCCAGGACGGTTGAAATGCGCTGTGCTTTTCGTCTTTGCATTTTTGTTGTCAGATTCTGACGGCACCACAGAGAGGCAGAGCAGTGCACCACTGTGAGCAGCATTTCAACACTTCAATGAACAGTCCCTCCAGATTCAGGATATCGTTTTACAGACATTTCTGTGCTTAAAGTCTTAGAAAATGCTCATGGGCCCTGTTGTCAACAAATGTTGATATTCACTATGAACCTTATGGGTGTTTGATTTCAGTCCGTGCCTGTCTGTCTTTATACTCCTCTGTCTGTCCTCCTGACTATTTCTATTGTTCGGCTGTGGTTGTGTACTCCGAGAAAGTACCATTGTTGGACAAGAGATTCAGTGCAGATTGTAGATCAGGTTCCTGATGATTACTCAGTCATTCTTCATCACATCTGATACACACACACACACACACACACACACTGTTTCCACCATGTGATATGTCTGCTCACAGACGTCACAGCCATACTGACACATGACAGAAGGAGGGATATCAAGAGCTTTCTCACTGTATGTCCGTCTTACATTTTGTTTGCTGGTAGAAGGAGAGAAGCTCCTAACACCACTCTCCACTGCAGAGTCACTCTTTTAATCTTCTTCATCTGCAACTAATTCTGCAATAATCCGATTCAACAAGTCCAACTAACTACAATAAATATTTTTTTTTTGCCTTTTTTCTATTATCTGCCTTAAAAAAAAAAAAACAGTTCAAGGAAGCAGCAGAAGTTTAATCTGACAACTTTAGCTTTGAAAGACATGTATTGAAGCTGACAATCTGTGTTTGCTGTATCTGCAGTCGCAATGATGTAGCTACAGCACAACAGTGTCCAGCCTCCCAAATTGGTGTCTGTCAACAGCACGGATGAATCAGCTTCGGACACATGTCATTTCAAATAGTATGTACAATGGATGATTGACAGTTGTCTCCTTCACTGAGACATCAGCGTGAACTCTTCCCACGTGTGACTGGGCACAGACACCGCAGACTAAGACGTCATAGGTAGCTGTGCTCTGATCCTCGTTAGTGAGCTTTAAGTGTGTTTGGAGTGAGGATGAGTCATGTGATTGAGTGAACATTTGCAGATCAAACACTATACATCTGATTCTCAATATGCTGTTTTTAGACTACAGCGCAGGAAAAACTGAAGCTTTCAAAATGTCGTGCAGCTGTGTGAAGCTACTGAACATCTGAAGTAGCTATTCATTTTCATATTGTGATCATTGTATTGATAAACAACAGCAAAATACATGTTGTGACTGTGATGTATGATTACACAGAAGTGAAGGGGAAACTGCAACATCACACATAATTCTGAATAATTTGTGTTTATCATCAATACTTGATTCATTAATGTGCACACATTGACAAACCTAATTAAAAAAAACCCTACAAAGACATAGACACAGATATTTGTGAAGGGACTGAGGCATAAACAGGGAGGCTGAGTCCGAGAGAGAGACGTTACACGTTTCAACACATCACAGATGTACACACTGAGTGAGATAGCTTTTACAGATCTGAACAAACACGCACAGACACACACACATACGTACGTACACACAATGCGATTCAAACAAACATCCAATTTGCTGGACAGATTACCCAGGGGGCCTCAGTGTTTGCCACCTGAGAGGGGGAGGGAGGTGACTCATCAGGAAGGTGCTAATGTCAATTTTACACGCACACACACATGCACACACGCACACACACACGTGGCCGGTAAATATTAATTCTCGACAGAAGTCCACCGCGACTGGCAACTTAATTACACTCATTTCACTGTGATTGTCTCCCACAGGAGTGCAGGAACACACTCGCATACACACACACTCAGTTAAGACAATTTGGCCTGAACACTCTGAATTAAGGATATTGTCATATTGGATCATTTCCCCTGTGAGCGAGTGGCTGTGTGTGCGTGTGTGTTGTGTGTGATAGGAACCAAAGGCTGCAATTAGCATCTGCAGCAACACAATGTTTTCTCTAACAAACACTTTTGCTTCCTGTTAGTCATGATTCATCTCTCATTTTACACATTTAAGTTATACTTTCCTCTGCAGTAACGTGAACACACTGACAATAGATGTCTTAAACTGCTGCAGCAATCACAGAATGATAATGTGGCGGATAATTGAGAAGTCCTTGAAAAATGGAAAAGACTTGTTGGGTAAACTTTAAAAGGCTGTTTTCTAAATTGAAGTCATTAGAGTGCGATGGCGAGGAAGATTGTAGGGAAATGGCTTTCTACTTGTATCAAGTTCTAGCTTCTAATTATTTAAATCTTTAATTAGTAGTTTGAGTTAAATTCCCTGTTAAGTTCCTTTCAAAGGATAATTCCAAAACTAAATACTCTTTAAAGAGTTAGGTATACTTTGAGATCAAGTGCTGCAATTTATGCTAATCTCCTACTACAACCTCATTTCCCCATTTCAATTTTTAGTCATAATTTGTCCTTAATCACAACAAAAGCCTCAAAATGCTTCCAGGGACCACATAAAAGAAAGGGGAACAAGGACACTTTGCTTGAGTGAGCAATGATTAACAAAAGAAAAACTTTAAATAGAAACTATAGAGTTACCTCAGAACAAACCTAAAAGAGTCAATAAAGGTGTCAGAGGGGAAATATAAAGCAATGATCCAATTCAACAATAAAGCATGAATAGAAAAGCAAAAGAAAAACGTGAGTCTCAGATGGGGGATATATTTCTTCTCCATTATCTGCAACATTTAGTCTGTCTCTGTCTGACCGCAGCTTCATCCACACATTAGCCCATCCACAGGTATGACAGGGGCTGGGCTGGAGGTGGTTGTCCGATGGATTGGTTGTTCATGTACATCAAGTTGGACCAGACTTGTTCCCCATTGGACACAGAATGATGAATGAATGATCATTCTGAATGAATGATAACGCACAGTTCTGAGAAGTTCTGGATTAGTAGACATTTTAGCTGGATAAACAACAGGTATTGACACTCAGTGTGCTCTTAGAAGATGCCACAAGGACTTAACTCCCCAAGAAAGAGCAACAAATTACTACTTCTGTGCTCAGATGCTCTTGGTTAAACCTGTAATGACTGATTATATTGATGCCACACTGTAGTTGTGGCCTGGAAAACTCTATAAAGCTTTGAATAGTCAAGAGGAGCTGCAAATTTTCTGTAGTTTCATTACTTTGCGTGAGACTTTTGACATCATCGCATTACACACATGCTATTATAGAGTATATGTCTTAGCTCCTTAAATTCAGAAAAATATTATGATTACAATTGTGTCCTCATGAAAGTTGCTGCATGCCTACCCACCACTACTGTGTCAGCACGCTCACTTCCCATTTCACTAATCGGACCACTACTTCACCTCGTGCACTCCTAACCTCTGTGCTGCAGAACAGTCTGATATGAATGAGATTCCTAGGGACACTGAGCTGGTTCTTGTAAGCCTAGGCTCAGACCAAAAATAGCTCTGCATTATAAAATCGCCAGGGAGAAGATAACATACAAACTGGGAATTCCAGTTTAAAGACTAACACAGTGACTTTGATGCAAGTAAAGTACAGCAGTGGCAGCACAGTTACAGGGTAGACAGGACTGTGGCAATTGCCTGAAAGGGTAGGAGCAGACACCCCACTGTGCTGGTGGCATTTCCCAGAATTCATTTAAATGATATCCACAATATAGAGAGTACCCACTAAGTTGAAATTCAAATACATGACCTTGTTGACTTCATATCTGTTAAAAATGTTGAATATGCAAGTAGGCAGTTGGGTAGAAGTCTCATTAGAAATAATCACCAGTAATGGGTCACATTACTGTAAATCTGTTTCTCCTTCTGGTGTCAGTACTTAGTGGGTCCTCGCAGTTTGGCAAATCACACAGCAAATGCTGCAACAGGCATCATCATATTCCCTTTAACATTGTCAATAAACTTATCGGGCTCCGGAGCAGTTCCTACATTGACTTTGTTTTTTGGAAAACAGTTACATTGACAAATATCAGCACCAACTCCATCACTTAAACTTATCCGTGTCTCTTTATCTCTGTCTCAGAACATCATGAAGCAGCTTGTGGATGCAGCCACAGAAATGCACACACAGCCAATTTTCCATTGTGACCTGAAATTTGTGAAGCTGCTCATCTAAACCAGCTCTGATCAGCCACAATTGCAGATCATTGATTTTGGGTGTGGTCTCTGGTATGACATCTGATAGCCTCTGCTCCTGCTTTTCATTCATCTGTGGATTATAAAATTTGAGCTCACTCCTTCATGTCCATCTTACATTTTGCAGGAACCACTGGGTACGCTCTTCCAGAGTATTACAGGAGAGTGAGAGTGAAATACAGGGCGGGCCCCGCCACAGCCTGGCAGTTGGGTGCAATCCTGTACGAGATGCTGGATGGAATGAGAAATTTTAACGCCCACAGGTTCTGCCGCACCAGGGTCAAAATCAGTGGCAGACGGCTGGAAGGTAAGACAGGGGCAGCGCATCCCTGCAGCTTCTAGTCTGATCTTCTCTTTGTTCACAGACTGCCAGGACTTCCTGAGGATGGGCCACTCTGGAGCAGCTGCGCCATCATCCCTGGCTCATGTCATCCTGGAGCAGAGACATAATCGTGGTCAGTAAATTTAACAACGCTGTAATAGAAACATCAACAAGTATGTATAATAAATAAAGGGAATGTCAGTCTCAACTTTTGGACTCTAATTTTTTTTCTTCATTTTTTGCACTAAGAGTGATTCACAAAGCCACTTAGCTCTAAAAGCAGCATCACAAAGAATCGCAAAAGTGCTGCTAATGTTTTGAGCAAACCTTAAATGATGCTGAATTGTCTAAAAGGTTCGACTCCACCACAGTCACAGTTGTGGTGTTTTCAGGTCTTAAAAGCAGACATGGGACACGAAACCTTCCGTGAACAAAAAGAAAGTTTAATGTCTAACGGTGAGGTAATAAACACAACATGGCTACTGATTGTGTATGTTGTTATAATACCTAATGTGAAATTAAACAGGAGTTGAATTACTGCTGTGTGTCAGGGTTTAGAAGAACTGGACCCAGATGCAGACACAGACAACACGGTTGGGCAAAACCAATAATTATTTGTTCAGCTCACAGGGACTTGTATAGAACACGCAGGGAAAAACTCAGGACACGGCTTGGGGTAGAAATGCAGACAATCCGACTAAGACAAAGGGAGAACACTGAGGTTAAATACACAAGGGAACAAGGCAGGTGGTGAAATCATCAGGTGAGACACATCAGGTAATCACAAGAGGGACAACACAGGAAGACAGGACACTGAACTTCAAAACAAAACAACTCAACTACACAAAGTGACACTGAGACAAGATACAGGGAATTTCACAATAAGACAAGATGCAGACTATGACACTGTGGTTTTCTATAGCACTTAAATGATAACTGTGACATTACAGTGGTAGATCTAACATTAGTATAAGCTTCTGTTTGTTGGGCTTTGCGTGGCATAAAAAGAAAACTTTTGACTCCTCTTGGCATTTGCATGGGAGACTTCACATTCTCATTCACAACATACCAGCCATCAGTGAGACTCAAATCCCAGCCTCCCAATCCAAAGCCAGTGCCATTACCCACTGACCTATATCCAGCTGGATGTGTTCAGCATTCCACCACTTTCAATCTGGTCCCTGTGAAGGCATTACATACTCTCCACACCTGCACCCACTTCATGTATCTGCTCACATGTTCTGAATATCTGCCTGTTTATGAATCACCACATCGACACTGAAGTTTATTATAGCTAGACTTTCCCATGGATAATGCAGTATTTTCGTGCTTCGGTTCATGATATGATCTGTGAGCTGACAAGGTAGTTTAAGTAACTTTATACACTCAGTGTATCAGCAGAGCCACACACTTCTGACCAGTCAGTTGCGTATCTCCTGATATATTGGACTTCAATTGTTGGATTGCTGAGCATGAGAACGAGAATTACATAGATGACAGGATTTTCAAGGAAGTTATTTATTTGTCACCTGGGAGCGACTCAACTGAATGTGAAACAAACAGCTGAACAGCTTCAGCTGATTTCCATCCACTCACTTTGTCTGTAGTTAGGCATTATTTCATTATATATATTTCTTGTGTCTAGATTAAGAAATCAGATTTTTGCATTTGCTTTAATAAAGAAGTTGTATTTTTTAATTGCTGTATAGCCCAGTGAGGGGGTATTGGAGGTGAGGGGCTCCAGGAGGTGGAGGGACAAGGAGAGAGAGTGCGATGGAGGTACAAACACAGAGACAGAGGCATTCAGGCAGATGGAGAGAGGAGCGAGCAAATAAGAGCGAGTATAGCAGTGGATGGATGCTGTGATAGCAGTGAAAGTGAGCGGGACAGGAGTTGTTTTGAGTTGGCTGTTTGGACAGATGGCTGTCTGTGTGCTAATTACAGACTGAGTGCTTGACACTGTGAACACAATCAAAGAGGAAACTAGCTTTATTTGTTCAGCTTCACCCACACGTACTGTAGGCGCGCAACCCACCAAAAAAAAAAGGCACTTACACACACTAAACACCAATGAAAACAGTTTGCCCATGCCACAAAGAGACAGAGGCAAACACACAGAAACACACACATTCATACACATAACAAGGCACAAACAAGGACCTGCCACAGAGGCAGCGCACTGTGTGTATGCTCACTCTTTTCAGAAACACACAAAGCAAATGAAAAGCCACACTTTGTTGCGCAAATGCTGGAGGACAACCAGATCACACAGACCTTCTCTTGTGTTATTTCTCCTGCATAAAACTATTCTGCACATAACAATCCTGCCTGCTGAGTTTCATCACTACTTACTTTTCCCATACTCTTGTCTAATGTGTCCATCCCTGCAACTTCTCAGCTACTTAAACATTTTTGCACAGGGTTCACATGGATAAAAGTAAAAGTTATTAACACAAACAAGAAAACTGGAAGTTTGTTGGCAAGAGTGAGATGCACAGATTGCCTGTTAAAGGAATCAGCATCTGCAGCACAAAAAGAACACAACACAATATTACAAAAACAAGAAAGATGATCATTCAGTCGATAGCTAATGCATACTGAACACACATATTGAGACTTGCTTACACATCCAAGACTGAATATCATATAAACACAAGGACATCGGTCGATCATAGAAAAATTAAGCTTGAAGTTTAAGCTGTTTTTCAAGTAAACATGTCAAACACTCACTGGTTCCAGCTTCTTGAATACAACAGTTTGGTGCTTTTTGTGTTTTGTTTTCATTGATGTTGATTCTTTGGGGTTTAGACTACAATATACAAAACAAACAATAGCAACCGGGCTCTGGAACATTGTATATTAAAAAAAAAAAAGAAAACTATTTTCTAGTAAACTAAACTATTCACTGATATTGATTTTGAAAAAATAATAGACACACAGACAGGTGGGCGTCCATGATGAAAATAACACCAGCATTATGCACACGTTATAAACAATGTCAAGTGTCACAGGAATTGGTGCATGTTGCTTACCCCGAGGCCTAATACTAGACTGTCTGATACATCTGATGATTACTGGCAGCACTGACTGGAAGCTTTGTTGATGTGTGAGTCAGTTGATTTCTGCAAAGTTTCTGTAGCACCGTGTATCCTAAGAAAAAAAAGTGACTGTGTTGACATTTGAAATCTGAAAAGGTAGATACATCTCTGTTCTGTTTGCACAACTTTCAGAAATAGAAAAATATATAGATGGAGACGATGGCCGTCTGTCAACATAGTCATCCACACTCAAGCATGTGTAATCAGTGGACGAATCGTGAACAAGGACATCTGTTCAGTATGGCCCGTTCAGATGAGCAGCTGGGATTTATCACTTGTGCACAGTCTTAAAAAACAATTTATACTTTTTCTCTTATCTCCACCATGAATAAAAGTTTCTACTGTGTTCTCTGACCAAAGAGGTGGTTAGGGTGGTGAAAGTGGTGAAGTCTCCTTGCTGACCATCTCACAACAATGGACCAGAGAACACACCTCCTCAAAAGCCAAATACATTCTCTAAAAACAAAACATGTCTCTACTCAGTTTAGTCGTCTAGTAAGATGTGTGTGCAAGCTAGCATGTGACAGAGGCTGGAGACAGTGTCACTTTGGACTTGGTCATGTGTGTGGACCTTGTTATTGACACAGATAATTGGCTTTATCAGTGTTGTCTTGTCTCATCTTTTACTGGCTTGGGTGCAACAGACATTTAACTTAAATCAAAAAGTTATGCAACATTGTTCTTCAAAAAATATATCAATAATATTTGTTTCCTCCCTTCTTTTTCACCCACTGTCGTCATCCTCCCCTCCACCTCTATCTCTCCCCCCTCTACCCCACCCTGACTCCTCCCTTTCCTCCCCTCCATCCCTCTCCTTCCAAGGCCATGTGTAAGCCACTCGACACATTCCCACATCCTTCCACGGCTCAGTCACCTCCAAGCAGCCTCATTAGCAGAAAACATAACGAGCGGGGCCTTAATGAGCTTAACGAGGGCCTAACGAGGTGTTGGTGTCTGTCGTTACCGTGGCGTCTGGTCGCGCCTCGTCAGGCAGCCATAGAAAACAAGGTGGCAGGTGCCAGATGTTCTGTCAGATTTTGTTGTTTGTTTGCTTTATTATTTTTTTGTTTTTTTCACCCGGATTTTTTTTTTTTTAAAGTACTTTGCTAAATGAATTAGTTGGTTTAAATGGACATTAATTTTGGAGCTGTTTATTTTTATGTATTGATTTCAGTCAAAAGGCAAAGTCACGCTGGAGCGTTTCTTTTCGGTCTAAAAACATCAGATCTGAGAGTAGAGGTCAAGTAGAGTTGACGAAACTGCTCAGTTGAGGCAGGAGAACTATGAGTTCAACTGTGATGACGAAATAGTCACATTTAATAAAACATCATTGCAGTAATTTTGTTTTATAAGAATTTGGTTGCAACAAAACTGATACACAAACCATGACAGATCGGTTTCCTCGGGCTAATTAGAACTATAATTTAGCGCTGACTGGAATATGGATGCCTCTGTCATCTGCTTTTAAATACAATTTGTTGGTTTTGGTGTGTATGAGTGTGGTTTATGTAAAGTGGTGTCTGGACCCCAGCTTTCACTACCATCTGCCATTTTGTCCTCAGTGACACAACAGCATGACATCACATATATTCCTCTCTCTCTCTCTCTCTCTGTCTTTCTCTCTCAGACACACACTGGGACAAATCTGGACTTGGGATCTACATCAAACCTGTTCAGTTATAAACAACATAATGCTCACCTGAGGTCTGTTTTCAGTGACCTGTGGAGAGTTAGGTCAATGACTTAAATGCAGGCTAGCTACCGTGGGGAGGCAACTATCTTGACCCCAGTGATAATGCTTATATGGAGACAAATTTGGGTACAAATGACTTCATCCCTGGAACCTTAAAGGCTCAAACAAGGCTCCAAATGACCGACTCATCTGACTCATAGGTGCAAATTGCAATTCAAATGCCTTTGTGAACTGAATAAGAAATTAACTGTGCTTGTGGAAAACATATACCCCCAGATTTCTTATTTCCATTTCAGGAAGTTGGCGACCCTGTCATCAACCCCACATGGAGAGTCCGCTGTTGGCTGCATGGTAACAGGAACATTTCTAACAGCTGGGAATTACACGTCTTCACAAATCACTGAACAAAATGTTGATTACCAAGGAATTTGAAAAATGGTCATGTTGTCTGTGTTTATCCAGTCAGGGTGTTCAGCTTCAGCGTACTGCTTCACAATTAATATGAATATAAATAAACTTATTTTTTAAGCGCTCCATTTCTGTTTCCCTAATTTTCTGTTCAACAAAAGGAAGTCTAAGAAGTTGGTTATGGTAAAACTTTCTTTTAATGCGTCGAGGAACTTACCCAATTTTATTATTTGCTTTTGTTTTTTAGTGAATATTTACTGGAGTTAGACAGGCCGCTCTGTCATCTGCCTGCCGTCGCAACACGTTTGCCGCTGACAAGGCCGCTAGCCTGGCTCAGGCTGAGCCGGTAATCCTCTGGTAAGAGTCGTTAAACCATCACAGCTGCGGCAGGCAAGCTGCCACCTGAATCCAACTGGAGACACACACACACACAGATAGACATCATATAGAATTACAAACAACAGTGTGTGTTTGTGTCTGTCTCCTATCTGTGAAGGCACACAGAGTGAATCTCATGATACTGAGGTGTGTGTGTGACATAGTTTTACTGTATTTGTGGGGTCTGAAACCCAGCATGCAGTTTGAGAGACCATACCATACTGGACTCCACATGTTGAAGATTAAAATTTGGTTCTAGGCTTCAGGTTAGGATTATAGTGTGTGTGTGTGTGTGAGAGAGAGAGAGAGAGAGAGAGAGAGAGAGAGAGATGGGGGTATTCATATATGGAGGCTTGGTTACTGCTTCGTGTAATCCCACTCAATGGGAAACGTACACTCCTGGGACAGGACATTTTGTCTAGTGTGTGTGTATGTGTGTGTGTGTGTGCACCCAGTAAAGTACCTCAGGGACATGGGGGAACTTGTGTTTCTGAGTTATGTAGGAAATCAGCACAGCGACACACAAAAGGTCGGGATCAACAGAGAACACACACAAACCAAGAACTTGGCTGCTCTTTGAAGGCTGCTGTACATTTTTACATTGTGTGTCTTTTTATTGTTATTATGAACTGTGTCGTGTGCTGTGCTACGAGCCAGGGAGCAATATTGGCTAAAATTGTGTTTTTGAACTTTGATTATGAACTGAATGGATCTGAAAGCAGCAAGTGTCAGATAAACAAAACACTGACTCAAATTTGAACTGCTCATTTACATGCAGGAGACAAATACAGCCATGCATACATACAAACTGTATATCTAACTGTATGTATGCGTGCAGACTCAGTGTTCATCAGTCTCTGTTAAGAGGCTTTGGGTAGAATTTATGTTTCTAATTAGATGTGCACAGTTTTTGGGGTTTGTTTGGAGCAGCTAACAAATTAGTTAATTAATGAGCTGATGAGACGTGATTGGATAAATTGACAGCAGGATAATGTGTGATCATTTCATCAGCCAGCTTGTTAATCACACTGGTCTGTTACTCAGTCAGTCCAAGATCCAGTTAGTTTATCAATGAATTAGCCAGTTGATTAGTCAACCAACCAGTCACTCTCCATTCAGTCTGTTCCCCACAGAGGTTTACTGAAACCAACTGGTGCTAGTGGTTTCACATATATGTTGATTGGGAATGTGACTCTGGACACTCTAACATTTGTGATGTCTCGTTTGTGCTCTAGACCCAAAATGCAAACCACAAGAGGTAGGAGGAAAAGCAAACATCACTTTTACTGAGACAGCAGGAAAAATGGGTGGGTGTTGAGATGGTGTCCCACAGACGTGGAGAGGGCAATTCAGGGACTGGACAGAGACCGGCAGGCCACAGAGCTGAAGTGCAGGTAATGTGAACGGTCGGAGCGTGCTGGGCTATAGTGGCACTAGCTGGGGCATGTGGAGGCTGGATTCTAGACGTCACAGGGTGATCTACCATGGAGCGGCGACAGTCTGGCAGTGAGTCACAGGCAGAGACCAGCCTCTTTATACAGCTCTTGATGATGATAACACACAGGTGTGTTGCAGCCAGCTCCTGAGCCACATTGTGAACCATCTTATCTTATCTTATCTCATCTTATCTTGTCTTATCTTATCTCATCTCCACTCATCTCATCTTATCTTATCTTATCTTGTCTTATCTTATCTCATCTCCACTCATCTCATCTTATCTTGTCTTGTCTTATCTTGTCTTATCAAGTAACATAGAGAGTGTTTTAATAATTAATTAGCCTTAGTTTTGTGCTGTTTTCTAAAGGGCAATTGAATATATATATAATTTATCAGATGTCAGATCAGAGTGCTTTGAAAAACACACATCACCTGTAGTAATAATGTGAATGAACAGCAACACTAGTGTATTAGTGACCTTGATTAATAAGACAGCATATTAGTAATGCACACCTCCACTCCTTAATACTAATAATACACATAATGAATGACACCAGAGGCACAAGGTGAGACAGACAGAGCCCGCTCTCTCCCGCAGGCCTGGGAACATCAGTGTTAAACATTAAAATCCTGGAAAGACCTTAAACCTTCCCTTCACGCTCCTCCTAGCCCTCCTCCCCCGGTTCGTGCCCCTCCAGATCCAGCATAGTCTCCTTGGCTATTTCTGGGCCAATTAAAGTTGTTCCCCTGCCTGGTTTTCAGATGACCGAACAGAGTGGATGGCCTTCAATATAATCCTAGCAAGAGGAGGGTGAGGATAAACTCGCAGCAGGTCATCGAGGAAAAGACGGGGAGATACAGTAGTCCATGTGAGGTGGACTGTGTGAAAGGGGCAGGAAACAGACAAACACAAAGCACTGCTTTCCAACAAGCAATTTTATATAAAATAGTTGTTATATGCAAGTGTGATTTCCTCTGACTCCTTGCAGAACAGACAATCCACACTTCCCTCGGTCTGTCTGTCCATCCCCTCACCTCATTTCCTGTATCTGTTCTTGCAGTGTGACAGAAGCAGCCTGGGTTCGAGTCCTCTCTTCCCTCGTCTCTCTGATTAACAAAGCCAAAAGTGGCCCAAAACAAAACAGAAGAAGAAGAAGAAGAAGTGCTATTTTACTCATCTATTCACAGGGGAAAATGAAAGTAAGGGGTTGTGTTGCTTTGACAGGTCTTCAGAGCGTTTTCAAAACGCCTGAAAACAGGACCAGTTGTCATTACATTTAACTCAGTGACTGAAGTAAAATACTGACAGTGAAGTGTCCAAATCTGTCTGTGTTTACCTGGATAGTAGTGGACAGTTTTGTTATGATATATAGCAATAAAGCTGAGGTAATAACTGAAGAAATTGAACTCTGCTTTCTGGGGCCAAGTCTGAGCTTGCAACCAAATTAAATAACACAATCTTCTTTAGCTTAACCTGAACCCCAGACTCTGAAGGGCACAAAACCTGCACCAATTTCCCCCCACTTAGTTGTTACCATGGAGATGTATATCATCCAAAAGGGAGTGATTTATTCAGCTTTTGTGTTTTATTTTTGTTTTCCCACTTAGATTTTGGGAGGTAAAGTTTGTCATGCTCATTTCATCTTCTTTAGGGAGCGCTGTCTGCAAAACTGAAATCCTGCAACAGGGCAAATTAAAAAAAAAAAAAAAAAAAAACTACAGGTGGTAATGGTGCCATCTCAGGAAAACAATTCCTAAATCAACACCAGAGCTGCTGTTAGTCAACTATTTGCTGAGCCTTTAATAAGTTTCTGTCAGCAGCAGCATGCTTATTAGAATCATCCAAGATATTAGAGGTACACGGAGATATGGTGTTTCCCAGGAGAGGCTGATGGAGACAGGAAAAACCCTCCCAGGTGATGCTTCTGTAGCCCTCTTTAATATCTTAGATGGAGATGCAATCGATCCACAATCCCATTTGAGGTGCTGAGGTGAGGATCTTCCCACAGTGAGACCGCAATGTGTTACATAAAGCAGATTAATATCGCTGCCATATTTAGACATCCAATAATGATTTCTCAGCCTAATTTACAAGATCCTCAATGCTGCACTAAATGTATTTGGTTGCTGTAGGAACGCAAAGTTTAATGCCGTGTGTGTCTGTATGTGTGTGTTTCTGCAGGAGAAAGAGGCAGAGTTGTGTATGTGGGTTTGTAGAGACTGAAAAAGATAACGTATAGAGATGCAGAAAATCATATGAATTTGGGTGAAGTCAGTCACTTGTTAAAGTTCCCTTTTATCTTCTAATAAATATTTCTTTGGTGAAAAAAAAACAGAATATGACAACATTTCTAAAAACATTTCTACAAAAAAAAAAATCTAAATACTAAATGCAACCATTTATACATCAGAGAATGTGATTTGGCTTTGTGTCAAACATGTACATCCAGTTATGTAATAATGGAAAACCAGAGAGGAGGGCAGATAACAAGTTGAAAGTATAGTCACTATATATACATTTTCATAAAAAGCACAAATCTCAGGCTAATATAACTTCTACGCCTCAGTGAGTAATATGGTTTTTGCCATATCTGCATTTTACATGCTGATTCCAGCAAAAGCAAGTGTGTGAAAAATTATGTTTCTCATTGGTGCCGTTCCCTCCCCTTCAATTTCATGCAAATATGCACATCTTGCTCGGCTCAGCACGTGACCTCATGTGGATACGAGCCCACCATGTGAACCTACATATCCTCACAGGCAGACCAAGGCATACACAAGAAGAGAGAGGCACATCAAACCATGTGCACGTGCACATGGTTTGATGTTTTCATGGCGGAAATTTTGAATTCAGTCAACCTGAGACGTTAAGTTCAATTTCAGATAACATGTTGCAGAATTAGACTGTCATATCTGTACAGTGAACAGCAGCTTGTTAGCTTAGCATCAAGTCTGCAGACTGCACAGTTGCACGACGTGTGCTATAGGGGTCCTGCCGTAATCCACCAACCAGATTTCAGATGGTTTCCAGTCTGTCTGAACGAACGGTAACGAGATCTCCCCGAGATTTGTGCAAAACCTGACTAAAAATACATGCAGAACTACTCTGTAGGTGTTCAAAACTGACACAATGGTAAGCAAAAAGTAGTAAAATATGCATAATATGTCTCCTTTAACCAACCAACAGATATAAAATGTTGTTTTTTTAGTTCACTTTTCATTTGGAATTAAACAAAAAACTATAACACACTAATCAGTGACCTTTGTGATAACACAAACTGCCTGCTGGCTCATCAAATTTCTTATCCAATTTTAAGCGAGAGGCAAATAAAGGTATTTTAAAATGTTGGATATTTGTACCAGAGGGTCATTACTTTATCAAACGAGCAGTGAAAAGTGGATCTTCTGATCATGAGCACGAAGTTTTGCCTTCAGTAATATTCTGTTTCTGTTATTTCAGCGAGACGACTGCCGTTATAGCTCTGTAGTTTAAGCTTGACTGGTTCAGAACAACTCAGAGCAGGACTGTGAAAGACAGCAAAGGTCAGAGTAGATCAGATAAGACCAGAGTGGAATAGGATGCTTATATCTGTGCCCATACTGAATGATAAAACTGGTGTGGTCTGCTCTATGTGTGGGATACACACCTGGTTCTATATTCAGGTTTGTGTTTGTGCAGGTACACAGGAAATGTAAAGTGTGTGTGTGTAGTCAGTGGGTCAATATCAAAAGTCAAGCCTTATCCCTGTGTAATCGAGCCACCCTGATAAAGGTGTTTTTCCATGTGTGTGTGTACATGTGCATAGTGTAACAACTGGGATATTCACTGTGGGATGGGTACCAGATGCAGACACACACACACACACACACACACACACACACACACACATACACCGTGCTGCAGAAATACAGCACAGGACATTTACAGTGTGTGTATGTGTGTGTGTGTGTGTGTGTATTTATAAGTGTGTATTCTTTATCTTCTATCCTGAGAGAAGTCAATACATAATGTATTCACAAAGAGGAGCGTAAAGCATGGATTGGTCAGAGTTTTGCCAGTCCTGAAGCTGCCTACGCCCAGTCAAGCTGCCGTCTCTATCCCTCTCTCCCTCCTCTGGCGTGCGTGATCAGTGTCTTCACCTACACCCGCAGAAAAGCCACACTCCAGTCTATTTGCTGTTGGTTATGTTTAATGTGATGATTAGTGTGTGTCAGTGCTGTCAGGGCAAATAATAATTGCCCCCCCCCCCCGCCCCCCTTAAGACTGAGGTGTGGCGACGGGACTGCTGAGCCATCATTCACAACGTCAGTTTCATAGTTTCAAAATGACTTGAAATAGTGGTCCACACTTAACTGGTACAGGGGTTTATGTGAATGTGTGTGTGCACTTGTTATGTGAGAGTGTGTATACACAGGTGCATTAAGGAAACACCCTATTTATCCCTGTGTAATCCACTGACCCTGACAGACAAATGGAAAACAATACCTCAAATAGGTTTGTTTGCATTATGAATTATTTTCTCTGTGTTTAATTGTTTTCCCACTTGGTGAATTTCACTGTAATCAAGGACGCAGGTCGATGCAGATGTGGACTAATGAACGAAACCGTGGGAAAAAATCTGCTCCATTGTCTCCGCTCTGAGAAATTAGCACATTCATAGACTTGTGTTGACTGCTGAGCAGCACAATAGGACTTTGAGGATATGAAGGTCATGTGGACCATTGAGAGAGCTGGTTTGTGTTTGTTTCCTCCAGCATTTATACTCAGAGAAGTTCTTGATTTTTGCTTTGTGTTCATTAATTTAACATAGATTAATAGGCTGAATGTAGTATCACAAGCCAGTCATCAACGTTTTGTTGTTTGTACTTATTACCAGTGTTGGCCAGGTCATTCCTGAAAATTCAAATATTAGTTTTGCTAAAATGTTAAATATATACAACTCTGGTCCATTTAATACAATTTTATTTTTTTAGCTAAAGCACAAAAACAATGAAGCCAGTTAATTAATGTGACTAATTAAACCATGAATGAAATGTCCAGTCAGAAAACACCATGGATGTAGCTACTGACTTTGAAAACTTTCATTGCGCAATTGTGTAAATAGCCTAAAATATAATACAACCCAGTTTATAAATACAAAATAAATGTATTTCAAAAGTGACACAGTTTTGAATGATTGAAAAACTATAGCGATATGAACTACTTTTTCTGGGTAACTTTTGTTAACAAAACTATGCTTCTCTCTGGGGAACAGTAGCTGTGCAACTTTATCCATTGTGAAGGAGCCAGCAGCTTAGAGAGTTTTACTTTTCAACACTAAGTTTCCTCTTCAACACTGCCTTCCTTAGCTCTCCGGTTTTTGTCTTTTCCCATGCCATTCATTCATCTACTCATCCATCCATCTGTCTGTCTGTTTCCATCTGTCTCCCATGGATGGATCCAGGTGTATCTGTCTGTCAATATCTCAGAAGCCACTGATCCAATTTTGACAAAACTTGAAGGGTAATGCGCTCCTGTCCTAAAACTCCAGGTGTGAAATTTTCTTAAAGCAGCTGGAGAGATGGACACGGGCTCTGTCGGCAACAGCAACATTAAACTGTTGATTCTGCTGCAGTTTACATACAGTACAACAGCTCTGTCAGATTAACTTAAGATGATGGATGAGTGTAAATGCACAAGTGAAACAAAGCAGTGAAGGCAAACATTAGACCTAGTAGTCATATCTGAGGTATACGCCAAAGTGCACAGCTCCATACTTAAAGTCAAAGTACAAATCCTGCTGTTAAAATACAATATTACTCCAACACAAGTGAAACATTTACTTGGGTTAAAGAAGTGAAAAACATGCATTTAAAAATACTTAAGTATCCAAAAGTATTTTTTTATGGCAACATTCAATTTGTGTGGCAAACACAGCAAAAAATCAACACAACCGGGTCATGTGTCATGTCCCATCCTCATTAAGGTTAAATGTTTTACTTCACGTTTCTGTTTTCTGCACCGATCCAACATGAGACCCTGCAAAATATGGCAGGACAGCCTACTGTAGGTCATCGTGTTACTTGCAAGTATGAAATATAAAGGTGAAAGTTGCTTTGAGCAACTAAGAAGTGACCAATAACAAGTGAGAGAGTAATTTAGTAAACATATGCAAGCACAGGTCCTGAAGCATGCACACGCAAACACACACACACACATATACAGCCTACAGATTTGAATATTGGAGTGATTATTGAGTTGAAGGTGTTATTCCTTCCTTGGCTAGCAGAACTGCTAAACGCATCCCACTCATTAACTATTTTTCATAGAACTAATCCCAGCATGTGAGAAAAATAAAAATCCTGCATCACATCCTTATCCAACACATTCGAACCAATCAGTCTTTCATTTTACACTCTCGCTTGGGTTCTGCTGTCACTTATGAGAGCCAGGATTTTGCAGGGAGTTAAACCGACGCACTTAGAAAGTCAATGATGTCTCCAGGAGCTCGGGAGGAGAGAGATAGGCTACACCACAAATACGCACACGTTCACTTTCACATTTACACACACACACACACACACACACACACACATACATTCATGCAAGCACACTAAGAAGAGCACAAATCTAGCTGTGACAGAGAGTGAGCGTCAATTGTCTCAACAAAGCAGGGAGCCACCTACAGCTGAACAATCCTGCAAGAAAAAAAAAAGGCAGTGAGATTGACGGGTGGAATTGGAGAAAAATCAAAATGTTCATGGCGTTGAGCCCGCCTGGCTTATATTTGTGACTTCAAATGATTCATCTCTTTCTCTCTCTCATTTCTCTCCCTTCCCTTTACCTTCTCCCCCTGTTTAGTTCTTCTGCTTGTTTCTCAACTGCGCCATCTTACTTCTCCTGTCTCCAATTGATTATCTTTATTTCCCTCTCACGCTGCTTTTCCCCATTTTCTCTTGATTTTCTCTCTTTCTTTCCATGTTTCCCCACCCCCCGACGTCTCTCTCTGTCTCTCTGCAGCAGTCTGATGAAAGCAGACAGAGACCTGAAGATGTAAAATTTAGGTACATCAGACAGTTCTTTCTCCATGTTCCTGTTTGTTTTCAGCAGCGAACGGTGCATCGCCTCCTGCATACAATTGCAATTGTCAGTCTCAACTGAGGCGCTCCTTCAAACAACAGAAATGAGACCACACAATTAAATCCAATCACTCGGGATTGTGAGTCTGATTCTACATGACACATGAAGTGGAAATGAAGATTTTTATGAAGAGTGGTCAAGAGTGTAACTTGTCTCGTTACACATCCCTATTCATCACTTTTTCTGGGTAAATCTCTGTAACATTTTTCCAACAAATGAAAGGAGGTTGTTTCAGTTTGGGAAGTAGGTCAGACTGACTTGTCTCCAAGTTTTTCCATACAAGCAAGTGAAAGACATATTTGCTTTAGCCTACATGGCAAACATTAGCATTAATGGCTGTTTATTTAGCACTCTAGCTAAGAGCTAGAGATGAGGTTAAAATATTAACTCAGCAATACTATGTTGTCATGGCAAACTGGATGTTACAGTGAATCACCTACGAGTAATTAGGAGCCTACGACAGTGACTTATTGGTATCGGAAAGTTTTCAAGGCACTGCATGGGCCTAGCTGGTTAGCATGCTAGCTCCAGTACACAACAGGGAAAAAAGTGACAGAAATAGAAGCAAAATAAGGGTAACCTCGTACTGCTGAACTTGCAGCAAATGATTAGCTACGTAGCATCAACAGTTCCCTTATGTAACATACGTAGCATTAGCTGCACTTTCACATGTACACTATTAGGCTACGTGGTGCGGTGGCTTTCCTGGAGGCGTCCATCTTGATTTTCCGCCTTGATACCAACTCATAAATGGAACAAAAAAAAAAAACAAAAAAAACCCAGACTCACATCATTGCTCCTCTAGCAACTAAAATAACTGAAGGTGGTGCACAGACTCCCCCATCCCCACTCATCAGATCTTATGAAAGCTGAATGAAAACTTGAGAAAACTGCAGCGTAACATCACAAAGTCTGATTCCTCAGACAGTGTTCGCTTGAGAGCCCTTATGGGGATACCTTGATGTTTTGTTCTTAAATGGAATATTTTTCTCTTTCAGGCACCTGTGACAGCGAGAAGAAGTTATTGTTCAATGCCCTGAGAAGAATTGCTGAAATATAAATAATAGTCAAAAGGACACTGCTGGACTGAAGTGCAGCTTTGTTTTCATAATTCCTCAGATGCCTTGGACTGGAAGGTGTGACTCAGATGTACACTTGTTGAGTAAAAGTTAATTTTCCTCTGATGATGATCAAAAGAGGTCTTCTGCAAGAGGCAGGCAGAACAGGTAACGTGCATGACAGACAAAGTAGGCAAAAGGATCATGATCAAGACAAGCAAGAGCTAAACCAAAGGGAAAAGAAGGTGAGCAGGTTTTATTTTTACTGAGGGGTTGATGAGGTAACTTACAGCAGGTGTGCTCCAATGCGGTGCAATCAATGCATGGTAGACAAGTACAGGTCAAAGGTCAAACTGTGTTTTTCACTTCCAGTCAGATTTCCTCTTTTTCTGAAACCACAAAAAAACATAGATCCACATTTCAACATTAAATTAAGGACATACCTTACATTAGCACAATTAGCACTGATGTATTTGAAAATTCAACATATTATACACATTATCCGTATTCACACATGGTCCTTAGTTATTTGATAAAGATACTAGAGCCTTTTACAAAGAGCAATATTACTGTACTATAGATTTTCATGAACAGCAGACTTGTGAAATTTATTTGGTAGATAAAACAAACATTAGCTTTATTATTTTCCAGGTTTTCACCACAGCGTGCTGAGCTTCTTAACACTTTCACAGATCAGTTCTCTCCCTCTGTTGTTTTAACTGTGGTGTGACATTTTCTCCTCTGCATTACAGAGAGAAAAAAAAATCAATTACCCTTAAGGTTATCAATTTGTGGGACTCTTGTTTGCTGTTATTTGTTTGTCAGTAAAATAATAGTGCTGATATATAGTGGCTCTATATGGGACTGTCTGCAAACAGGACGAAATATTTCCACAAGTTAATACTTCAAGGTGATTCTACTAACTATGCATGACGTTGCTCTGATTCAATTGTGCATCCTTGAATTAAGTTAAAATCAATCATATGACACCTAGTAACCAAATCCACATTATCGGAAACTCCACTGTTTCATACACTGTTAATCACGCCGGCCCTGTCTCATAGAAATTATCTCTACACACTACTGTAACTGAAACAGCATCCTGAGAGTAAAATAATCGATTTATTGTCTGTGTCTCAAGGAGTGCTCCATATATGTTGCACTGATCCATCATAATGACCAGACAGAGCAGGTAAGGCTCCATCAATATTTGGCATTTTCTCTCTGCTGAGCTTTTCATCTCCAGCCCCCGACCCCCTGTCTGTGCTCTTTATACTTCCTCATTGACATTCTGAACAAATGGATGAAGTGGTGACATGTAAAGAGCATTAGACCACACTGTGCACTAGGTGGAAACTATCCATATCACTGTCTGTGGCTCATAGACACTCACATCTGGGAGATCTCCAGTATGAGATGAATCTTTGTTTAGTTTGTGAACAGTTTGGGGTCAGGCACCTTATCAAACTGCCAACTTATGACACCCAATTGAAAAGTGCCCTTTAAATGTGAAGTTTATCAACTTTGGCAGCTGTGGATTTATTTATTTATCTGTTTAACACTGCAAACATCTCCAGTGTATCAGATAGGAGAATCAGGAAAATCCTAAACCTTATCTCTTTATCTAGTGAAGACACCTCATGTTGGGTTAAAATACTGTTCATGTGCTGCCTGATTTTCCAGTTGCTTTAAGACAATAAGACTTTATAGACTGAATAACTCAAGGAAAAATAAATGTTTGTCTAATTGATTATTTTTAAGAGGCCTGGAAGAAGCAGATTTTTATTTCACTACAGACTGGTGGGAGGATGTACAACACCTTGATGTTTTTTATTTGCACACATATATAATGGTATAAAAGTAGACACTAGAAATAAAACAGATGTGCCTGGAAAGGGCTAATAAGCCACAGGCCATAAAGATTTAGAAATTTTAAAAGAAACAACAACAAATTGAAGGAGAGTAGCGGGGTTCACCAAATCAAAAGGCAATTGTCATGTACAAAGTTTAAAAAAAGTGAACAGGACTCTGATAATATACACGCCGCTGAGTCACAAGGTGAAAACCTGCACCAGTGGTGACGGCTGCACTGTTTGTTTTTAAAAGAAATGACTCTGCATAAAGCTTCCCAGATGATATCTGTCAGATTTATATTTACCTCCTATTACAGCACCAAGTTAATGCTCTATAAAGTCACAATTGCCATTCCAGGAGACACAAACACATTGTTTCATTGTGTGGAGATATACAGGGATCCGAAAATGTATGGGAGCAATCTGCTCGACTCAATTTGGGCCCCGCTGCACGTGTGCGAGTCTCAGTGGAGATTCCTTCACTGAGGGGGGGGGGGGGGGGGGGGGGGGGGGGCAGTGAATATGAAATAAAAGCCCCTGTCAGTGAGCTCCTGTGGCGATCAAACACAAAGCAGATTGTTATACTACTTTATTCTGATCAGTGAGTATCTGCTAAACAGTTGTAATATACGTCACTCTCTCTGCTTGTAATTACAAAACATAGCAGAGCGTGTTTGTATGTTGTATTAATCATATTTTATAATTAATAACAAAAAACTACACAGTGGTGCTTTAAACTAAATGCTAACACGTCCACGATAACAATACTGACTTGCTGACGTTGTTTAGATGGACAGATAACTTAGTGGCACTAAAAGAATAAGTGTTTCACAAACTTTTCAGACCATTTATTTGCCAATTACAATGAAACTTACAGATCCGTGTTGTAAGTGTTGTAAAAAATGGCTGTTTATGTTGCTGAAGTCCACCAATGCTGCAAAACAGCCTGTTGAAACTATGATTTTTATGATTACATGTAAAAACAACCCATGTATAATGTAAACAGTTTGAGAACATGATATACTTGGGGACCACAAGGGGTTGCTCCACTCTCTGACAGAGGTTGCATTAAAATAAGGATAATTCCCTCAAACAAAGGTGATTGCAGTAGGTCACTAGGGGTTGGTGTGACGTGTCTTATCAGCTGAAGAAGATGGAAGAATCTGTCGAAACATGTCAAGGAACGAAAAAAAACCAACCTCACTTTTGCCTGATAGATGAGGAAACCTAGATTGGCAGATATTACAGTTCATCCTGATTGGGACAGGAACATTTATAGCCATCCTCCCAATAGTTGTTGAGATTTCCATAAAGATATCAAGTACCACATTCATGGGAGTCATAGAGAAAAAGAGCAAAGAGATCACCAAAGTCAACATACATCATCCTCTGGGGACAATGAGCATCGTCGACAACATCCATCAATTGATTGCTGAGATGCTTCAGTCTGGACCGAGCTGAGGTGTTTAGGTCGGCACCATTATTGGATAGAAGAACAACTCTGTCTGCTATGTACCGTGAGCTACCTCAAATCCAACACACCTAGGCATCAAGAAATACTCCCTCCTTCCCTGTGACCTCCAGTCACTGTATCCCCACATGGTTAATTCCTGCTAGATTGAATAAAAACATGTAGAACAAATAAAGCTCTCCCTTCCCTCTCAACTCCCTGTGGTGATCCGGTTCCCTTTGACCAGACTCAAATGGAAGCTTCTTTCCACACCTCGGATTGAAAAACGACAGCGAGAGGGTGACATGCTTCATTCTCACTTCAAGATTAAACATGTATCCACCACATTCCTGCCAGCAAGACGCCTGCACAGAGGTAAAGCACGTAGAGGCTCTTTATTGATGTTGTGATCAGCCTTTCCGGAGAAAGTCTCTCTGGGAACCAGTTTAGACTTAACAAGTCTCCTATGGGGGTGAGCAGGAGGGAGCGGGCTGCAGTGAGTGTACTGTCACCTGAGGATAATTGGGGATATGGAAGATAGGATACAAAAGAAAGGAACAATAACTCATCTGGGAAGTGGGAAGGTTTCCAGCTCCCGAATTGGAGAATAAATGAGGAGCAGGTAATGAATTCATCAGAACTTGAAGTGAGCATAGTGTGTCCTACATTACACAATCTCACCACCAGCCACATTTCAGTGGTGAGGGAACTGCAAAGGTGTGTAAATATGCAGTTCTTTTAATGGCCTCTAGAGGCTGTCGTTGGAATAAACCCAAAAACCAAAGACGAAATAATCTCTTCATTAACATAATAACCATAGAGGTGGGTTTGTCATTATAGGCTAGCTCCCCTCCTTAACGACTATTTGATTGTTCACTCTTTTTTTTTTTTTTCTGCTGGAGGCAGCAGCCACTTAGCTTAGCATAAAACAAGACTTAAAACAAAACTGACTAAATCTAAAACTGCCCATGCCCCTAAAAGTCATCAATCATCACATATCTCATGTGTTTAATCTGGACAGACCTGATTGGACCAGAGCAGTCTGACGTCTATGCTCACCAACCAAACAACTTGGAGGTTCATTATTGACTTTGGACAAGAGACTTTATGATGTAACTTCAAGGTAGAGTCTGGAGGTTTGTTTGTTGCAGTTTGTAAACAAAACATTCAAACTGGGCCCCTCCTCTCAGGCTCAGCTGTGCACGCCTCCTGCCCCTGACAGCAGCAGCAGCCGCTGTCAGTAGTATTGGTCTTAAGTGCAGTTTAGCTGTTGCTGCTTACCTCCAGTTCTCGCTGCAGATTTAAGAGACCGTATTGCCCACGTCTGCCCAGCCAAGTCCTTGTCCATACACGTCGTCGCTTTTTCTTTTTAGATGTCTCTCCACACAGAATGGCAGAAAGGCAGCGCATTTGTTTTTGGTGAGCATCTTCCGTGTGCGTCTGCCAGTTCCGGATACAAGAGTCCAACATGTGGTATATGGACATATAGTGTGAGCAGTCAAGTCGCATCAGAGCATCGGGCCGTACACAAAGCCTGATTCGTGGGCTGCGAGCGTTTGAATTCAGCGATCAGGTCGTGCAGTTTGAGATGGAGCTGAATCAAACGATTTAAAATATCGCACGGTGTATGCCCGGCTTAACGAGAGCCTCCAGGGCTATGCAGCGCCGTTGTGGTGAGCTGGGAAGCGGGTGCTAACGGAGGATACTAGCTGCCACCGGTAGCGGAAGTTAGCATCGAGCTAGCGGGTGTTAGCTAGCATCCGGGACCGCTAGCGGGACTAGGAGCCCTCCTCGTGCTGCACGGAACTTCACCTGCTCTGTCATTGGCTGGAGAGAAAACACCAACTCTCCACACAGAAACGTCCCCATGCACAACAAATACAGGCGGAGGGAGGGGGCTCTGCAGACACAGTCACCACCACACAGGACTAGAAGCCAGATTTCATTTGTATAAGTCTAGCGTTTACTTTTGAGCAAAAACCTCCAGACTCTACCTTTAATCATTGACTGTATCCAAAATCAATCACTCATTCACTGATCCCTGTTCAACACGTCGGACACTCCATTTCTACAGTCTGAGTTCACTGATACAGTGAAAAAAAAATCTTGGGTCATTTGCTCTGTGTGATGCATGATGGGACATATTGGTTGGTCAGTGACCGATTGTTCACAACATTTCATACTTTAACTCTTAGCATGTGTTCTGAGAGCACTATAAAATGGTGATCTCTGTATAGGGCATTAGGAGCCATTTTGGACACAGTCATTAGTAACTCAGTGCCAACAGAGTCATCAGCCAGGAGTCAGTAGACGACCTTTCACCTTTGACACCGGGCAGTTTCACTGTCTGCTCATGTGCAACCAGCTGTTGCATATTGTTTTGTCCTTTGTGTCAAACTCAACATCTTTGAGTTTAGTGCTGCTGGTTTGACAAAACAGGGTATTTGAAGACGATGATGTTACCTGGTAAGTTAAATGATTTATCGACTGGCTGCCATCAGATTTGGATTTTCTAGTGTCTTTACAGAAGAAAAACAACAGAAAACTTTAAACTGAGGTTTCAGAGACAGATGCATGACAAAATTATGATTCCTCTAGTTTGCTTTTAATCTACAATGTTTTTTTTTTATTGAATAATGAAATGTAATGGCACTTTTCAGTCGGACCAGTTTCATAAAAAATTGATTCAAATCTATCACAGTCCAATCTCCCGCAGCACCACAGGTCACTTTTATAACAAAATAACTTGAAATAAACATTTTGTAATTAGTCTGTGAATTTTCCATTTACAATTAAATTGATTAAACATTGACAATTAACCGCCAGCCGCTGTAAGTACAATCGAGCTGAATCATTTTCTGGTTTGTGATGATCTGTTATGAGACAAGTGGGATGACTCCCAACAGGCAGCCTCCACGGGGCGGCTGCACGACACTTATCATTCACGTCCATCAGATGGTTATTATTTGTGAATTTGGTAAACACTTCAGCTTTTCCATTTGTCAACATTTCTCCATTGCTCATTTTTGTCACCCTCTCTCCACCAGATTGACAGGATGCCAACAAAACATTTTCTAATGTTAGAAACAGATTTAAAAAGAAATACTAATCACTGATTAGTGAGACTTTTTACACAGAGGAACTGGACTCTAACCAAGTCCCTATTTTTATGTTTTGCTCTGTTATGTTTTGAAGTTCGGCTGACTGGCAGGTCTGAGCGTTCACACTCATAAAGGTTAGGAGTTTTAAAACTGTCAAGTTTATTTCTAAAGTAGACGTCTGTCAAAATGACTGGCTTCCACACACTGAACAAAACACACAGAAAAACACAGAGACATTTACTCAAACACACACACACACACACTCTCCTTTCTGTTATTCCACCAGGCTGTCACTTCTTTATTATTCACCCTAGCAGACGTCCACATGCTGAGGTGACATCACAAGCTGCTACCTGTAGCACCAGTATTTAGGATTTAGTAATGGCATGTTTTTGGCTGCTTATGGCGATGGCACCTACACAGGTGAAGCTATAGACGCATGAGTATCAGTGAAAATGTTGATGAAAATGAATGGACTGTTGAGTTGCTGGTGGTCGTTTTGTAAGAAGTAAACTGTTAAAAAAAATAAAAAGTGCATGTGTCCAGCATGCATGAGATACAGTAACTCCCTGTCTCAGGAAATCAGGGTTGATGCAGATGCTGTAAATCTGTGACGGGTATTAAAGTCTGAAACTTGGGAACACGCATTATTTGTTTGAGCTTTTTGCTCTCACACTGACTTCACTTTATTAGGCAGGTGACAGCTGTCAACCAGGAAATGCAACAAAATCTCCCCTGATACAAGACTGACTCTGATGCAAAATATCACCCTCAATAACAAAGCTCAGGTGTGCACACAGGATCACATCCACCCAACCAGGTCCAGACAGTGGCCATCATCATGGTGCTGCTCACACATCAAAACAGTAATAATAATAATGATTTAAAAAAAAAAAAAAAAAAGCATTTGCAGATTTACTGAAGGTGGACACGGAAGAACCAAATACAGCCTATTTACTATTTACATGTGACACACCCTGAATTACAGAACTGCAAACTCTTGGCTTATTATAACTGCAGAAAAGAAATAACTGCGTAACGTGCATGCATACAGCACGAGGAAACTAGATCCATCACTAGATTTCACCATGAACAATGTCACATATATAGTACTGTACTGTAAAGTGCAACGTATACGGTTATCAAACTATGATCCGTGTCTGCATAGAGAACCTCTGCACGTTCAGCTCTTTTACACGTTGCTTACCAAAAAGCACTGTGTGCATCTTTTAGGGCTAAAAAAAACCAAAACAACCACAACAAGAAAACAAAAACATCACGAGATCAATTCTAACCTCGTAAACACTTAAAAAGCTGATAGTGTGACACCATTGGCAGGAATATGAACATGTCTGTCTTCTGCATCCTGAATGCAAACACAACATGGATCTATATTAGCTCTGTGGCACCCCCAGAGGTCAAAGACTCCAAGTAGTTACCTTAAAAGAGGACATTTATTCAATCTCAGCAGAGTATGACATTGAAGATGAACTGCAGAGTTTCCCAGCTGACTTGTTGACACATTCATACCTTTACACATGCATAAATAATGACAAAAATGTCCAGTTAGAAAAAAATGCTACTTTAAAATCTCCATCAGACATTTAGATGTGTGATTTCTCCACACATTCACATTCAGGTCAGGTGTGTGTTATTTGTTTCTCCCAACATGAAATGAAACAGCCCAGTGATTTAGTGTTTTTGTTATCATTACACCCAAGTTGCCCAGTGGTGCCACTAGTGACCAAAAACCACTGCAGTTCATCTTTAACGACATTAATTAGCCTTCAGGCTTCATCACACAGCATGAGGACATTTTAAATAAATAATTTCCATGTACAAAGCAAAAAAAGAAAAAACGAGGCTGTGCTGCTGCAGCTATCTGAGGGGAACACATTTTTCCTACAGTTATGCCAAACATTGACTAATGATATGGAACTAATCGATACAGGCTTTTGTGGTGATATGAACATTTGCTCACTTTCAGCTCACACTTGATCTCGACTGACTTGTTTGTAGACTATTTTCTGAAATGAGGGTTTAAAAACTTTCCATTGAAGAGAACTTGGATGGAATGAAATGGAAGCAGCGTTACGTGGTCAGATGATGTTTTAGGGACTGATCATGTGACACAACAAGAAGCTGGTAAGTTTTTAAGTCAGGGGCAAATGTTCAGTTAGTTCTGTTTTGTCTGGAATCTCTGGTTTGTTTATTTAGTCAAACTACATCCTGTGACATGTTAGGACCCACTAGGTCTGACTCACAGACCAAATATTCCTCTCTCTATATATATATATATAAATTAATATATATATAATAATATCAATCATATATATTCATATATATATACATTTAATAAAGCAACACACACCACATAACAATGATATGGTGATATGAGCCAAAGCTGAGGTGTTAATCCCAAGTGTGTATAAGTGTATGTGTGTGTGCTTCCATGGATTTTCAGCCCTGAAACCAGCACCATGGTTACAGCAGGTGACTCAGAGAGATATGGTTCTTCGCTGGCTGATAAGCAATCGGACTGTAAAGTGCCTAACGCCAAAATTTCACTCCTTCATTGTTGGTGGATTCGGAGCACGAGCGGATGCTAAGCGCGTCACGTAAACACCCAAAGCAGAATCCAGTTCAACATCTATTTGCACAACATGGTGGCGGCTGAACGACATGAGCGGCTGCTTGACCACTTTGTTTGTAAACTAGACTACAGAGCAGTACACCTCAGGTTCATAAGGTCCCTTGTCTGCCTGGTACCACAGACTTTTATTTATGTTATTATATATGCAAACTATCTGTACCAATTTTGCATAATTTTGACATATATACATAATATTTAATGCCCTGTATAAAAGCTCAGGGCGTCTTTCTGCACTGCACTTTCACCGTCTCCCTGTTCCAGTAAATGTGAATGAAGTTAATTTTAAAAACTAAGATGAATTCTCGTCAGCTGGTTCCTTATCACCGGTCCTCTCTCTCCAGCTCTGTTAAGCTTTATCTCTAATAGTTCTGCAGTTCAGGAATGTTCTTGTAGAGATCCAGTGAGTCCGGGTTGGAGAAGGCTCCTCTCTGTGCCACCTCCCGTCCAGCGATCACCTGCTTGACGGCCACCTCCACCTTCTTCCCGCTGATGGTGTACTGCAGAAGGATGAGGAAAGGTGCTGTCAGTCTAACTAGAAATTGACTTTTGCAGGATGATCTGACAGGTTTGTTCATATCTGATTTATATTCCTATTTCTCTTACAGGAATGTCTCTGGTCTCCAGCAGCAGCGCGGGGACGTGTCGGGCGGACAGAGCTTTTCTAATGGCGCCTTTAATCTTCCCCACCAACTCTGCAGAGAAGGGTTTACCGGGGGCCATCTTTAAGAATAAAATCACCCGCTCCTCTCCATCTGTGTTGTACTGAGGGACGCAAAGGCTGTCTGACACTTCCTCGAACGCCTCCACTGTAGAGGGGAGAGGCAGAGGAGAGAGAGGGCAGATTAGAGGACAAGGAGACAAAACAAAAGCGAGGAGAGAAGATGAGAGAGGAGGAGGTGAGAGATGGAGGGAGGACAGTTAGAGGAGGAGAGAAAAAGTAAGTAAGAAGAGAGAAGAGTGAGAAATGAAACTTTAAAACTAAGCACAGAAACACAGCGCATGCCTTGAAGAAATTGTGCTTTGTTAACAAACTTTAAAGACACAGATGCAACACACACTAACAATGGCTCAGTATGAACACTGGTTAATCATTAAGAAATACTTTATAACGTCATCACCCCACACTGACACTAATTAGTCTTAAACTCTGGATTAATATGCTAATCTGTAATAAAACATCATAATAAAAAACATAACAAAACATCTATTAACACACTCACTAACAATTAGTACATGTCTAAATCACTGTATGTGTGAGTGCAGCATAAATGTTCATCTAAATAACTGGGTTGCAACTAATATAATACATGATCAATAAATGCTGAATTCAATGTTTATAAACTATGAAAATACAGTAATTAAACACATTATGGATGAGATCAATAATCCAGAGTTCAACATTTATAATTGTGTTTATAAATTACTTACTTATAAGTATCAATGTGCTTAATACTTAACTAATGCTTCATAATGTGTAGTTGTGATAAAGTTTTACTGAAATGATTTTGTCGTCTCCTCTTTTTCCTCCTCCTTTTTTCCACCCACACTCTACTCCACCTGCTACGTTCAAGACTCACCAATGTTATAGATCTCTGAACTGCCAAAACGGACTCCGTTGGGGTTCAATGTGCCGTCGCTGCAGAAGAAACAAGAAGTTCAAGATTCAGAACTTTAGTGTCAGTCACCGTGAGGATGTCACACACACATCACACACACACACACACACACACACACTGCAACAGAGGGAAACAATCCTCCAGCACACAGAGACAATTTCACTTTCTGTGAGCTGGTTACTCTGCCTTTCTTTACACACAAACAATATTGAAACTATACATGTATCAGTTTGTTTCCAGATGCGTATATTCCTGTACTTTCAGTTTATCTCCGGTTACCCTTAGCTGAACCCTCTTTTATTGTTTTTTGATACAAAGCAATCTCATACGGCGCCGTAAAACAGCCAGAGAGTCGATAGAGGCAGCCAGGCTTTCTGAGCAGCATAATGCAGCACTGTGCCAAAAAAACAAACAATAAAAACACTTCCATTCTCTTCAAATAGACAAAATTAAAAAAAAAAAAAAAAAAGATAATCATCTAATATTTAATATCAGCAATCTGCATGGATAACATTTAAACCTGGCCATTTGCATAATACTCTAAATAAACAAATCAGTTGCAATCACTGTGATTAAACAGTTTTTATTATTTCAACACTGAAGCTGCTCCCAGAGCGAGAGCGAGAGAGAGAGCAAATGACCGACCTCCTGCCCAGCATGACGATGCCTCCTGTCTTTGGGTTGATTTTACAGTAGTCACCATGAGCCCACACACCTGGAGAGAAACAAGTGCCATGCACAGGGTTTCATTTTTGCAGAAATGTTTTGTAATGATAATAATACACAGTAAAACAATAATGAAAAACATCTGCTGAAGAATGAATTTTTAGAATAAAAACATAATAAAGAATACATAAATAAAATAATAACCACTGTAATCATAATATAATACAATATAATATAAAAGCTGTTAAGACGTATAATATTAAATGCAGGAGTAGTAAAGTAGAATTTAAGGTTTATGTAATATAAGCTACAGGGCAGCTTGTCATACTTTTCTTTTCTTCCTGGTTGGTGTGTTTACATGTGTGCTGCATTAGACGTTTGCATTTACAGCTGATGTTTGTGGACATACCAGGATATGTAGAAAAGTATGCTTTGTGGTATTTGCTCCCATTCTCATCGTTCCAGAAGTGTGTTGGCTGGCAGGGGATCGGCTTGGAGCAGACGAGCTCCCCACTCTCTCCCCATACAGGCTTACCTGTCCACACACACACACACACACACACACACACACAGGAACAAAATAAAGTTAGAAGCTTCAGATGTACTTTGCTGCAACACACATACACATCCACTTGGATACACATCCAAGACAAACACACACCTCCACAGATACAGTATAAATCAATCTCAGATAAAAAAGCAAAGCAAAACAAAAAAGAATAAAAATCGCCAGGTAATGTATCCCACACTCACAGAACCTGATACTCTTTTGTGTGTGGTTTCACACAGCCCTCACCTCCTCCCTCAGGATGGTGTTATAGGCTTAGAGACCAACTAAAATAATCCCAAACTCTTCCTACAAAACTGCCTTTAAATTATCCCTCAATCCACTCTCCTTTGAGGTGGTGGAGACACGCCAGTGCAGCCCACAGCAGGGATTGGGAGCTGGGGGAACAAGGGACTGAAATCAATGAGAAAAACAGAGGGCTTTGAAGACTCCCAGCAAGATAAAAAAAATCTCTCTTTTTGACTTTTAATGAAAAAAAAAAAACTTTTCCTGAAGCGTGTACCTGTATTTATTCAGGAAACGTTCACTAATTACTCTCCCGGTCTTTCAGCCATGGCTAGCTTCACATTCACGCCAACACAGGTACAGGCACACCCCCCCCATATGGGAGCAACCAAGTATAACCACGGTCTTGTTCTGGTAAGCTACCAAGCAGCTCCAGAGGCAGATGGGAAGTTTGCTCAAGGGCATCTCAGCAGCTTTTTAAAAATGTGCTTGTGATTAATTTTTGCTCATTAATATTTTTCAGTTGCTCCCAGGACTCAAACCTGCAACTTCCTTAAAAATCTCTACTTGGATCTCTAGACCTTGTTGTCAGTGCAGATTGCCATGTAAATCCCCTGAAAGCTTGAAAAAAAGAGGGAAAAGCAATAATGTTCTACTTCTGAGTAATTCAACCACTCAGTAACACACACACAGTCTTACCGTCAAAGCCCCAGGCTTCCACAGCCATACCGAGGTTTCTTGTTTGGATCTCGCCCCGATACACTGGAACTGTTGGGTTCTGGCCCATGAAACATGACACTATGTCGGTGCCACCTGGGTAGAGAGGTGAGAGAAAGAACAGACGCACAGAGGGAGAGGTTTAGTTGGTTGATGGACTGAAATGAAACACTTTGAAGTTCTTGTGTGGAGTTTTTATTTTAAGAAGAAAAAGGAAAAGAAAAAGGAATTCATACTTTTGCTTCAATCTGAACCTCTTTGTCCGTGAATGTCTGCAGCTCTGTAAGGCTTTTAACAAAGATCCTATGTACAGAAGTATAAATACTGCACTTAACGCAGCACCAGTGGGAATGAAATGATTTACAGTTACAGTTACTGAAGGGGACTCGGACTACTGAAGGGGTCGTAATCATGTTGTCAAGACGCCACAACACACAACACTAGATACAGCTTGAAGTTGTGCCTGATTTTGCAGCTTCTGTTAAAAGATTAACCCAGTGCAATGTCGTAACAGTCTAGCACTACTCTCTGTTCAATAATAAACACTAACAGTGTTATTTAATAAGAAAATACTAGTTTTATCTCACTTTAAATTTTAAATTCATTATTTCCCATATAAGTCCCTGAAAAGCTACAATACAACTTTATTAATCCTGGAGGCAACTGACTGGACATCATCAATAGAACTACAATGAAACAATAAAAGATGGAGAGCAGAGCGAGAAAGTGATGTTATGTTAAAAAATAAAATTGCTTGGGATGTAATAATAATAAATTGTTTAAACTTCTGTGCTTGGAAAGTGTCGTCTGCAGCGGTTAAACCAAAATGACCTGATGGAGGCGAGATGTTGTGAGATCTTCTGTGAGTTTGTTGCTGAGGCAGAGGCACGTCACAAATAAAGTTGGTTTTCTCCTGACTTTTGATGTCAAATGGCTCCCATGTTTATTTTTGTGACAATGGAGCAAAAGAACCTGTGATCATCTGTGATCTTCTCCCATTGGGATGAATTGACTCAGACCTGCTGCAGGTCTCCTGAACACATGCGACACAGATACAGGAGGTAATTTAAAACAGGACGTAATCCCACATTAAGCATCTCATTGAACTTGTTTTAATACTTGAATGATTACGTGTTGAATAAATTCACCTTCAGCTTTGTTACAGCTCATCTCCAGCCCCACAGAGATCCATCTCAATTAGAAAACACACACCGCACTTTGTTTAATTCACATTACACCACCTGGGGTGTACACAGCTGTAATGTACAGGAGCTCCTGCATCAGGTAACTAAGCAAAACATCCGTTAACACTGACGTGGAGACATTAGTAAACCGAGTGTTGGTATCAATCTACACAAACTGGAAGCGTTAGCGCTCTGCTCCACCTCCATTGACCTATATAGGAGTTTGACTCTGTTGCAGCACATTTCCTAAAACTGTCATGAACGCGCGCACACACACACACACACACACACACACACACACACACACTTCCTTTGCCGCAATATCCATTTGTCTTTTTCTACCTTCCAATCATTTACTATTTCTGACACGTTCTATTCATCTCCCCTCCCATTGTTCAGTCTCTACCTCCCTGTTTCATTCCCTCTCTGTATCACAGAGTCCATCCATCCATCTTGTTTCGCTTCCTCTCAACTGCACTCTGCCCTTCTACCGCTCCTTCCCTCTCCCTCTCTCTCTCTCTCTCGCTTATCTTTCTGTTCTTTACACTCATTCTCTCCGCTCCTCTTTCTGCCAGGTTCCTTATTGAGCTTTAATTGGCTCCCAGGAGGAAGTTGAAACTTTGTCTTCTGATTAAACACACACACCTATAGTGAGGAACCACGCAATTATTTCATTATTACACTCACTTTAATGGGTGGATACACACACACACACACACACACACACATACAAAAAAGTATATTTTAAGCCAAAAGCCATTGTTGCTTCGTTGGGATGCTTCCCATCAGCAGCTATTTAGTGTATATGTGCATGTGTCTGTATATGTTTTCATTTGTGCAGGTGTGAATGCTTTGAATATCAACTATAACAGTTTGGAAGAGAAGAGAAGAGAGGAGAAGAGAAGAGAAGAGAAGAGAAGAGAAGAGAAGAGAAGAGAAGAGAAGAGAAGAGAAGAGAAGAGAAGAGAAGAGAAGAGAAGAGAAGAGAAGAGTGTAACATATGGAGAGTCAGATGGAGGTATATTAGGATGGAGGGAATCCAGCAGTGAAAGTGTTAAAATCCCCCAATGAGGAGTGATGGGGGTATGACATCCCTGCTGACACACACACACACACAAACACACACACACAACCACACATAATAAATAAATAAATAAATAGATAGATAGATGAATTCAAACACGGTTACAAAAAACAAAACAAAACTCATAAACCAAATAAAAATATCTACACACACACACACACACACACAAACACACACACACACGGAGTGAACCCAGTGAAAGGGGCCCTGTCACATATGTCGCCATGACCACCAGTCACTCACATATGCTGTGATAAATCCTGAGAACACACACACACATGAACACAGAGATGACCTCAGGGGTCAAGGTTAGGTCGGTTGGCAGCCAACGGTGCTACAACCTGCTGTTGCCCTTGGCGACATGAAGGAAACTGACTGGGGCAGGACATGCTGTTCTACAGGACACACACACACACACACACACACACGAGCTAATGCCTTTTACCTTCCTCTACAAAGTAAAAGCTGAAACCTAATGGTGGTAATTTTACTGTTCATCTTTACTGTAATAAGTGAAACAACCCCAGGTTTGGTTTAACATCTATATGACTCTCTACTTGTCCCTCTTGCCCCAGTCAAACATGAGCTGTGTTCACAATCACTCTCTATATTAACTGTGAATGTAGCTGTTTCACATCCAAATATGAAGTTAGCAGAGACGCCAGATTAGCAGCAGCTCAGATCGAAGCTCCTCTGAAACACCCTGCGTCCATTGCACATCCCCAAACATGAAATGGTTTTTATAAGATTTAATCTCGAGGTCTGTTTGTTGGTGTGTTTTGTGAAAGAATCCTAATCCGACTGGCTACAATGCCTGTCAACACGCTCTGATCCACGAGGCCACGCCCATGTTCGAACTCAGCCTTCATTTTGATCTCAGCTCCAAACACACACTCCTGAATCTCACTCAGTTGTGATGCCATCACGGAGACCAAATCTGTCCACAGACAGACATATAGACACTGCCAAATTAGTCAAAGACGCTGCAGTGGTGGTTCCAGCTACAGTCGAAGTCTCAAGGACCACATTTTGCCACAATGACACACACACCCATGAGATGAAAACAATACCAGGCTACTAATAACACAATACAATCTGCTCTGCTGTCCCCTCTCTCTTTTTCTCTTCATCTCTTGCCAGAATTCTGCCTTGTGGCTGACATTTCACTTTGACGGCCATGTCCAGTCTGTCCACATGCATGTCACTGTGAGCATGTGTGTTCTTGTGTGTGTGCAAGCACATGTGTGCATCTCAAGCTAAATGCTACGCCCATTGCAGCTGTCAATCGCAGTGTTTGTTTTGGTGCCGTCAGTGTGTGCAAGAGTGATGCTACCAAGCTGTTAGTTAGTGTGTGAGCATGTATGCATGTGAGTGTGTGTGTGTGTGTGTGTGTGTGTGTGTGTGTGTGTGTGTGTGTGTGTGTGTGTGTAAGTCTGTCTTCAATACGTCAGTCACCCAGTCTGTGCTAAATGTTAAATGTTTCAGGACTCACAGAGACGGAGATAGCGCTCTATTGTCCTGTCAACATAACAATGGGCTGAGAGGACCAGTGTGTGTGTGTGTGTGTGTGTGTGGGTGGGGGGGGGGGGGGGGGGGGGGGCTAGCAGTGGCGTTGTGGGCGGTGAGGAAAATGTACATCTCTATACTCTGTAATTTATTTTTATTTGCCGTCTGTATGTATGTGTCAGTCCTTTTGTGTTTGTTTTGCAGTGTCGCTCTTTGTTTTGTTTTTTCCTCCATGTGGCTGTTGGGAAACGTTGCTGTTCATTGTGCTGTTAAGATGAATTATACAGTGAATCATTAGAAAAAGTGACTAACTTGCATCCTGACAGGGTCTTGTGTCGGCCACTGACCTGAGATAGAGCCCAGCAGCACGTTGCTCTTGATGCAGCGGTACACGTAGTCGTAGCTCTGAGGCTTGAGAGGAGACCCGGTCGACAGGATGGTGTGGAGAGACTGGAGGTTGTGTGTTTCCGCTGAAGAGAGGATGGGGGGAGAGAGAGGCAAAAAGAAAAGATGAAAATACAAATGTACTCTGAGGTTTATCTCTGACTGGAGTATTAGCAGCTGGCATTGAATGTTTGATCAGATTGAAGCTCATGTTAGACTGTATTTCAAGCAAAGGTTCTTGTGTTTTTCATATTTGATTAGATAAAAGGGTTTTGTGGAGCCAAGTCATTGTTTTGGTTTTAGATTTCAATGCTGAAATTCAGCTAGTGTAGCAGCTACATGATTGAAACATACAACACCCAGCTGCAGTGAGCATGCACCGGTGAACAGCTGTGGTTCCATGCATCCCTACATGTTGTGTGACACCCTGATGTGACACACACACGCACACACACACACGCTCAAACCACCAAGTCAATAACATCCTGCAAACTAATAGGCTTCCAGCCACCGACCCTGACAACATAAACACACATATACAAACACAAACACACACACACACACAGTGGGAACTCTTGCTACTCCCCCACCCCCACCATGCCTCCAGGTGTCCAGTCCAAATGTCAGCCCAGGGAAAAGGGCCTCTCCGCTGGGGCAGCCAGTGAAGATGCTCCCCCTACCCTCCCATGCCCACTAGAGACATGCTTGCACACACACAAACACACACGCAGATCTCCCTCTGCCTTGCTCTCTCTCTCATAAGCATCCAATCTCACACACAAACAGTGCCAACTGGATCAAGTAGTTGGCTGACTGATGGGGGCGCGGCAGAGGGACAGAGTCAGACAGAGAGACGGAGGGAAGAGCAAAGGTGTTTTTGAAGATTTTGTTTTTCATGCCTTCCTGTTTAGCCACAGAACTGGGAATATGTTTCGCTAATTTACAAATTGCAGGCAGATACACATACAAAGTGTCGCCCCATGAATAAAGATTTGTGGTGATTATAATGACGCGGTGGGAACTGAGAAACGCAACAACTGTTTATGCAATAAACATTTGTTATAAGTGCTAATTTAACATTAGGGAGAGGAGAGGAGAGGAGAGGAGAGGAGAGGAGGAGGAGGAGGGAGAGGAGAGGAGAGGAGAGGAGAGGAGAGGAGAGGAGAGGAGAGGAGAGAGGAGAGGAGAGGAGAGGAGAGGAGAGGAGAGGAGAGGAGAGGAGGAGGTCCATTAGTTATAACTCATAATTCACAGGGATGAGTTTAAATGAGAGGACGACAACGCAAAGACGTGAAACAAAAAACGAAAATCTTATATAAATAAAAATAAATAGAAAAATAATCATCAGAAGCAAATTCCAGCTCATGCAACTTTTACAACTGGTACTTCCTTGTCATTCCCCAGTTCGCATGAACCAGGTATGGAGGCTAAAACACCATCAAAACATGCAGCGCTGATTTTACACCCAACAACAGATCCAACACTAACAATATGAGAAGCTGTTGAAGGCTTTGTCCAGCTACAATACAGAGTGTACCTGTACAAAAGAGCACGGCAAGGCAGCAATAATTTTAGCATGCACTTCAAAACAGACACTTTTGTCACACAAATAGCAGAAAGAGAGAGGGAGCGGCGTAGGTTAGCAGGAAGGCTAATAAGCACTGGCACATCTCTGATTATATGCAGAGACCTGGATCTTTCTCTGGAGAGCTGTGACACTAAAAGCAATTAGCCGGGCCTATCCATGACTCATATGAATTATACTAACAGCATTTTTACCCCCTTTCGATTCAGTATCAAACACCAGAACACGGCGGCAAACTGTTTATTCACAAAGTAAATGGCATAAAGGACATTTAGAGTCAAACAGCATCGTTATTATAATCATTATCGTGTCCATCTGCTCTTATTGTTCCAGGTTCCATTCTCACAGAGGAGGTATGTATGCGTGCATGTGTGTGTGTGTGCATGTGTGTGCGTGTTAGAAAATTAATTTCTTTTGCTTTTTTTTTTCATTTGTTATTTGTGTGCATCCATGTGTGTCTCTGGATGTCCATGTGTGTGTGCGTGACCACAACTCACAGGGTTTCAGGTTCCTCTCCTGCAGCACCGACAGCCACTTGGCCCCGGTACCAAAGATGGTGATTCTGTAACAGATAGAGAGACAAGAGGAAATTAATTGTTTAAGTATAACATACAGGCTCGATGAAGCATTTGTTGTCTGACATTAGGACAAACATAATTAAATCTCTCAGAAGTGGAAGGGGTTTATTTTTTTTTGGGGGGGGGGGGTCACAATTTGCGTCAGTGTTTCCCACAACGACAACAATTGGAGAAGAAGAAGTCCTCCTACATACTGTGACAGCAGAAACTTTAAACAACAGAACCAAATTAGCAAACATTATGAATCATCCTCTGGGGTTGGTGTGAGTACTGTTGCCAAATTTCATGGCAATCTGGCCCTGTCATTTTCATGATAATCATCTTCAAGACTGAAGTGTTGGACAGATGGATGGGACGGACGGACAGAAAGGCCGACATCGTGAGCCTTTACCATCGTTCGTACCTAAAAACTTTTGAGATGTCACAATCAGAATAAAACAAGCAACACAACTCTTCTCCAACACACCACCACGCTCTGTGTATAGGCTACAGGTCGGATGATTCACACAGTGTCTGTACCTTCCAGTTTGTGTTATGGTCGTACTGTATTTTTTCAATATTTTGTTTGCCACAGCTCAAGAAAATGCTTCTTCTAACCAAGTGTGAACGCTGCACCTTTGCAAACTTGCACCACCCACATCACATGCATAATGTGATATCATATAATGCCATCGAGGGGGGAGGGGGTGTTCAGTTTATATGCATCTTTTCACAAGTTGTGGTGTCTTCTCTTAGAACTCAGACATTTTCCGAGTTCCCAGTCAGCTACATCATTAGAAACAGCGTCTGAGGTTGGAATTAAAACTTGAAAAACTCGGAGGAATTCAGGTCACCCCAAGCTCGCAATCCAAGATGGCTGCTCTGTGCATCAACAGTGTCCAAAAGGCTGTACATGACATCATTTATCAGTCACCTCGTATTGTTTTTGTGTCATCAGATTAGTCATACAGTATTGTGCAGCCTTGTAGCTTGTACCTTGTTTTTATTCTTTGGCTTTGAACTCAGCATGAGAGTTGTGTGACCTGTTCTTTTTTATTTTCATTTTATTGTATTTTCAATCTCTGTGTCCTTTTATGACTCTTAATTATTTATCTTTAATTCTTATTATGTGTTTTCTTAACCATCTTGTGCTCTTTTCTCTGTACATTAGTCACTGTGCAGCACCTTGGTTAACTTTTATGTTTTGAAAAGTGTGTTGTTATCAGCTGGTATATTTACTGCTTTATATAACCATATAATTATTCATTAAGGCAAATGTTATTTTGTGCAATCACTCCAACACATGTCACAGAAGGTGTGTGTTCACTCCTGTCATCTAGGATCTAATTTTTGCCAAGTTAAGATTAAGAATTTAAATTCTTTACTTGAGGTGAATTGTTAAGTCCATAGAGATCAAACCCTGCTTAATAAACAGACATCAGCATTTGAGCAGATGTCAAGGATTTAAAGAGGTTGTTGACATTTGGAGGAGGTTGGGTGGTGAATGGAGAAGCAGCAGAAACTGGTCTGGACTGGTAGATTAAGACTCAAGGCTGATGTGTTAATGCTGTGGAGGCCCTCCTACACCTGCTTGAGTGTTACAGGATGTTTTTATATTCAGTTGGTGTCAAAGCAGCTGATGAACGAGGCACTGATGGTGAAGCATGAATGAACCTTTGCACAACAACGAGGAACCATTTGAACGTGTCTGAGCCCGATGTAAAAATATAAAAGAGGACACAACAGTTACTGAACAGCCTTTGCCCTTAATCCCATCTGCTCCAGTGGAGCTGCTCAGTATCCTGCTTGTTCAAGGAGGAGGATCCCAGGAGAGGTGTGTGTGTGTGTGTGTGTCACTGTGTAAATGTAAAGCAGCACGAAGCTGAAGCTGAGCCTCTGTGTTCACTCAGCCCTTCAACGACAGATAAGAAAAAAAATGAACAAAATAACTGATTGGAAATTGACTTTCAACTGAACAAACAAAACAATAATGGTCAGTCTGGATTGAGAGGATGAAATGTCTCCTTTGTAAAATCGACCACAAGGAAATGGTTCAAAGGAGACAACAAGCCTGAGATGAAATGATTTGGGAAGGTGCTTTCTTCTGTGAATGGAAGTATCCCTGACAGCTGACAACAGCTGGACAACATGTGGAAGGCAAGAAGTGACAAAACGTCACTTCTGTGTTCCCCTGCAGTTTTAATTTTGAAACAAAGGGGCCTTTTAAAGTCTGCCTCTTGTGAATGGGTGTTTTTGTCTCCGTCTGTTTCTTCCTGTCCTTTCAAGTTATTTTTGCAGACGGTAAATCAATCAAATCCCCCTCCCGTCCCCATGGCAACCGCACCTGTCAATCAAAAATAAGAAAGAAATCTGTCTCTGGGATACAAAACAACTGTCTGATGCTCGATTGGTCAGTAACCAGGAATTGGCTTGCACTGACAAGTGTGATTTACTCTGTGAGGGTCCAATCGATCAGCGGTAATGCAGGTTGTTCATGAGGGTGAATGAAGAGGTGAGACTGGGTGAAAGGGCAGAGGTCACGAGAAGTAATATCTGACGTGGAATAGAGCGACAGATGCATGCACCTCTGGTCCGTGCCTCACACTTCTCTCTTTCGTTTGTTAAGGCGTTTTATCACATTGATGCAAAAATCCTTAATATTATATTTAGTATTATCAAAGTGTCCCACTCATTGATGTGTAACATTGTCCACAACAGACTAATACACATTCATACACACCAGTATAATCTATATGACAAAGCTATAGCTTATATATATATATACACTTTATAAAATTACTTTTGATTTCTTAAGTTTGTTTGTTTATTTCCTTTTTTATAGCTAAATTTCTTTCAGATAAAAAGACAAAATAAGATCCAAAATATCACAAAAAACATAGAAGTTGTGCTGCATACACACACCTTCATTTAAGTCATTAAAAGGTGTGTATGTAGATGATGTGTGTATTCTGTGTATCACTGTGTATCATATCTGTCCTCCACAGTCACACAGTTACAGCCACCTGATACTGCACACAAACTCAAACCCCCATTAGTCACTCACACATCCACTTCTGCATCCTATCCATCATCTCTGACCCCCCGTCCGCATCTGGACTGTGGCTGCTGCTGGCTACCATGGAAACGGTCACTTTTCCTCAGATTGGAGGCAAATGGCCAGGTGTGGCTGTTAATTGGGTGTTTAGGATGGAGGGCGGAAGCGAAGCTGTGCATGTGTAGACGTGTCCTCGGCATTATCTGTTTCAAGGGAGACATGTTACTGGAAGCCACGGAGTCAATAAGAGACACTCGACGACGCCGGTGCTGTTATCACGTTAATGTGTCTCTGTGCGTGACGAGATGCTTTCTCTCGCACTTGTCCTCCACCCCGGGAAGCATAGTAATTGCTCTCTTCTCAGGTGTCGCAGCCGTCGAGGAACAGTTTGAAGCTGCTGCTGTTTGATGGCATAATCATTTACACATTTGCAATTATTAAAAGTATGAGGCACTGTTCTTTTTTTGGTTTCTTTTTTTAAATAATGCAAATATAATTGATGAGCAGAAATCTTGGTGCTCCGTCTCATTTCAGCTTTATTTTTTACTGCTATTGTTTCTAAAATTCAACACATTTTTCCTGAACCCTGTTGCTTCCTCTCTGATACTCTGCCCTCCCCTCTCCATGACATCCATGTATTATCTCCCATGTCTTCTTAAAATGACAGACATGTTAAAAGTGATTGTCTTTCTTTCTTTCTGTCAAATTTTATTGTGAGGCCCTTCTTTTCTTTTCTTTTTTTTATCTTCTTTTTGTGCAACAATCTAATAAGACAGTCAAGGCCAGTGTCTCGAAATGAATGTGCAAATGCTTTTTTTTTTTAAATACAGTAAATTCATATGCTGCGTTCAGCACTTTAAACAAGCATGGATGTGGTTTAGTTCAGTGAGCGGAGGTTTTTTGAAGACATGAGTCTCCAGTTTATGACATTTCGACGCAGCTTGAAAACGAGGATATGATAAATTGTTATGCCCACGTGTCTAAAACTGTAACTGAGCCGGGCCCAGATGCAATCTGCTAAACTGTATCAGGAGTTATCTCCTCCAGAGAGGGGAGCTGAGCTGAATTTCGCTTGCCTGGCATTAGCGAAAGGACGACATTTCTCCATACAGGCGATGGTTATAAGAGTTAATGGAAGGAGGAATCTTTTCTGTCACATCATCCCAGCACATGATGGACAAAGAGATGGAAAAGAAGACAAGCGATCCTCTGAGAAAACAGAGGAGCCTCTGAAGTCCTGCACATACATGGAGGCTGTCACAAGTATAAACGCTGTAACCTTTTTCTTGCTTCACTCTGTGGATACTGTGGATTGTGCTTCCACTGCGGGCCTGCAGAGAGTCGCAGTAAATCTACTTTTCTGACACAGCGCAGGTGAGGAAAGCTGTCAGAACAGTTAGAGGTCAGAGTGCATGCAATAATACGGGGACAACACATGAAGACTGAAATCTCTGCCTGTAGTATATTTCTCTGAGAGTGGCATACTTCATATTTATGCATTTTGTCTTCTCTAATATGTTTTAATGGCTTGTGATTGTTCAAGCAGATTCTCCATAAACTTCTTGATCACTACACATAAACGAGACGACACCCACCACTTGGACCCCTCAGCTTCTCCCTTCAACTCTTACCAAAGCACCAAATCTCCAATAATGCACTACAGTGAGACTATTTTTTAATTGCCAGTGGTTTCATAATATTGTAAATGCTATCTCTTAAAAACACTATAATCTATAAATAGTAGGGCAGTCAAAGATAATGCAACAATACAAATTCCTTTTAACATCACATTCACTCATGTTACCTAGTGAGCCAAATGCAGTGAGGCCTGTAAGGGTTTCTGTCATTTGTCATTGTTTTTGGTTGATGTACAATTAAGCTAGGATTGAACACAGAAAGTAAACTAGCCCATTATGAAACACTTGGAAAAACTCCCTTTAAAGTATATTTTGAACAAATAAAAACTGGCAGCCCTAATAACTAGGTTTAACACTGTAAATGTGAAGAACAAGGACAAGACTTGTTCTGTGCAATGTGGCAGTGAAACTCACCAGCAAATTACGATTACCATCCCACAATGTCCGACAAAGTTCAACCCTCAAATTAAGCTTTAGGCTTTTCCAAAGTTCTAACAGGTTTAGCCCCGTTTAAAATGTCCAACCGTAATTCAGAAGATGAAAATGTAAAAAAAAGAAAAAAAAAAACACTCATGTCAGCCTCTCCCACAGGGTTTTTTTCCACACAGTGCTGGGATGTGGGAAATGACTCTGAGGTGGCAACATCAGCTTTTTAATTGGTTGAAAAATCTCCTCAACATTAAAAAGGTCCCATCCGTCTTCCTGTCACATCGGCAGCTCTTTACTGAACTCCTCCATGTGGGTCATTTTGTTAAAAGTATTCTAACCTTGTTCGAACCATTTATTCAAATTCTCTTCTTTTTTTTGATGGGCGAATGGTGGAGGGGTTGTTTGAAAGACATGAACATTTATCTCATCAAACACCTTCTACAAACTGAGCATAAAGCTTCAGAAGCTGCTATAATAACTGTTCTACCAGTTATAATACCAAGGAGCTGGTCATCACTTGAAGATCCTGATGATTCAAATGTCCAGTAAAATTGTGAAAGGAGCTCATTAGCTCTGGGATCTGCTCTGCGTTTCTGCTGCAGAAGTACTTTTTCTTGGCACTTTTGCTCCTCTATGGTTTCCACAATTCCCCATCTGTGTCAAGATTTTTCTCCCCATTACTCCGCTCCTTGCTGAAGGCAATATGCCATTTCTACCATGGTGAATATGCGTCCATGGTATAACTGTCTTAAAGGGTCTCACACTTTTGCTGACCACGCTGCATTTCTTTTTTTCCCCACAATTTAACCAAGGATCGACCGAGCCGACTCAATAATGCTCGCTCACAGGGAGGAACGGCCCCATATGACACAGTCTCCAGCTGCGTGATGGCCGTTATAATTCTGCATCTGACTCTTAAGGAAATATAGGAAGTATTAGCTGCTACAGTTACCTCCATTTTTTTTCTCTCTTCTCCAGAGAGAGACTTGTGCTGCAAAATAGGTTTGGCATTTTGTTTTAAAGCCATACACTGAAATTAACTGAAGTAATAAACAACTAATGAAGCAGTGTTGAATATGGCTTCATTCTAAACAGATAATAAAAGTAAAACTGCTAATCAAAGCAGCTGAAATCCACTATACTTAACAATCTATTACACTTGACTCCCCTGCAGCCAAAACTGAAGTTTTCATTGCAAACACACACACAACTTGAGGGCCTCTTGAGAAATCTGAATGTAAGTACTCAACGAAAAATAACAGCTGCTCATTGGGCTTACTATGAAATTTCCACCACCTCACACAGTCGTATCCTTGACCGCTCTCTCTCCGCTTCACTCTTACCGTCTTCAAAAGACAATAGAGGATCAATGCTTGGTTTAGTATCTGCTCTACTAATTGATGATGGTGATGGTGGGAGGAGGTAGGACCAAACTAAACATTCATCAAAGCCACATAAGAACCGATTTGGTGACTGGATTTGAAGAAAGCTGCTGAAAAATGGTTTTCAAAGATGAAAACGACAAAACAATCCTTCATCTTCACACGTGACGTCCTCATTGAGTCATGACACGGCATGAATGAAACTTATGGTTGAATGGTCCTGGTTTTGTCCTGTAGCTGGTACTTGGGTTCAAATTTACAGCATCACTATCAATCTCAATAACAGCGGTGTGCAAAGGTAGAGTAGGAGATCCTGGAAAAAACGGTTCACGCAGGCTGCATTTTGAAAATACACAACTCAAGTCCAAGCCCCTTTCTTTAGACTTCTCTCCGAAGCCACGCCTACAGAGCACAGGAAGGAGCAATGCTTGTTCTTTGCTGCGATAACGCTGCCACAACTGTCTCACTGAATTTAGCAAGCTAGCATAAGCTCTGGCTCTGGCGTTGTCTTTTCTTTATCGTAAATCACTGAAAACTCTGAGCAAGTGCACGAGTGCACGGGGTATGTACAGATGGGGGAGGGAGGGGCAGATGGCAGTTTGATAGATGCATCACGATCCAAGGAATTCATTTGTGGCATTCAAAATGATCGGATGGTGTTTTTACAGGATTGTCCGTTCATTTTTGTGAAAAAGCATTCACTTAATTGGTTGCAATCGGGGTGTGAAGAGGATTTCAGGCAAGACAGTGAAAAATGCTTCAGAAAAAGCTCTCCTCCCTGACCTTAAAGGGGAAGTTTGACCCTGCTGACTTAAAACAGCCTGGTCAACTGAGGAGGAAACACGACTGTGCTCTCAGAATGACAGCGAGGTGGTGATCTCAGAGCAGAGCAGGTTTGTGGTTCGTCTGAATTATGAGGCCGATTTCTTTTAAACACAAGTGTCAAGAAATTATATTTTCTCCAAATCCCAAAGGAATTAACTACAGTACAGTAAAACTCCTACAGCCTGCTGCCGGCTGGTGACTTGACATGATGAGATTTGTTCCTCGTTTCCACTGTTTCTTTTCAGTTATCCACCAAATAACAGTCCATCTAATCTATGGCATATAAAACGAGGTGAAATTATCATCTCCATTACCCTCTCTATACCCCATTACCCTCGGCTTTCTTCTACATTTTTCTTTCCTTTCTTTCCAACCATCCTTTCCACTATTCTCTTTCTCTGATTTTAAATCAGCATTAGTGATTATTGTACGATCGGGTGCAGAGCGTCTCTGTTTTTAATGCATGTTCCAACCAGCAGAGATCTTTATTCATGTGTCGGCTCCTGTGTGTGCATGTGTGTATAAGTTGTCAATTAGGAAAACACATTATCAATTCTGTGGATTAAAAAAAACAACAACGCCCAGCTCCCCTCTCCTCCTGCTCTCTTCTGATTTCAGATTTTTCTCTATATTCTCCATTTGTCTGTTTCACAAACACCTCATATTAAAAAAAAAAAAAAAAAAGCCCACACTTGTTCTTATAGCTGACCAATGTGAGTTGAATCCCTTATTGAAGCTGCAGCCTGTTTTCAGCTGCACTGAACTCTATTAAAGCCGTACAGATATAGAGAATATAGTATAGAAACTTTTTTTTGAAAAGAAATTGGACGGTTTTGAGTTGTTTTGTTTTGGAATTTGTTTTGAACATCAAGCACAAAAGAGGGTTTGTCTTTACAGAAACCCAAACACCAAACAGCTGATGATTACTGTTAATGATTCTCACAGCTCAGCGTAGATATCCTCATGTTGAGCCTCCGTTTAAAAGCACGTCTTTGGTGATAAAAACAACTTATCATCTTGCAAATTTGTGGAAGATCCAGACCCAGAGATTGAGACTCTTTATGTTTATGTTTTTCACACATTGTATAGGAATTCATTATCACCTAAATATTGATATAAATACTGTTCATAATGAGAGCGTTTTCAAAGTGTGTTTTAGGATTTAAAATAAAAAAAACTTCTTCCAGCAGAAAGCAATAAACAGCAAAGCAATTCAAACACTGTTGGCTTCTTTTTGGCAGCATCTGTCCTCTGTGTGTATGTGTGTATTTGCGCATGTGTGTGTGTGGCAAACTCACCCCAGCTGGTCTGTCAGGTTCCACAGTACGTCGGGTGTGGGCATTAGTGGTGAACCATCATATAAAACCACAGAGGCTCCCACTGCCAGAGCAGACACCAGCCAGTTCCACATCATCCAGCCGGTCTACAACGAGCAGCAGAGATAACGAACAGAGTGGTCAGTTTATCTGCTGTAAACAATCCTGCCTCATCAACATGGATAAAATGGGTAGGAAGAAATGGACAACCCCCGCAGACCGTGAATTATGTGCCTGTGGTTCGCGTGATTGTTTGTTGCTCCATGCTGAGCTTCTGCTCTGGCACCATCTCTCACATGAACAAATAATGATGGTATTGGTTCTACTGAAAAGGGTCCACAGTGCTAATACAGGACATATTGTCTATGTGGGCATTTACTGTGTAAACTACCAACTAATGGTGAAACAACTCACCTGTGAGGGACAGAAAAAGTTTACTGCTTATGCTGCCTCTTGCCAACGACGCTGTATCTTAAGCTACATTTTTAAGATTTACTTCTTGGTTATTTTCAAGTATGTATTTTAACCTCGTTGAAATGGGAGCGATACCTATCCTTCATTAAAGGGTAACTATGGAAGTCAGTCAGTTGCTTTTTCCTCCACAGAGCTCCCTCTACAGTTTCAGAGGGCACATTTTCACTTTGGTAAAAACTCACAGCTAACAGATGTTGTTTGTTTTCACGTTTTATTCTTTGTTTGATCATTCTCGTTTTATTGCTTTTCCTGTTTGCTGGATTGTAAGCACTTCACACCATGGATCTGTTTACTTTCTCTACACAAGTCTCAACATTAATATTGTAGGTTATTGTGTAACAAAATATTTGCCACATATGTATGTATTCTAACCTCATGAAGACTTTTAATCATCAGACATCTGGATCTTCAGTTATCAGAGAAAAAAGGCAAATACATGTGAGGCACCTGTGTCCACCCGTTTTAACCCCCTGGCCTGTTGGTTCTGGACAAAAATGACAACTCAGCTGCCTTTACAAACCTCCCGAACATCTTGATTATAAGTTTTAAGAGAAACAATAGAAACAAACTTAAGCGGTCAGCTCCCATGATCCTACACTGTCTTTTGTTGTTGTTGTTTTAATTGTAAGTGACTAAACTACACAGGTCGACTAAAGAGATGTAAAATACTGGATAGAAGTTTCTTTATTTACAATCTGAAGAACTCCCTTGTTAGATGTCAGAATCACTTTCTAAATCGAGGAGACGTGAGGCGAGCCCACATAATTGTTCTCGTGTCAGAAACCCAAACCGCAGCTGTGCACTTGTCAAACAAGAACACACACAAATATACAACCCACAACTCAACAACTGCAGCTCTAATAAGATCAGACTCCTCAGTTTTGAACATTATCATCAAAAAGGAGGCAGCTTCTTCTTCTTCTTCTTGTGACCTGACTGTGTTTGTGTGCATCTCTGTGTTTCTTTATGACCAGCCTCATGATGAATAATACCCAGCTGTATGAAACATTATACCCCTGCAGAGAGCTGAGGTGAGGCAGTGGGTGGGCAGAGGAGAGTGTCGTAGGAATCAGAAATTTTCTGTATCATGAGCACTTTCTTTTCAAAATTTTTTTTTGGGGGGGGGGGTTGCGACAAGGTTGTGGACCTACCGTAGTGTAGTAAATGATGACATCACTGCTGGTCATATTGCCGTGCAGAATGTGTTCCTTCAAGTGTTGGATGAGCGTGCCCTAATGAGACAAGCAGGAGAGACAGACAGACTGTTAATTCGATTCTGGTTCTCATAATGACATGTCTAGGGATCGACCGATATGGATTTTTGAGGGCCAATACCGATACCGATTATTAATAATCAAGGAAACCAATAACCGATATATAGAACTGATATTCATTGGCAGTAAAAATGTAAATTTTGGTGTCAAAATTTAGAGTAACACACCTGAATACAGTATACTGTTTGTTTTGTTTTGTACACTGTGAAAAAAAGGCCTTCACTTTTTGTAGAATAACACAACTCAAACACAAATCTTAATTGTAATACCTTTAAACAATGTTTTATTATTTTACAACAAAAAGTGCATTTCTTAAAGAAATCTGAATCTCAGTTAGTAGTCCCAACCCAGCAGCACCAGACTGTGGCACAGAAAGCAGAGTGAAGAAAGCATCCTGACAGCTGACAATATCACTGTCTGGTATTGTCCCTCCTCTATTACATATGAAAGGAGGCTGAAAATCAGAGGACATGTCTGTTCTGATGACACCAGTCAGCAGTCCTGAAATGTGTGTTTCTCTTTCACATTCTCCATCTGGGAGGCAACATCTTTCTCCTTCACCTCTCTAACGGGCCAGAGCTCCGTGGGAAACAGTAGCAGAGACACAGCCACACCTGTACGACACAACACCGGTGGAGCAGGTCTGTGGAGCTGTAGGCCATGGACGTGCACGAAAAACAAGCACGTCGAACCGGATGTCATTTAACAGCTGTGTATAGTCCGGTTGCAGCACCATGGCCATGTGTGATTGGACAAGTTAGTTGACTTGTGCCATGTAACCAATCAGTGGGGGCTGTGGGTGGGACTTTGTTACACAGCCAAGAGAGTGGTGACTTCAGGCGGAGAGACACTGTATCAGTGCCAAAGGAGCTCGTTTTACAATAAATTCATTTCATCGGTTATCGAAGAAAAAAAACAGCTGATGCCGATCACCGTAAAAATGGCGAATATCGGCCGATATTATCGGCCATGCCGATAACTGGTTGATCCCTAGACATGACACATGTGTTTCAACCTGACAAAGTCCAAATATCACTGAAATATTGCAATAAGAAAGTTCTATGCTCCTTTGTCAAGCTGGCTTCCACACACAGAGGCACTTCTCTCAGGAAAAAGGGCAAATTGGGTTAAGTGTGAATTCTCCTAAAGTCCCATCACAGTTGGAGAGGTAATTATTGCTGGTACAGAGTACGAACCGTATAACTGTGTGCATGACTGCGTGAGCTTTCGGTCTGAGCCTATGTGTGCTTTGCTGTTCACATAAACAGGTGGTCCATGTACATGTGTGTGTGTGCATGTGCATATAATCTTTGGCAGGACTCAGCTGCCATGCCCATCCCCCGGTTCGTGCCATCTTGCCACCGACAGCATGTTAACAGAGCCGTAACAAAGCATAAAGCACAACAGTGCTGGGGCTAATTGGTAGAGCCAGTGAGTAGTGCCAGCGTCACAATACGAAATGTTTTCACCAAAGCATTACTGTCCAATTATCGGCGGCGTGGGGAGAAGGATGGGACACAAAAGAACGAGATGGAGACAGAGAGGAATACAACATGGGGGAGGAAATAAAAGGATGCTGGAGGAGAGAGTGGATAAAGTAGGGGAAAATAGAATAAAAAAAAACCTAATGAGAGTCGAAAAACAGAGGACTAAGTGGGATAAGAGTGGGAAGATTCATGCAGGTTAAGGACAGAAAACCAATTTGAAAGTGGGATAGGAGGCTGAAACAGAGAAGAAAGAAGGAAAATAGGTGTTACAGAGAGAGAGTGGGACAGAGAGAACAACTTGTCATGTGAGGACGTGTGAATGCATTTGTTTGTGTGTGTGTTAATCCATTTTGAATGTGGAGTGTTTCAGCCTTCCAAAGTGCAGTGGTCCTCTTGAAATCACACATTCAGATGTGGTCGGTAGTGTGTGTTGTGTGCGTCGGGGGGGGGGGGGGTGTCATTCATATTCCCCTTTTGAGAGCAAAATAACCTTTTGAGAGATCAGCTGATGGAGGTCTGCTGCCATCTAGTGGAGGGACATGTAACAGAAAACCAACTCGCACTTAGGCCTGATTTCTCAGTCATACCCCGTCACCTACCTTTTGTATTAGATTGAGTAGGTGTTGAAATATTCCACTATGAAAGGAGACACTATAACTACACAGTAATCCTTCATTATGTGCATTGTAATGCATTTATATCAGACAAGCTGCTGCTGGACTTCATCTCCTGTATCACTAGTGAAAATATGCAAATATATGGGACTGTTTACAGCACTCACATGTTTCATTAAAACCTTTTCTATCAATAACGTGGTTGTAATATAAGAACACAAGACATAATGGAAACTAAAATGGTTGTTGTGGTTTTAAAATCCTAACTAATGGCGAAAATATTTACATTTATGTGTCTCTTTGGTTGCTTTTGGATCATGCAGTGTATTCTGGGAAATTTGTCAAACCCCTTCAAAATGGGATTGGGCCCTTCTGTGAGCAGCAATAAAGACTTGACTGCTGCTCTTCAGCTGTGGTTTCATTCCTAATGTGGCAGATGTGTGTGCTATAATGAGAGCTGTGATATTGAGGAAGTGGGATCAGGAGGTAGAGCAGGTTGTCCACTAATCAGAACGGCAGCGGTTTGATCCCCGGCTCCTCTGAGCTGCACGTCCTTGGGGCAAGATACTGAACCCCTAAATCGCTCCTGAGAGCTGCTCCATCAGCGTGCGAGTGTGTGTGTACGAGTGTGATGGGTGTTGTAAAGTGCTTCGAGCGGCCCTTAAGCCGAGAAACAGTCGATTTACTAGAATTTTGTGTCAATGATATCTCATCCCTCCAGCTACTAAAGGGACCTTGTGAAGAGGCTGCTGTGTCCGAGGTGAAAAATTAACTTCAGTGTAAGTGAGAAATCCCTAAAAGTGGAGAGAGAAATGGAAATTTCGCCATTTATTATTCCACCACAACACATCACAGCCAAATTTAGCTGGTGATGAAGACTATGTGACATGACTGAAAGCTCCAGAACAGCTTCAGAGTATAATTAAGTTGTCCACTCAAGAATTTCTTTTTCTTCTCATTGAAAACATGTCTCTGTGGCTTTATGAGAGCAACGCCTTCTTTTCACACCAATCATCACTGATGTGCATTAATATAAATGATGGGAATTGAATATCAAACTGTGGTTCAGCTCTGCAAACAGATGTGACCAGCATGAGCTTACAGCTGTGAGGGAAATAAATGAGCCAGCTAGTGGATGTGTATTAGGATGCAAGAGGCGCCATGCCCATATTTGTTTCATAAAATGACCCACAATGTGTGTGTGTGTTATTGTGCTTTTACCAGCTGAACAAACTAATAGAGACAGAACCATCCATAGTCTGTAATTACAGGCTAATGGAAACCAGTGTGTTTCTTCTCACCCCAGCAGAGTGGACCATGCATTTAGGAGCTCCTGTGGTTCCAGAGGAGTACATGATGAAGAGAGGGTGAGAGAAGGGAAGCTGCTCAAACTCCAGCTGAGGAAACTGGTCGCCTTCGCCGCACCCAGACGCCAAGAAATCATCAATAAATACACTGTGGAGACATTTAAGGAGAAGATGTGTGAAAGAGAAGACATCTGTGACCTGCTCTGTAATAACAGTTCTTAGTTTTAACATATCAGTGCATTTACATCCATAGACACACAAACACACACACACACACACACACACACACACACCTGTTGGGGATTTTGGAGAGGTCGGTCTCATGCTTGGAGAGAGCATAGGGAATCACCACCACTTTCTTCAGATCAGGCAAACCTAGATTTCAGAGGGAGAGGGAGAGAGCGAGAGCGAGAGCGAGAGAGAGAAGCTGATTCCTTTGTGTTCTTACATCACACTTAAGCTTTATGGAGAGACAAATGGGCTCCCAGATGAATCTCAGTTTTCTTTTCATAAACATGTAACACAATTTGTTCCTTAGTGGAAGCCACAAGAAATTAATTTTTACTAAGGAGCAATGATGTGGAGTAATTCTCTGGGAGCTCCTGGGCTAACACATTAAGATCCTGCTTCATTCTGTACATCTACCCTGCATCTGTTCTGCATTAATTATTCAACTTTTAACACTTGTAAAAACCCAGTAAAGCTACTTTCTTCTAATCTACTGATGTCTCACTATAACGACTCTATTTCCGCAGTTTGCAGTACTTAGCTCTTGGTTATATTCCCTGTAAAGAGACCAAATACGTCTCTGACAGTATCAGACAAAACAAAAGTAAATGTGTTTGCCAACCTTTGACGACACTGGTTAGCTTTTCCATGTGGTCGTGTGTTTTCCCGTTGTAAACCACAGCGGCGACAGAGAAGATCAGTTTGGGTTGGATTTGAGAAAACCTGTCGAGGACACCCTGAGAGAAGGAAAGGAGAGAGAAAGAGAGAGGGAGGAGTTTTACAAAAACACAGATTTACAATTACAACTCTGCTTAGTAATTTTACTACAAACACAAATCAAACCTTGAGTGGTTACGTTTGATTAAAAGTATATTATATTTAAATATTTACATCAGGGGAGTAGGAGCAGTTCTCTAATCTGCCTGAGGGGGCAGCAGCACGTCAGAAACAGAAAGCAGAGAGCGAAATGACAGAGGGAGCATTGATGAAGGAGCTGCTGTAGGATGATGCGGCTAATTAGACTCATGCTCAATTCACACACGTGACATTTTCCCTCACGGAGCTCATTCACCTTTTACTCTGTGTAAATTGGCATTTGAATGATGTGTCGTGTATCCACTTTAGGAACTGACACGAGACAACTGGCCCAGAGCAGCTGAGGTCAAGGACGAGAGCATGAACTCTGCCAAGATTAGAGATAAAAATTGCCACCGCCACCAGCACTTAAATACACACTCTACCAGCACTGGCAGACGCTTCACAGTCGATCAGTAGATCAGACAGGTTCAGTTTGGTTTAGTTTGTTTAGTAAACTTGAGATTAATTCTAAATGATATTCATATTGAGACTATTGGAGTGTATGAGACTTTATCACAAACATGAAAGAAACACAGTCCTTACATTGACTCCAAAGTCGACGGACGTGGAGCTCCAAATGGCTCCGATGCTGGCGGCGGCTAACATGGCCTCTACTGCATGGATACCATTAGGTAGGTAGCCTGGAGGGGGAGAGAGGGGAGGGAGGGGAGAGAGGGGGGAGGATGAAAACATTAAGTTTAAGTGCAGATCCATACCAGTCCTTTTCTATTTAAAGAAATGATCAGTGATCAGAAACTATCCTGGTTTTTGTGCGATTTACTGTCACATGGTTAATGACACACACACACACACACACACACACACACACACACACACACACACACATACACATACATACATACAAGAGAAGAGAGGAAAAGAAATATTGTGAGACAGAACAATATGAGAGCGAGACAGAGCGAGACAGAGAGAAAAAGAGAGAGGGATGAGACTGTAAAAGAGGAGCAGGAGCGAGGGAGGAAGAAGCTTTCATTCTCAACAATGTGGGAGATTGTGGTCAAGGACAGAAGGAGTTTCTCACAGACGATCAGTGAGGGAGAGAGACAATCAGAGGTATTTATTGATTACTGCACTAAAAGGAAACAGAGAATACCAAGCAGAGACACACAGTATTGAAATTCATACCATTATCTCACAGTCATTCATTACAACATTAACTTCAGCCAGCACCAATAAAGACAATCTGTGTGTGTCTCTGTGCTGCAGGAATAATGACTCCTGGTTTCACTGGTGGTGGATTTTCCTTTCTGTACACTTTCTCTGTGATGCCTGGTGTCTATTGATACCTGCATGAACAGGAAGCGTGATAATAACTGTGTTCAGTCAAACACTCTGAAACACTGAAAAAGAAAAGAAAAGTCGTGTATTACCAGTAAAATAAATGAAAAATCACACTAATGCTCAGGTATGATCTTTATATTAAATATAATACAGGTAAAATATCCCAAAGATGTTATTATGAGACATTAATAAGGTGATTGTGTATTGACCTCTTAAGGACACAAATGGCTGCGTCCCAGATGACTCCACACAGGAGCTCTCCTGCTACCTTTAAACACAGGGCTGAGTTGTCGATAAGATGTTTATAATCTAAACACGATAAAACAATAACACAGTCGGTAGTTTCCTGCAACCAGCCAGACTGGTCAAAGGCAAACTGTAAACCTTGCCCTCACCTCCTGTGACTCATGACTGATCAGGCTCATTGGCTAATTGGTTGCTATGCTGACGCTTGTCGTAACCAGGAAGCAGATCCGGGGGCCATACGACACCTCAGGCTGACAGATCATCACCATCATGCTACAGTGACTCCTGCAGACGCTCCCATAAATTATGATCTTCCAACACTGGATCAGGACAAATAGCGTCATGCATCATGATCTTTCTACAGCAGCTGTGCCTCACTGCTACTGCTGTTGTGGCTTCTGTTACAGCACCGCTGACACATCAACCCGTTGCCCTTATTATCAGTTCACTCATACCAACCACAATAAAACTTTATAGCTCCACATGCCTAACTGATAACCACTGTCTAGGAGTCTAATATTAATACGTAGTTTGATGTGACACCACTGCTTTTCTACTTCTACATGAATGCAACTTCCTCCTGCTACTGTTCTAACATTCGGCCACCACTGTCTCTGATTTTCATTGTGCCAGTTTTTGACACAGATTAATCTGAAGGCCTCACAACTGTGCCAGATGATTCAGAGAAAAATGACTCAGGTTTTAGTGATGTGCATTAAGCAATGATGATGTAATGTTTACAGAAACAAACCGGTAATGTGTGGTCAAATCTACTATGAAACCAGCTGAGAAAACATGGCTGTTTACGTTCCCTGGAGGAAGACGAGTAATCTCTCTGACGAGAGCCTGTGGTCAGTTCAAGCAAAAATCTTCAGTGATCTATATGTCATTGATTACAATCGAGGTAAAATGTTCAACTATGATACTGGTGTGAAGTCATATTCCCCGCAGCCTTAACTGTAATGTAATGTAATGTAAATTTTAGCTTTAGGGAATCTGTAAAACTCTGGATGGAGCCAGTTGTTGTTTTTAAAGATTTTTAAATCATCTCTATAAATTAAACAAGAACAAAATTAAAGTTATTTTCAGGCCTTATTCTTATCAGCACGTATCCTGCTATGACTTCATTTGAAACGACACACAAACATACCAAACAGGACACGTCACATGTTGCATGTAGTGTGTTATGAGACGTCCAACATGCCACACCCACTCAGGGTGAGGACGTGAGGACGTGTGCGTACTACAGCTTGTGCAGTGGTGTTGCCTCTGTTATTCAAACTGTTTTGATCATGTTTCCATGCTGCCACAGTTTCCTTGTATATGACATTTGTATTAGTCAGCAGTGAGGCTGCATTCGCACAGCGTGTTAATTCTTGATGACACATAATTAAAAGAATATGTTTCCCCCTGTAGGTGAAGAGTGGGTGTGAAGGTTATATGCTTTGTAACAGGGTGGGGTGGGGGACGGGGTGATGTTGAGGATGACAGGAGCAGGGAGGAGGAGGAGGAAAGGAACAAAAATGTCCACGAGAGAAGGAATGTGTGTGTGTGTGTGTGTGTGTGTGTGCTGGGCTAGCTCATATCCTGCTATAAAGCCTGGCTGGCTTCATCAGCTAAGTGCTTATACATCTCCTGGATTACGGACACTGACACGACATTTTAGTTTCAACCTGGGGACACACAACACACACCAGCGAAGACGCACAGTCAAACACACACACACACATTTGTCTTTAGATACGTAAGAGAGAAGAGCAGCTGATTTCCCCTCCTCTTTCCTGGTGTTTCTCTAGCTCACTCTAGCTCCCACACTCTCTGTCCCTCGCTCCATCCCTCCCCACTTTCTAATGAGATTCCCACAGAGCTTAAGTCAGTTAGCTAATGGATTTCCCTACCGCAACATCCATCTTTCTTCTGACCACACACTAACTTTCATACACTTGCTGGTCATTCCTAGACAGAGAGGCTCAATATGAGCTCATGGACATTAGTTATAGATGTTAGTCACACTGCTGCTTCTACATTAAAGGCAGGGATGCTTACTGACATATAAGAGCCAGGGGGAATTAAGGGAATTCAGGTGTTAACTATTTATTTTCTCAATATGTTACAACACAGTGAGCCATATGGCGGCTTTTATTCTGAAATCTCATGTTAATAATTTCATAAGTTCATAATAAAAATGATACCTCAGCTTCAGGTTTTTCTCAGTTTTGTTAAGGATGGCTTAAAACTGTAGCAGCAGCAGCAGCTCAAAGAGGTCTGAGTGTTGCATTTTTTTTTTTTTTTGGCCACACTTCTTTGTCACTGTGGCTCAGATGTCAGATGTTTTTCTCCTTTACTCGGCTTTTGAACACTGAAAAAATCCACAAGTATTTTCTGTCCCCTCTGAACCACAGTGCCTGTTATCTGCCATCTTTAAAAAAAGGTATGAAACTAAAAAACGCTTTGTTTAGGACAAAGTCTGCATTGTAGCTCCCAACAATGGACGCCTCAGAAATGTGAGATGATGTTGTTTGACAGCCATGGTGTAACTGAAGCCTATGACACTGACACAGCAGCACAAACAGCTCAATACGTATTTCGGTGTCACATGGCTGGAGAAAGTGGCGGAGAGCAGAGATTGAAACTAGAGGCGGAGACAGATAAGAGTTAGGCCAGGCTGACATCCATGTACCTCACAGTCAGCCATGAGGAAGTTACCCATTTGAAAAATCACCTCTCCCCTCCCCTCCCCTCCCCTCGCCTTCTTTTTTTAAAGATCTAAGTTTAAAATGACTTTGGAAAGAAGCTGCATGAGAGACATAATACCAGTTTAGTTGTTATATATATATATATTCTAATCATGGATGAGGACTGACACAGCAAATGAAGGTTATTATCTCAGAGTCAAAATAGATTAGTGATAGTGCTAAAATTTAAACTAAATGTGACAGAAAACAACGTTTTTGGAGATCCAGGCTCATTGAGTGAGTTGTGATGAGTTCTAAGTTCAGAAAACCTATTAATGCACTTTTAAAACAGTTTACAAAAAATGTACCGATCACATTTTGCAGTGTGGGGCGTGCATTAAAACTTCCTGCAGTGTGAAAACGTGGCTCTGTATGACTTCTCTGATACAGTGCTGCCTTGCAGAAGAACAAATATTAGCTTTGGAAAAAAAAAAAGTAAATGCTGACATTCAGAAAGAGCTGCAACTTGTGCCAAGACAGCCGACCCGGCCCTCCTTGCCAGTGCACACTAAAACACACAAGTAATGGCAAAAAAAACTGTCGCACTTATTCTGCAATAGGCTACAAATAATCATCCAACTCACTCACTTATATAATAAAGAGGACTGGGAAAGGTGAAGAAGGATAAAAAGAAATGAGTCAGGAGAGGAGCAGCTACAATTATAGCTCTACTTGGAGACACTGGTGTTTAATCTACCAAACTAATGTGACCAATAATCAAACTTGGCTGGTTTTCCATACTCTGCAGACAGAAGGCAATAAATTAAAAAAGACTCACCTACAACCCTATCTCCAGTCTGGACTCCCATCTTCCTCATGGCTGCAGCAAACAGTGCCACGTCACGCCTGAGCTCGCCGAACGTCACCTTCACGATCTCCTCATTTGCCTCCGCTGATAGACAGAGACACAAATAGAAAGTGAGACACAGAAACAAGGATTAATATGCACACTTTAAAAGACTCAGAAAACATGCACTCTAATTGGCTTGGGTGTTTTATACTTTGTGTACCGCTTTGTAAAACAATGTTTTCAGTTACAGGTTTGACATAAATGCAAATGAAACCCCCCTGTAATATTAAACAAAGCAAAGACACAGAGCACCAGGGAGGCATACATGCTGACATAAATAGAGGCAGAGAGTACAGCAGGACAGAGCCACAGACAGCAACAGTCCTATTATCTCTGTAAGTAATAGTTTCCTGACATTCACAGTGGCTCCACAGCATTGTGACCGATGGGCCCTCTCATAATTACATTCCACCTCCTGAGGTAGATTGTGTGCATGTGCATGTGCATGTGCATGTGCATGTGCATGTGCATGTGCATGTGCAAGTGCGTGTGCATGTTTGCTGGAGCCGCTCTGCCTCACACACACACATGCAGCAATAAAGGATGGCCTATCCATTAGTATGTAACAGTCCAGAGAGGTGGAGCAGGGAGCAGCAGCTTTAATAACACAGTGACGTACGTGACCCAGTGCCCCCCCTCGCCCCCACCCCAGCGGCATCACATCACTGCTGGACTTAAACGCTCCCTTAATGCCGGTCTTTCATGTTGCTACAAATTTGTCAACAATCACCCGGGGCGACGTGCAAAAACATCTGAATGCACAAGAACTCGTAAGTAAAGCAAATGAAAAGATAAACACCACTGGGAAAAATTAACTGTCCCTGCATGGTGTCAGTGTGTGAAGGTGCGTTCAGGTGGGAGAGGGATGCTGCGTGCACTGTGCGACTTTAAGAAACAACGTGTGTGTTAACATGAGCGCTGTTTGCTCTGTGCACAGAGTCAGCGTTGCCAAGATTAGGGATTTAATTCTTAATAGAGATCAGTGAGGCCACGCCTTAAGGTGCAGCAGCAGCAGCAGCAGCAGCAGCAGCACTGTTGCAAACTGCTGAATATCACATACATACTGCTGTTATTGAACCTGTATCGTTTACTCTGGATACTCACTTGCCGCGTAGAGAGCCACTTTGTCCTGGTCGGCGTGTTTGAGCAGGTTCTCGGCGTAGTTGAGCCGAGCGCCTTTGAACCACTCAGGGACATCTGAGATGCGCTTTGTTACATCCACCACCTGGTACACACCATAAAGACACACACACACAGGGGAGGGAGACACAACACAACACTGTCACTGACACACACTGAACTTTGATAATGATAATTGTGATTTTCCCCACACATAGACCTCCACTACAGTTGGACATTGATTGACTGAATAATTGTCTCCCCCCTGTTGTCCATCCAATATCTGCTGGGCCTGCAAACCTCAGATAGGATTATGTGGCTGAGGAAATGAGTGATAAAAGAAGAACCTCTGGCCAGCAAGTGACGTGGACTGTGTTATGTGTACAGAAAGGGTGTGTGATTTTGTGTGTGTGTGTGTGTGTGTGTGAGACAACATGGCTCAGTGTCATGAGCTCAGACATCATTTGTTCCACTTCACACACCAACCTAAATGATTGTATCCTGGAACTAAATAACACTGAGAGGCTATACAGTAAGTGAAATAATGGAAACATATCAAGATACTTTAAGTTTTCTTAGTTTAGTTTAATAAGGTAGCCTTGATGCCTCATAACACAAGAATGAGTTAATTTGGGGAAACACATTTTTGTTGCTTTTCTTATTTCTGTAGGGGTATGAAAGAGAAAGCAGACGCAGGCGGATTTAAAATTAGAAACCGATAACATCATCAAATATCAATCAAATCAACATGGTGTTACTTGTAGCCACAATCCAAAATAAGATCATGTGTGCATTAGTGCATTCACTGGGCTCTTATCAAACGAAAGTGAAAGGCTGACAGTGGCTTCTCTCATACATGTAGGCCCCAGCGTGTGAATCGTCAAATCATGATTGGTCCAGTTTATTTCCAATCGAATAGCTTGATAAGAGTGTACAGGCAATCACCTTATATGTTTAAATTAACACTAATATAAGAGTATGTGTGGGTGGTTTCTCAAAGAGGTTAGAAAATCATCATAAAAACAATGAACCTAGAGAGTCAAATAATAATTTGACTGCCTGGATACTAGAACTCAGACAGAAATGATAATATTAATATAGAGGCCTATTACCGACATAGAAACATATGAATTTAATGAGCAACAACAGAATATTATTTCAAATGAATCATAATGGAAATGGCATGTCGAAAGCTCTGCATCTGTGTTGACATCTGTGTTGAGGTGCACCAGACAATTAACTATATTAATGTGGGACTTTTAAGTGCTCACAGTTGAATGGATGCACACAGCAGACAAAACAAAGGAAAAAGGCCTGTTTTGAAACTTAGTTTTCCTCCAGAGGAACTGAGAGAAACACGCCTCAACATGGGACGTACCACTCTGACAGGGGAGGGGCAGCAAGTGGTACTGTCCTTTTTTTTGTTTTAAATAATAAAACCATAATAAATCCTGAATTTTTCATGAATGATGCCTAATAATTTGAAGTTTCTTCAATAAATAGGTTTCAGATATATGATAATAAAGGGTGTCAACGTGCTCACAGTGCACTTATTAAATTTTCTTTATATGTCATTTATGTGCACTGTTCTCCCCTAAAAATGTAAATGTATTTCTATTTAAATTGCCAGACTTCTGATTCTTGTTCTCACATAATGATGGACATGGCAGTTGAATTTTATTGCAACATCAAAAAACTTGAAGTTACAGTGATGTGACAGGTGAGTTTAGACTCACCTCCTCGTACGGTTTGGAGCTGACGACTCCACAGAAGCGCCACACCTCCGCCCAGAACTCTGGGTAATTGTCCACCGACCACTGGTACAGGTCATTGTAGTTAACTAAGGGAGATTAAAAAAAAACATGTTTACTACTACTCTGACCATAAGATATTACATATGTAACCTGAAACACAATTTGATAAATTGCAGCAGATAGTGAATGAAAGAACAGGTTGTAGCACCAGGGCATAAGGTGGGAAACTGGTTCCTTTCAGCAGCACAGCCTCTAGCCTCTGTACCTGTCATCCTCCACTAATAACCACCGACTAAACCAAAAGCCACAGTAAATTCCTACAAATTATGTCCTTTTGCCCTGCAAATCTGAGATTAACACTAATAATCTCCACCCATGATTTAACGATTAATGCCAAAATGGCAAAAGTCATAAGTATTCTTAGTTAAACTAAATGAGCGGGAGCTGTTTTGAGACAACCCACCTATCCAAGGAGATTCTCAGAGATGTGGCTTCCTCTTTAGCACCCAGACAGAAAAAGGCACAGGTCAAGGTGAGCGTAAAAAATGGTGGCAGATCTTGAAGCAGTGATTTCTAACCTTTTGGGCTCCTTTGACCCTTTAATGCTCACCGGTAAATCACTAACAAGCTTGCATGTGTGTTTTCAGCTGCAAGCAGATCAACCAAAGACTGGTGGTGTCTTCATTTAAATATGCCTTTAGGTGCATAAATGCATTTATTAAAAAAAAATAAAAAAAATCGGATTGACCAAGTTTTTCAGCATTCCTCCAGAAACCCCTTTGGTTTTGCAACGCCGCCGTATCATTGAGACACTGGAAACAGGCCTCCGTGCTGTCACCGCCCGGTAGCTGCTGTAGCTGCTGCTGCTGCTGCTGCTGCTGCTGCACACATTAAGCCCAGGCAGAGCAGCAATGTTGTTGTTTTTACAAAGGGAGTGGTGAGTAGGTTTGATGCCAAACTCATTAATATTCTTAATGGCTGCTGTATAAGATAGTTGGAGAGGTTGCACTGCAAGCAGACAGAGGCACTGTCTGTCTGTTGGAGAAAACATAGGGACAGACACACACTGTATATTTTTGTGTTTCTATCCAGTTCCGTAGGCTCAGTACAATCCAGTACACCTACTCTCTCTGTCTGGCTGATTGTCTCTGTCCCTCCCTGTTGTCCACTCACCCAGATTAAGTCCGTAGTCCCCGTTGACCTGTATCCTAAACTTGTCCATCTGTGTGTTCCTCTTGGAGTCCGGGTACCACAGCACCTTGCTCTCCATGTCCATAATTTTCTCGCTTTTTCCTTCCATGTCTTTAGACATTTTTGTCGCGTCCCTTCGTCGGCTGCCAAACACTGGTGGTTAGCGCGAGTCCTGAGCGGCCAAGCTGAAGCTAACTGTCCCTGAGGCGGGGGCTTGTGTTAAATTAGATCACCGGACACGGGCCACTCAGTTAGGACGGCTCGGGAATTACAGTGCGCGACAGCTAGCAATGCTCACTGCCAAAGACAAGCGTGGGGTTACCACGGAAAACTGGCAGGCCACGCCCCGGCGCCATGACGCAAACGACGTAAACGCGCGACCGTGTTCAAGAAAAGACATTGCTCAGGACTGTTACACAGAAGAGAAATTATGTAATAGCTCCCCTACACTTGAGACTAAAAAGGTCTACTTTAAAAACGGGACATTATTGTGAAATATGATCATTTTCTTAACATCTACTGGTGGTTTTAAACAACTAAAGGTAATTCAGGTCAATATTTTGAATGATAACTTTTTTCCCCAGTGGTGAACGCAGTTAATTTAAGTCTAAGAAATATCTCTTCATGGGGTCCAAAATACCTCCCAGGACCCCTGCTTATGGTATATGATATTCTAACTCTTCTTCACTACATTTCTTAGGCAAATGTGGTGCGCCACTACAAGTATTTGTATTCATTCAGTGTTTAATCTGACCTATTTTCAAGTTCAGTGGATCAAATCATCAAATAAGGTATCTAATACACCATTTTTATGCTAGTTCCTATAGGCTCCTTCCCACAGTTTAGTTCCCTTGGAATACGTGTTGTTATTTTAAGTGTCAGTGTTAAAATGTTGTGGCAGTATGTCTTACATGTCTGTAACCTGTTGGACCAGTGTCTCCTGTTTTCGTCAAATGGACAGCCAAACTGGTTTGTCCTTTGGGAATTTGAAAAGACACCTTGTCCTGCAGTTGATTGCAGTTACTATGTTGTTTTAAAGATTGAGATTTTGCATTCATAATCATAGACAATGAATAAAATATGACAAATTGCAACACAATGGACCACTGTAACAAAACCTGTGTGAAATACATGTAAAGGTTAATAAATTAGGAATATGATCTAACATTCACAGCTGTCACTCTGCTCTATCTGCTATGTATCATGTGATTTGATACTTCTGCGTATTCTGTTAATTACATTTATCTATTACATAAATATATGTGTTTCGTACGGTTTAGAATGAACCCCGTAGAGATCTTGAACGTCTCCTGCACGTAAACGTGCGATAGAATTGTATGGTGGTCTATGTGTCGCACGAGAGAGAAGCTTGCCTGTCAATAGGCGCATTGTGATTGGTCCGCAGCGGACTGGCTCGACATCAGCCGACACATCACTCTATGTGGGAGGCGTATCGCGCCTGTTGGACTGGCGTCTCGATGGGCCAATGGGAAACTGGTTTTTAGTGCCGCAAAAGAGGCAGGTTAGCCAATCAGAGAGCGAGAACGTAGGCGCATTTTAGGGGTGTGCCCAATCAGTGAAGGGGAGCAACAACCCTCCTCACTTAGTGCTGGTGGCATGTCAACTTACTGGAAAATTTTATAGTTTTGTCATGCTGTGTCCTGGCGAGTTAAATCGAGTTTGCATTGCTACAGGTCCACAATTTGTCCTATGAATTAAAGTTTAACTTTGGTCACTGTGTTTTATTTCACCTTTATTGCAACAAACTGGTGAACATGCAGTTAGAAAGGCTGTTTCAATGACAGACTCTCATTTGCTATTTCAGAATTAAACATTTCAGTCTCACTGTTACTTACCCCCCAACTGCTCATTGTTCCTTCACATTCATCTACCAGGTGCATATGGAAATATAATCCATCCATATTAAACGTTAGCCAACCATGCATGTGTGGGGGTTTGAAGCGGACACAAAAACAAAAGAGAATAGAGACATTCAATGAGCCATCTGTGGCCACATTATTATGACAAATGCAACACTGACTGAGTCCACACTGAGATGTTTACGTTGTTGCATGATTTGGCACAGCTGGTACCAAAAAGCCAAAAGACAGACAGAGTAAACTGTGCTAACAAAAGTGTTGTAACCTGTCTGATGATATTTTGTAATGTAGGTATCAGTGTCCTTAGAAGCTGCAGACACTCAGAGTCCAGATTGCAAAAATGAAGGCGTCTGATCTCAAACCTGAACTCTTATACTCTGAACACCACACAAGCTGTTTATTTCATAAATATAGCCTATGCTATGATTTTACATGAGAAGTATTAAGTTAGCACTCTACCACACTCTTTTGGCTAATATCTATAAAATGGATTGTGACCTTGATAAAAAGATAAACCAAAACTCAGATACAACTCATAGGGTAGAAATAAAAGATAATACACTTTACTTAAAAAGACCAAGCAGGCAGACAAATTAAAAAGGGTTGTGTAAGGAGAAGCCCAAAAACTACAGTCATGGTATGAAATGCAATCAAATTCAAACAAAGTGAAAGCTGAGTGCTGTGAATATGGCAAACAGCAAAGTGGAATGAACCAGTATAGGAATCTGATGAGGAAATGCTGAACATGTGAGTAGGTGAGTGTGTGGGGGGAGGGTCAGATGGGAGTGGCCCTGGGTCTGAAATGACGCCCAACAAAGAACGTTCAGTCCCAACAATCGGACTGAATCAAAGGATATATGAGGAAACTGACACTTGAAACCATGCCATGACTGGAATGTAATAATATGATATAGGATACAACTAATGCACGAGTAGGTGCATGTATCAAGTGTAGTGTTGCTCATGAGCTCCTAGTTTGGGAGCGTGAACATGAAAAGAAGAGAAGGTCTGTACATATCAGTAAATTCAATACAGTGTGTTGATACAGGACAGGAATAATGTGAGTGGTATATTGTGTCTGTGTCTGTATATTGTGGGGGTACAAATCAGTATATATAATTAGTATATGTTCCATAGAAAATGCGGCCTTCAGTCTGGGCTCATGCTGGGTCATTTAGGGACAGGACAGTAAGTCTTGAATCCCCTCCAGTGTTATCTGTTTGCCTCGGATTATTGTCACACAGTAAGGTGAGCTGCTGTGCCAGGCTCAGGTCACATGGAGCAGGTTTTCACAAGGGATTTCTCTCTGTTTGGCTGCGTTCACCCATCTCTCATTTCTGGTGTCTGCCATATATGATTCTTAATGTTTGTGTCTCATTAGACCAGAAAATCTTTTCCCTTAAGCACTGATTGACTGTTATATGGTTTCTACTCAAAGTAGTTTCCACCTGTCTCCTCCACCAGGGGTCTGAATGATAGAGTGGTGCAGAGCTGGTTGTCCCTCCAGCAGGTTCTCCCATCTCTTTATAGGACTTATTCAGCTCTGTTAGAGTTGCCTGTTTGGTTCATGGTAGCCTCTCCTGCATATCCAGGTGCATAGATGATAAACTTGAAGGTTGCAAACTTTCCAGCCTTAGGAATTATTCAAAAAATCTTATCTGTGCCGAGATCACCCCCAATTTTATCTGCAGAGAGTTCTTTGAGTTTCACTTCTTTGTTTGTGTTACTTCAAATCATCTCAACAAACAAGTGCAAACAGGATGGATCCTGTCTGCCTGAAATGCCACAGAAAAGTGTCTGAATAGTTTCATAGATAAAAGATTCCAGTTTTTACTTGTTAATACATTTGAAGGAAAATAACATCTGAAAAACCTCTGCGCTATTGAGCATAGCCGAATGATTAGACAGGGAAATCCCGAAAATGACCTGAAATGAACCTCAGCCTCAGCCCACAGCAAGTATTCCTGTTATCTGTTTATCCTGGCTCTGCCTCCACATCAGCCCATATGTCCTTCAGTCCAGCTAAAATTCACATGTTGTAACAGGCAGTATCAACATCTGTCGTATTCTCTCCCAACATCTGCCCTTTGGATCCTGTGATGAAAAATGTGCAACATGCACACACAGTGTCATTTCTGCTTAACATTTTGCAATTCATTATAATCTTATCCTGAACAATCTACAGTGAACCCATCAGGGCAAAAAGACAAAACTGCTGAGTCAACTGAACATGTTTGCAACTGTTCAGGAATAACTGGAGTATGATACTGCAGCAGGAATATGATGGAGGGTGAAGAATTAAAAACGGACTTGCAGACAGAAGCCTCTGTGCTTTCTATGAACATTAACCCACTGATGTCATCAAAAGCACGTTGTGACAAATGGTAACTACTGCACACCTCTCTGATTTGCAGTATAGTCAAAATGTTGAAACCTTAATTACTTGTTGTTTTAATTCCCTGAATCCAAGGTATTTTCGTGCACTTGTTTCCTATGTTTCACTACATAGATGGATTCATTCACACACCAGCCAGTCCATATACTTATTGATCCATTTCTCATTCTAATGTGAAAAACATATATATCACCTAGGAGACCAGAGAGGAGTCCAGACATGAATCAGGGTAAAGAATATTTGGCATCAAATTATGTCAAAATGACTATGTGGATATAGCTGTAGATCACAGACAGGAGAAGCCCAGCAAAGTGAGGCAGTAAGCAATGGTTGCTAGAACAGCACATATTAAAAACAGTATGAAAATCAAAAATAATGTAGCATATATATGTATAAGGGTTTCATCAAGCAAATCAAGTAAGGATCAACATTTTGTCAATGGCAGGTAAGTCATCCTCTGATCTGCTATCATGAGATCAGTTACTGTGTGTAGATGTATGTGTATCAGCTTCAGACTGGTTACTTGTGCACTTAGTTTTCAGTAAAATACAAAAATTGAACAGTGCTGACTGCTGAGTCCGTTCTTGAATGTATTTTCCAACATGAATCTGTGTGGGGCTTTAATGCAAAGTTAAAGGGTAAAAAAAAAAAAGAGGATGAGGCAGTGATTGCATAAAAATAAACACAACTGGCTGACACTGTTAGACCCTGAGCTTCAGAGTACATGTGTGGTGCATTTAAATATTCCACCTCACACTTGAAAACTATTGTGTGTGGGGCAGCACCCACTACAGTCCAGTAGATGGCGGTCTAATACATGGTATTATGTACAGAGACTCCTGTACTTAGATTTACAGCTTAGGGACTTTACATCACAGCTCCCTCTTTTTTTGCTCCTAATTTTAGGAATGTTTTAGAAAGACAAGTTTGTGTACCATTAACCTCCTCTCCTCATCCCCAGAGAGGACATTTTCATAAGAGACAATGTCTGAAATACTTTTTTTTTTTTTTTTTACCAAAACCTTTATTTATTGTGATCTCATTCATGTAGGCCTATTAAATCCATATCAGGAGCCTTTATATATACATGTTACAATAGAAAAATGTTAAACAAAAGCGGGGAAAAGGCTTTTAACTGACTTTATTCACTGACATGTGAGCACTTTCTGTCACCTATCACATGCACTGACTGATATGTTCTGGAGAGGTGATGATTCAGCAACACAAATCATTTACTGACCGTCCAGCGACTCACGATCTGATCGGGCAACTTCTCTGCCAATATAAAGCACATTTGTTAAACATTCAGTTTTGTCCAATATTGTTTTTAACCATTTCTCCATGTGGACGTTTTTAACCAACACAAGGAAAACACCAGCATTTTTTTTTCTCTGTCACCTGACTGGATCGTGTCCTGACGTCATCAGCCCTCACGGAAGTCAGCAGCGTTGGCGATGGTGGTGGCGGCCTCGTCAGCCTAGCAGCAGGAAGAGGATGTTCACTTACACTGAAAGAATAATATCACCTGATCACAAGTCTTCATAACAGAGTAAACCGCCGTGCAGTGTTCCCGCTGAGCTTGCTGACATTTTAACAGCCCTCTCGCTCATCCCGGAGCCGGCTTTTGTGAGTCTGAAGCAGGGCGGATAAAGATGTCCCTGTTCCAGTCGGCACTGGATTTCCTAGCCGGGCCCGGCTCGTCCGGAGCGGCCAGCCGGGACCAGAATGACTTCGTCGGTCAAGTGGTTGAGCTCGGTGAGATGAAACTGAGGATCAAGAGGGTGATCGCAGAAGGTGAGATGGTGCAACTCGTAGAGAAATGTTGATAACGGCTTGTGTGGCTAGCCATGCTATCCGGCTAGCTAACTAGCTAAAGTGGCTAACAGACCTCTGTCAGTGAAAATAGCGTTAGCAAGTGCAGAGCAGTGAGTCACCAAGTAAACACCAGTTGATAATGGGATCTTGTGCGTGTCATCAGGCGGTTAATTAATGTACGGATGTGGAAAGATTGATCATTAGACAGATTTAACTATTAGCTTCTCTTTCAAACGTTTCCATCTGTTGTTGTTGAGTTAACTCCCGGTGAGATACCTGAATATACGCAAGACTGCGTGTTACCTGTCTACCAGCTCTCAGCCTACTGTTAGCCACACACCTCAGACCTTATTGTTTCACTTAGCAGCAAGTGGTTGACTAATACCATCAGCAATAACAGTGTTGAGTCTCTAGGTTTCAGTGTGAATAGCCTTGTGTCAGATGTCAGGGTCTTCCTTGTGACATTAAGAGAGATTGCTTGAGCACTCCTCCCTTTCTGATCCCTCCTTCTTTTTCTTTTATACATGTGTTTCTGGCTTGAGCTGCAAAATAAATAAGAGTGACAAATAAACAACACAAGTCAAATATGCTGGGGAAACCTGTTTTGTAATTTCTGTATTGATTCTGGGATGACACTTTTGAAGTTGAATGCATAGTTTTCGAAAGCAAGGCTACTTAGAAAATCCAGATGAACAGCTGCGTGTCTATGTTTGAATCTGACATTACATATATCTGTATGCATCCAGTGACTCTGGTTACACGGCATGTGAAAACCCATGGGTCATGTTTCTTCTCTGTGGCACCAGACAGTGATTCTTGCTCTTTTTCCTTGCAAAGTGGCGGGACAGTCTTACTATGCTGTCATAAATCAGTACATGTTTATTATGGAGATTCCCATTCAGGAGATAATGGTTGAACTAAATATAACCAGAGGTTGTAGTTAGCGTAAGTACGGATATTTTCTGTGGTGGTTTGACATGAGCAGGCTGCTCAGTTCGAAGCACAGGATGTTTTTCATCCTTCAGTGTCAACAGTTTTCAGCACGGTCCGGCCTATAGGTCAAAGTTGAACTCCTCCATGGAGTGGCTTTACAGGTTCAGCAAGCAAAAATTACTCCAATTTTGGTTTCGTATTTTCATGAACTGTGCACAAAACACACGAGCACAACACCAGGTTGAAATAACTTGTTGTGGCTTTTGTTTTACTCATTTGACATTTGCCTTCACACCTAACTGATGGTCTGTCAGGTGATGTACTGGTAACGAAAGCAGACCCTGAAGAAGCTGGCATGTCGCCCTGTTCTCTTTGTCAACTAACGTGTGACCAATCTCAGTCCATTTCACCTGGAACATGATGACTAATTCATAAACATTGTTTCATACCTGTGTAGTATCCATTACTGTTTACACTTAATGCAACTCTGACTCACTCACTCTCAGGTACATTCTGTATTTATACGTGTGAAACAAAACCTTATTTTGTAAAATCATTACATCAGATCAATTGTTGGGTCTTAAATGATCCAGAAACTCACATTAATCAGCTTTCAGTGATCTTAAACAGTGTTTTACATTCACGATGGCTGAAACGCAAACAGTTAATAAAACTGTTTTGGCTGAACTTCCTGTAGATTCACTGTCAACTAATTGCTTTTGCACCAAACCTCACTCTAATCAACAGTGTAATCGCTGTGTTGTGATTGCACATCCTGAGCTGTGATAGCAAGGAGACACACACCAGACAGTTAAAATCAGAGCAGATGGTAAAACTCACTTTACACTTAACTGCTGCTGCTGCTTTTTTCCCCCAAAACTCTGCTATCCTGCTATTTGAAGGCTGTCTTTGTTGTCTTCCCCCGACGAGATCTTCGGTGAGAGAATACAATGGCTGGCTCTGAGAAGGAGGTTGTATTTTTTTTGAACTATGACTAGTGTTTCTGTCCCTTGTACCAGCCACATGGGAAGATAGGCAATCAAGGTTTGTTCCACTTCAGAGAATCTTTTTGGTTTGTCGTTGTTGTGCGTCTGAACGCAGCTTGAACACCACAGACAGTGTCCTCTTCAGGTTGGTGAGGCCGAGATTGGGATCTTCACTTAACAAAACCGAAACCTGGCAGCTGGTCTTAGCTTTCTTTTGGCTTTCATGTCCCCTTTTTGAGCAGGTGGAACAGTACACTCCTTCTTCTAAGAGATAGATTGGATAAGCTTTGCTCCTTGTATTTTATATTCCTGCAATTGTTCAACACAAAGCTAAAGACTCTACCCTGAGAGGATTTAACAAAGAAGGATTTTTTCGCCACCTTCCAGTGTTTTTCTTGGTGAGTGCTGCAAAAGAAATGGACCTTTCCGGGTTTCTTTGCCAGCACAAAAACAAAGGCAGACATGTGATCCCCATAGGGAAGGGTGTGAATTATCAAAGCAAAGTTGGTGGCATTCCTCACAGATGTTTGTTCCAGTGGACAGGAAATGATGTAGTGAAGTGCTAGCTGCAGGGGTGACGGTCTGGGTAAGACACCTGGGTGATCTTCCCTATGTCAATAAAAGCTGGATTGGAATCTGGAGTGTCGACTTGTGGGTTTTTAACAGAGCAAAGCGAGTCCTGTAGTTGATTTACTCAGCACTATGGTAACCCTGGCTGGTGTGTGGCTGGCTCAGAACAAACACTTGATGTAAAAGTTTCTCATCTGCCAGTGACTGACGTCTTGAAATGAAGAATGAATCCAGCGCGAGAAAGAGATGCTGTGATGGTTAATGTATTGTAAATCTCAGACCATGAATCCCATCTGTAGTTCATGTGTGCACAAAAACTTTTGTTCCTTGGCTGCAAAACCATGAATTCACTTTGACTTATATACTTATAAATACCCATTTGGAAACAGTTTTATCCATGCAGCTATTCTTGTGCTTTTGTCACTCGCTAATCAATTATAGCTTATCTTAGATGATTGATTTTAAGTGGCTGCAGTGAATTTCCTCCAGGAAATACTTTACAGTGAGGGCAGGCAGTGCATTGTTTTATGACTTTAATCTTGGAAATTTACTCCCTGTCTTTTCTATCTCTGTTTTTTTTAACCAGCAACAGCCCTAATAAGTCATTGAAGGTGTTAATGTTGGTCTCACTTCTATTTGTAATAATATAATAACTTATATATGTCCAGTTGTGAACAGATTATGATTTGTGTGTTTCTGTCTTACAAAGATTAAACAGATCATACAAAGCTGGTTCTCACTCTCTTCTGATACCAGGCTGGTGAATACAGCAGCACTTGGCACATTATCACAGGTTCAGGTTTCAGCCATACCTTCAGTGAAAAGGTGGAGGTTCAACAGGGCTTAGTGGTAAATGGTGGGGAAGTGAGGTGTCAAGTGTGTTGTTGTGGTGTTCTTGGGCAAGGCAGCTTAAGCTCCAGCTTCTGCAGTGTGGCTGCTCAGTGTGGCCACAGATGTGACACATCATTGTACTTGGCAGTTTCTAGGTTGAACTGTTTGTGGTTGTGTTGAGCAGGGTGGTGTCGGTATTTTTGTATCTGTGGTTATAAGGTAAAAAGTAAACGAGTCCACACAGATCACGAGATCTTCAGTATTTGCCCAGTGCCTCTTTGTCAGTCATCATTTTAGTGCATCAAGATATAGATATCTGCAACTGATGATTGTCTTTCATTTTTACAGCTTAAGAGTGTATATATATATACTGTTCATGAAAACGATGCTAATTACATCCTGGCTGTGCTCTCTTTGTTTTTTTCTCAGGTGGATTTGCCTTTGTGTATGAAGCCCAGGATATGAGCAGTGGTAAAGACTATGCCTTGAAGGTAAGATAAAGAAATACCCAGTGAGGACATTGTACCTGTTAGTACTTAGGACATGTTGAGCCACTCTCACATTTTGCCTTTTACCAGTCAGTATGTATTAATTCAACTGTGCCAGTGTCTATAAATCATGCACTGATTCTGCTTTCTGCATGGACTGCATTTCTACGTATGACTGGACTTTATCATTCTTAGTGGACTTAACCCTTCACAGAATAACACAGAGAGGACTTTTGCCCTTTTCCTAGTTAGACACAGTGCTATGCTAACCACATATCATGAAACTGTGTAATGCGTTTAATGAGATAATGAGAGCTGCTGCTATTTTATCAAACAGTTTAATCTCAAACAAGCTCTTTCGTCTAAGTATGACACAGTTTTGACTTTATAATTCTGTCTGGTTGTGTAATCATGCTTTTTTATTGTTGGTATTTAGCATGCAGAGTTTAGGCAGATAACTTGTGATATCAGTTTTCTTGTCCACATTTACATAAAGGAAAACAGAAAGCTCTGTGCTGCATAAAAGCTGCAACAACAGAAGAGACACGACTGCATGTTGGCCATGTTTGGATTGTGTTTGCCTGTATTAGATCTCTGTCCTGTGGTTAAATACAGACTGAATTATGAAATGTGTAAGTGGCCATTGTGCTGGTCTGTTACTATCATTATTGGGTGCAGTTAAAGTGATGATCTCTTCTTCACTTGGCCTTGAAATCGTTTTTCTCATTCTCAAGCCAAATGACGTATAATGCATCGCCTGATCATGGAACGGCAACAAACCAATACTGTGTGTGTGTGTGCTTTTCTTTCAGAGGCTACTGTCCAATGAGGAGGAGAAGAACAAGGAAATCATACAGGAAGTCTGCTTCATGGTATCCTTTATCATTTCCAGACCACAATGAAAAAGACACTTTCTTCTTTACTCAAGATCACCGTCAAGCGTTTCTGTTTTAACGCAGCAGATTCTTTCTGCTTCTACACATGTGACAATGTGAGTTTAACTCAACCCCATGAGTTCACCAGGTTGTGGATTTCAGCTCCGGTGTAGTATACTGTCATTACTGCAGTTTACTGGCCACGCTAAACAATGGAGGGAACTAATATATAATTACGGTGTTTAACTTGTGGTTTTAAAAAGCCACAAGCTGCTTTTTATTATGTGGTTCTGTCTTTTACAAGCTTGACATTTGTGAATCTTTTCTTAGCTCTGGTGTCTCTAAGGGATCGAATCACTGAAGCATCCACTGCAATTCAGTTTTATTTCATGAAACACCAGTTTTTTTCCCCCTGTGAGTCAGCAGAGGGGACCAATGAACCTTTTGGCCAGCAGCTAAGAAAAAAAGAAAGAAAAACGCTGGGACATCTCTTACACAAGTTGGGCAATAGTTGATTCATGCTGTGTAGCACAGTGTGGAGGCACATGTTATTGGTAAATGAGGCACCGTGTTCCTGGACCCGTTGCAACATTTGTCTTTGCGGAGCTGAATTATTTGCATAACGTTTGATGCCGTGAATGCTGATGAGGCAGAAAAGCAAACTTTAAATTCTGTGGGTGAATTCTTCCCATCACCAATAATAATATCTGCCTGAGTCCACGGTTACAAGCTGCGGTAGCATTTCAGCATAGAGCTGCTGGTTTGACCCTATGTGCATCAAAGGGCTGCTTAAATCTAAGGGCACTATTACTCATTAAACTCCCTGTTTAATCAGTGATTTTGATTAGTGATTTTAGTTTGAAATGACCGACCTGACGCCACAGTGGTGTCTGTACTGTACTGTGTGACCCTTGACCTGCTGAATCTATAGAAAAAGCTGTCGGGTCATCCCAACATGGTCCAGTTCTGCTCTGCTGCCTCCATCAGCAAGGAGGAGTCGGACACTGGACAGGCCGAGTTCCTGATCCTCACAGAGCTGTGTAAAGGTAAACACACACACACACACACACACACACACACTCCTAGAGACACTTTTCCTCACTATTTGTACTTCTCTTCCTCAGTCTCTGTCTCTTCACTGCTGAATCAGTGCTGTCTTATTCGTCATGCTGCAGTGCTGTAATTCTGAGGCACCGCTGCTGTTTCCCAGTAACTTTAACTGAAAGGCGTTTGTGATGAAACTGTTTCCTGTCTGCGGTCTTTCTGCTTCCTCTCTGTTTTCATTCAGCGTTTTTTCGTACCCATTATTTCTCAAATGTTTCATAATGACAGGCCTTAAAGTTCTCCAGCAGCATTGTGGCTATACATATGTATGTGTACAGCCATAATGTGCCCTCTATTTTGTATTAATCAGTTAGACCTACTTTATTGATAAAAACCTTTGTTTACACTTTGGCTCAGCAAAGTGCAAGCTCAACAATGTATTTAACACTGCAATTAGTAGACTAGATTTTTGTTTTGATCATACTGGCACAGTCTTTTTGAGAGTATTGTTTCTGTATCACATTTCAGACACAGACATTTTCTTTTTTTTAAGCCCTGTATATTGTGGCTGTAAAATACCTTTTAATCTCATTATCTGATTATCTATGTTATCGCATGATGTGAGGCTTCCCCCTTTTATTTGCTGAGTCTTATATTTTCTCACTACTTATGCCAGGTGTCACTTTCTCATTCTTTGACTGACGGGTTTCCATCCATTCATCTCTGTGTGTGTCCTCTTCCTCAGGTCAGCTGGTGGACTTTATAAAGCGGGTAGAGCAGAGGGCTCCCCTGTCATGTGACACTGTGCTGAAAATCCTCTACCAGACGTGCCGCGCCGTGCAGCACATGCACAAACAGAAACCTCCAATCATACACAGAGACCTCAAGGTTGGTTTGTCCTCTGTAGTAGTAACTGTAGTGTTTTTATGTATGTATAAGATGCTACACTTTAAAGCACAACAGCTGGTAATACTTCAAATCAGCGGCTACTACGATTGCTAATTGGTAGTGAAGTGTGTATTGATTGACAACATGCTCGATGTGTACTTGATGTGTTGCAGATTGAGAACCTCTTGATTAGTAACCAGGGCACCATCAAGCTTTGTGACTTTGGCAGCGCCACCACAGTGTCACATTACCCTGACTACAGCTGGTCAGCACAGAAGAGGTCCATGGTGGAGGACGAGGTGCACACACACTCAAACATCAGCTCATCAGCTCATCACCTCCTTAAAGAGCACATTATTCATTTTTTGTCCAAGTTTTCTTCTGTATTGTTTTTACTGTGGTTATTTGACCATAGTCGTTTGACGCTGTGTGTCGTTAATACATGATTTGAGTGCTATAGACAGACATGTGGTAAATAAATAAGTATTTCACACCAAACAAATGTTTTATTTGAGGCACTAAAGGTTTAAATAAGAACAAACTACAGCCAGGTGTCTCTGAATATTCAGTTCTCTAATCTCTAATTCTTCAAATGACAGAAAGAAATCACATTCAGAAGTCACAATGGATCAGTGGTGATACTAATATGTTATTGGACAGGAACCAGAAACCTTCAATCGATTTAACAGCTGGAGGTTCAGGAAGGGCTGATCAATGAGGATAATTATATTTATACCATAGCCACACAGATACACACTCACACACCGGAGCTTGGCCACAGATGACCTCAGTGTGTAGGACCCTAGGGATCCTGGTTTCTTAATGTAATCACACGAGTGTCCATCAGGCTCCTATTTACAGCACAAACAAGAAGCTGGAGGAAGAAGGTGATGGAAAAACATGAAACTGAACAATTATCCTGTGATTTACAAAAACAAAAACATGGCTCAGATGATTGTCTCAGTTGTATTCAAGGTTCACAGTGATTCAACAATGTTTTTTTTCCTTCTTTGTAGATCACAAGAAACACAACCCCAGCGTACCGAACGCCTGAGATGATTGATCTCTACTCCAACTTCCCCATCAATGAGAAACAGGACATCTGGGTCAGTGCCCTTCACATTTCTTTCTTTGTGTCTGTTCTGCTGTCAGCATACATGAAGACAATAGTGTGAATCCAGGTTCACTTGAGATGTTTACCTTTGCTGTTACTGAGGCTGGTTCTCTGTGAAGCAGACAATTAAAGATCCAACCATCAAATTTTGTGATGCAGGAGATGATGTGTCTGTTTAACTGCAACCAGTGTTGTGTACTGTCAACAAACAGTGTTTTTTTAAAACTCTTCTCACACAAGATACCCACAACAACAACACAACAGACTTTAAAGCCGATGAAACTAGTTGTATGGGGTCATTAAGAGACACAGTATAGGCATAGATAGATAGACAGTATAGACAATATAGACACAGTCGAAACCATTTTCTGGCAGCTTTTTGTGTCTTGTGCTTTTATTTTCTCATCACTCTCTGTACTATTATGCCTTTCCCTCCCATGCAGGCCCTTGGATGCATCCTCTACCTGCTGTGTTTTAAGCAGCACCCTTTCGAGGAGGGGGCCAAGCTGCAAATCGTGAATGGGAAATACTCCATCCCTCAGAACGATGTCAAGTACACTGTGTATCACGACCTCATACGTACGTCCTGCCAGCCTCTCTCTGCCAGTTTATTCTTGGCAGTCCATTTATCCATCAGTCTGCTGCTGCTCTTACCTATGAGTCACACAACAAGTCAAAGTTACTCATGTTTAGGGCAGCACCTTCAAACATAGCGTTCATATACTGTAATATAAATTTGATAATATATGTTGGGGGTAGGGAATTATAGAATTTGCAGGGTCTAAACTGGTTAATGAGGTTGAAAAGCTCCATCTAGTGGACAGTAGAAAGGTGTCAATTTCCTCCAAAGTGTGACACATAGAAATAGAAATGTAAATAGTCTTACAATGTTGAACATTGTTGTTTGAGTAGTAACTGTATATGTTCTTCAATGCCTTGATTTTCTTAAATGTTACTGACATAGTATTATTTACAAATCTGACTTCAAGGGGATTTATATCACCTTCCCCATCAGGCTAATATTTTTTATTCTGCTGCACCAGCTCTTTAGATTTTAACATTCCTCTTCTCTTCGTCCTTCTTCTTCCTCCTCCTCCAATCCAGGTTCCATGCTGAAGGTGAACCCAGAGGAGCGTCTGTCTATTACCGAGCTGGTCAACCAGCTCCAAGAGATAGCAGCAGCACGCAACGTCAACCCTAAGTCTCCCATTACAGAGGTGGGTGTGTGTGCATGGCTGCATGCAAGCAGTGCTGATATGAAAAACAAAACACTGCAGCACCAGAGAAGTTGCACAATAAAACTTCTTCATTATCAATGAGTTCTCCTTCCCTAAGCTCGTAGTTTTGTTGCAAACAAAGATTGAACTTTTTTTCAGTGTGACATCCCTTGAAATTGGAGTCTGTGCTTTCCTGTGTGAGGTTGAATCAAACAGAGATTAGATTTGAGAATAATACCTAATAATAATAATAAAGAAAATATCAGCATTACTGATATGATAATCCAGCTAAGTGTCTGGAAGAAGAAACAAGAGTAACTGATTAATGAAATTAGACTTTTTAGACTATTTAGTTGTTCTGATTTCGAAATGTTTAAAATATGCGAATCTTTACCTTGAATTCACCAAACACTGGGGCCACTAATTTTGAGTAGAGGATTACTTTCACAGTAAGAGTGTATCTGAGTAGCGTGGTGTGTAAACAGGTTGACTGGCTGAGCCACAGAGGCACAGCACATCCTCGCTGTCTGCGAGCCTTTAGGAGAGTATTGACAGGGTGACTGCACAGCTTCCTCCACCGCGTGTGTAAACGTGCACGCACACTCGTACGCTCTCAAATTGCAGATGTGGTTACACTTGTTAAGCTTCACAAACAACACACAGAGTGGCAGGCACAAAGGAGTCTGTATTCTCTCCCCTCCCGGGCTGCTTTCTTCCCAGCTGGCATCATCCTAATGGGTCCAAAGACACACAGAAATTCAAAATAAACATAAACTGATCCCACTGCCTCATTAGTAAAGCAGGATTACATCTGACAGAGTCACTGTTCAGGCAGAAAACTTCTTTCATTTACCACCCACAGAGGCTAATTCAGCACAATCAGATTGAAAATTTTAGCCGCGGTTTTGGAACAGAAGAAGCCACGGCCAACTGAGCTGCCACAGCTTCTTATGATTCCTACCGCAAATCCACAAATCCTGGTACTTATCACCAAATCCGCAACCACGGTTTTCGTTTACATAAAGCTGATTTCAGTGTCAGAAATCTCCAGGTTTGTAGTGACTCCACTTTCCGGTCTTCAACATGTGCCTGATTCATTTATGGAGCCAGTGTTTGTAAACTTCTACTAAAATTAATAGAAAATACAACAGAGTTTTTTTTAGTTAGTTGGGGCTCAGTGAAGTTTTTCTATATCACAACCAATTTCTTGCTGAATGCAGTCCTGATAAGGCTGGATGGTAAATGTGTGCAGTGTGAGGGCAGATTTAGTGATTGCTGATCTGATTAGGGTTAAGAAGGGGTTTCCCTGCTGGACACGAGAAGATTATAATCCTCCTACTTCTCCTCCTCCTCCTCCTCCTCCTCTTCTGCTCTCTCTCTCTCTCTCTCTCTGCTGCTTCTCGGCTCAGACATATGGAGAGGTAGACTCTGAGATGGAGCACAGTGGAGGGAGAGAACAAAGATGGAAGTGAAATACTGAGAGGGAAACAGACTAGACGTCCCGCAGAGGAAGAGAGACAGAGGCTGTCTGGATGCTTCAGTTCTCAATATCTGCAGCCTCTGACATGAGCACTTCTATTTTTAATTTGCAACATTTATCTGCTTTTTGGAAATTTTTTGAACAGGTCATTTTACATTTAAATGTGGCAAGAGGACCTGTTGGTTTTTCCTGTCCCTCTCTTTGGGATCCAGCTTTATCTTATTTGATCTAGTTTTATCTTTAAAACCAAAAAAAGTTGTTTAAGCTGACAATTTGTGTATTTTTTGGAAGATTTTAGTTTTATCATCTCCCTCTTCTGAACTCTTTTTTTTTTTTTTATTGCTGCTCCTCTTTCATATCAGTTTTGAACATTTTTTCCACCTACCTGTTACAATGTTGAGTACGTACTACTGTTGGCGTCCAGTGTATGATGGCTATGAATGTCTGCAGCTTCTGGAGCAGAACGGGGGTTTTGGCAACAATGGAGCTCAGCCACCCATGCAGGTCCACAACGTCCACAACAATGCAGGTGAGGGTGCGTTTGGATGACAGTGCAATGCTACTGTGGGTTTGGGAGCTTGTGGGTTTGTGTATGTTTGTATCAGTGTGTTTAAAACTGACCCATATAACTTTTTGTTATGACTTAGAAACAGCTGTGGAGTTGTTTTCAAGATGCAACTGAACAAAAGACTTCATTTCACTGGACTCTTGTTTTCTAATCAGCTACGAGCACATGTTCACACACATGTCCATACCCCTGAGACAACGCCCATATTTCTGATATGGCCTTAAATTAACCACCCAACCACGGACACACACACACACTGATACACACACAACAGCTGCTTTGAGTCCAGGGTCCTCTGAGTTAACTAAAAAGTATCCTCTCTCCTCCAGGGGAAGAAGGTCATGACCAACAGTTAGTAGGTCAGTTGTTTTTAACCCCCGTGATCCAGATTTATGCAGCCAATCCTTTGCATGGGGATTAATACAATCACAATCAATAAGGTGGAAAATTATTAATGAGATATTTTGTTGATTTTCAACTTAATTGAATTAAATCGCAGTAATTTTTAAATTGGTAGAAGGTAAGATTTCCGCCACGGCACTGCCTCATTAATTTCAATATTATATTCTGTAACCTGCTAACCTTGACATAGTGTAAAACAAATTTACAGCCACATATCAGCATTCAGTACGATGATTGATTGATTGATTGATTGATTGTCCACACTGCCACGTATCTACACCAGACTGAAGCAAAGCACACATGCTCTGGAAACAACTCATTTCTTCTCTTTTTTTTTGGATATTTAAATTTAGACCAAGAGCACAAGATGAAGGTTTATGTTGAGGACTTTATATTTCACCTCTGCCTTTTCTTTGATTGAGTGTAATAGGCTTATCATTTTCCCATCTAAACACACAAACAGCCACACAAACGCACGTACGGGGTGCGGGCCGTCCATTAAGAGGATTGCTGCACTGTCAGTCAACCATCTGTCGCAGCAAGGCACAGTGTGTTTGCTCTTTGCCTTAACTCCAGTCCTCCTGCTCATTTATACCTGCACACCTGAGCAATAAATGATCAGATTATTATCATTATATATCATATATATAATCATATATATATTATTTCAGGCTTTCCTGAATGTTTTGTGCAAAAACTGTATCATTTTTTTAATTGCATCAGTGCATCATCAAGCTATGACAATACATGCCAATGCCTCTCCCCGACAGGCATGTATGATCCTGATCAGTCAGGCAGTGGCCTCCTGGATATCTTGCGGGGAGGAACTGAGCGTTTCCTGACCAACATCAAGGACACTTCCTCTAAGGTCATCCAGTCAGTAGCCAGGTAAGATATCTCCAACCGTGTTACCCAGGAGCATCAGTGTTGTGTTTATTTATTCATGTTTAATTTTTTACGTCTTTTCAGTTCATCACCACAGATCAGCTGACTGTGTTGTACTCCAAAAACCAGTCAGTTTGTTTCTTCCATAGTTGGCATAACATGGACATGTGTTGCTGAACTGAGCTCATGATTCCTATTATGTTGACACTTGAGTTGAACTTAACTTATTTTACATTGGCGTTTTCATATTATTACTTATTTAAGCCAGAGAACTCCACCATCAGCTTTACATAACCGTTGGTTTATACATGTGTGAACTGTCGACACAACCATTCATATCACACCTACCCTGCCCCAAGATTTACCTTTTTAAAAGGAACATTTTGCTACCTCTGTCTGAAATCTTATTTCTCCACTCCAGGGAAAGACAAACTTTATTTCAGGAGATCCCTCTTAACTCAGTGGATGGTGGGAGTAATTTAGTCTGCTGAACTTGGCAGCGCTGACAGTGATTGTTAATGTTATCGACAGGCAGCCTCCGTGACTCGTGTGTGTATAAAAAGGGGTTGAAAATATGAAGCAAAGTGTTCCTTTAACAGCCAATTTACCCACATTTGATATTTCATTTCTGTCATTCTCTCATCAGTTTGTTCCATTTGTTTGGTTGTTTTTGTTTATTTTTTTGTTGTTGTTTCTTTTCTCTGTCCCCAAAAATCCCTCATGGTTCCCACTATGTGTCCATCACCTAGCAGCCCAAGGTAAATATGGGTCGGTGAAGTGCATCAACTCATGCGTCGCTCTGTGTGTCCCACAGTTTGTGTCTGATTTAGAGGAGAATAATAATTTTTTAAAAAAACGACTATGCATTTTTTTAATGTGCTGTGTCCGTCATCACAGCTTGCTGATCCTAACATCACACATTCAATGATTGAGTTGAATGAATGCAGAGCGTGATGTGAATGGATAGATGGATAGAGTAGCATTGTAAGAGTGAATATTAATTGCAAAATGACATCAGTGACTAAGTGAAACCTACTGACCCAGTAAATAGCAAGACAAGCTGATGGTGCAGCAATGGTGGTCGAGTGTAAGTTATAAACTACACTAATCATATAATGTGAATATTTACTGTATAAGGAATGGATGAGTGGATGAGTGAATGGTAATTCAAGTTTTTAATACGGCTCCACTGCTTACTAAACCACCATTTCAGCAGCATCTGTGTCTTAACTAGCATCCCCTGTGTGTCCTAACACCGTACAGATAAAACTCAGTGTCATCAACATACATAGATCAGTTCCTTTGCTTGGCCTTCAGTGTGTTTGTCTGTAGGAAACATACTGTGTTGTTGTTTTTCTGCTGCTGTCATTATTCCAATATGATTTTGTTTGCTGTAAAAAAAAACAAACAAACAAACAAAAAAAACACTGATGCCTAATTTCTACTTAAATTATCTGTTAATAAAGCTTGACATGAAGAAGTAATCATTCTTCTGAGTGTATTCTCATGTGTATCTCTCAGACACATGTGCTGCTTTAAAGTCTCAGAAGAAGTTCAAAAAGATGGAGTGGGGACTGTCTCAGTGTAATTTGTGTAATTTGAAACTCTGTACTGTGTGGCAGTCCTGGCAGAGATGTCCATTCGGGCATCGTTCATTAAACCCATCCATCCCGCAACATTATGGAATCACACCTTTGTATTGTAACGCAACGCTTTCTTGTTCCTGAACCAGCTTGTGTTACTAAGCTGTTTGTTAATGGCTGTATCTGTGCAGGCTCCCAGACCTTACTCATAGATTTGTGTGTTGTCCTCCCTGCAACTTGGTGTATTTTCTTTCTCTTTTTATAAGTGGACTTGTGATTTCTTTTACAGCTATGCCAAAGGAGACCTGGATATTTCATACATCACCTCTCGAATAGCAGGTAGGAGCAGTGCACCCCCATAACACTTCGGGTTTTCTTCATCAGTTTGTGTCTTTCTGCATAATTTTGGCATTAAGTGACGTTAAACTACATGGAATCATATGCAGAGAAAATCATAAATGTGATATCAGAGTCACAGACGTTTCTCTGTATTTGTGTGTGTAGTGATGTCCTTCCCAGCCGAGGGGGTGGAGTCAGCGATAAAGAACAACATTGAGGATGTGCGTCTGTTCCTGGATTCACGTCATGCTGGTCATTATGCTGTTTACAACCTTTCCAAACGATCATACAGGCCTTCCCGATTCCACAACAGGGTATGAAGAGTGTGTGTGTGTGTGTGTGTGTGTGTGTTTGTGCATGTGCTCAACCTTGGTTGCTCAGTCATTGTGGTTTGCAGATAATTTGTTTACTCTACATTGTCACAGTGTCAGCTGGTGTTTTCCTCTATTAGACACTGTGATGCGTGAGTTGTGTTAATTGGGTTTTGTTATGTTATTATAATTTTATTGAACTATTTGCTTTCTTAATGAATGAATTGATATGTGAAGGACGGGCAGATTACTGCAGATTATTCCTCTCACTGCTCCTTTTTATTCATGATTTTGTGTTAAGTATTGTTTTGTTTGGTCATTGATGAAATAAATCCATATAAACTTTAAAAAAATACATATATAAACGTTTTCTATTGTTTAAATACGATTATGTACAGCTAAATAAGATTTCTGAGATATTCAGGTGTGTATCTTTGTGTGTGTGCGTGTAGGTTTCAGAGTGTAACTGGCAGGTGCGTCGTGCCCCCAACCTCCGCAGTCTCTACAGTGTGTGTAAGAACATGCATCTGTGGCTCAAACAAGACCAGAGGAACATCTGTATAGTTCACTGTCTGGTGAGTAACCTCTGACTGACATAAAGAGACATAATTAGATGATAACGGAAAAAAAAAACGCCTACTAACTGTTCACGGCACCTTTCTCCTCTCTGTAGGATGGCAGGGCAGCATCAGCAGTGGCCGTTTGCTCCTTCCTGTGTTTCTGTCGCCTTTTCACCACAGCCGAAGCCGCTGTCTACATGTTCTCAATGAAACGCTGCCCACCTGGCATCGCACCCTCACACAAGAGGTACGACAACACCGACAGAAATCATGAGATTTATAAAAACAATAGGTTTGTGTCCGTTTGAGTTTGACCTACAACAAAATAATCAGAAGACATGACTCTAATCATTCTTTTGATTGATGCAGGTATATTGAGTATATGTGCGACATGATGGCGGAGGAGCCCATCATCCCCCACAGCAAGCCCATAACAATTCGCTCCATCGTCATGACGCCTGTGCCGCTGTTCAACAAGCAGCGTAATGGGTGCAGGCCGTTCTGCGAGGTGTACGTTGGAGATGAGAGGGTCCTCACCACATCACAGGAGTACGACAAGATGAAGTAAATTCATACACTCACAAAACGATAACTCCAACTTTCTCTTCATATAGAAAATATGTAAAGACACTGTTGCTCTTTCATTGATTCATTCTCTCTCTTTCTTTTGCTCTTTTCAGGGATTTTAAGATAGAAGATGGGAGAGCGGAGATTCCCCTCAATGTGACAGTCCAAGGAGACGTACTGGTGGTGATCTATCATGCAAGATCCACACTGGGAGGACGTCTACAGGCAAAGGTACACAAGAAAGCCTAAAGTACCAGATGTGACAACTTAAATAGATACTTCACAGTATTTCTATGAAAAAATGACTCTGAAATGAAAATGACTGATGTTACGTTGATCATTTTAAAATCCCACACTGTGTTTCAGATGGCATCCATGAAAATGTTCCAGATCCAGTTCCACACTGGTTTTGTGCCCAGAAATGCAACCACTGTCAAGTTTGCCAAGTATGTATATACTGTCTGGAGCAGCCCGTCCTCTGAATGAGCATCACTCATTCACCTCTGCAAATCTTTAAGTGATGCTTAACTTTTATGGTAACATCAATAAGACTCTTCATATACGATGTTTAACATGGTGTCTCCATATCCTCTTCGCTCCCATCTCCCTGCTCTCCTCTCAGGTATGACCTGGATGCCTGTGACATTCAGGAGAAGTACCCAGACTTGTTCCAGGTCAACTTGGACATTGAGGTGGAACCCAGGGACAGACCCAGCACTAAGACCCCTCCATGGGAAGGTTTCCAAACCAAGGGCCTCAACCCCAAAATCCTGTTCTCTTCCCGTGATGAACAGCAGGAGATTCTCAGCAAATTTGGTAGGTGGATCTGTATTTTATAAAAGCCAGACAGACTCTGGGGTTAGAAGAGGGAGTGTTAGGTTTGGATTGGTTTACTGTGACTGCATTCATCCATCTGACTTTCATGCTCATATGAACTGGACATTAAACCTTCATCCCACCAGGTAAACCAGAGCTTCCTCGTCAACCGGGTTCCTCAGCATTTTACGACTCGGAGTCACCACAGCCTGTTCAGACCCCCGAGGGCCCCAGTCCAACAGAAACAGAATCTCCTGTAGACACCGATACCAATGCCAACAACTTCTTCCAGACACTGGACTGGGAAGGTAGTGTACTTGTGGGAGAGGAGTGTGTTGCATTGTGTTAACTATAAAAACGGTAAAATTGAGTTTCCACTGAGGAGTTTCTTGTGTCTGTAGATGTGAGCAGCCGTCAGGACGCCCCAGACATTCAGGGAGGGGGATCCATGAATGACCATGAGGACTTGAGTGATCAGTCAGAAGGAGAGTCATACTCTTATTCTGCCCCCAGTGTGGAGCCCTTGTCACGTGACCCCAGTGAACCACTGTTTGATGCTGACTTTGAGGTGAGGAAAGTCGCATATTATGCCATCAATACTTTATGACTTCCTCCTTCATGCTCCCTGGCAGTGTTATAAAACCTGTTTTGTTCCCCCACCATTCCAGTAATTGATATCTTGATACTGACATCTTCCCACAGACCCCCACTCCTGCAGCCCAGGAATCTCCTGTTGGCGACACAGCTGACCTTCTGGGGTTGAATTCTGACCCCGAGCCTCCCCCTGTGTCCTCGACCTCCTCCTCTGCTCCTCATCAAGGAGTCCAGGGAGGACTGAAAGCTGCTTCCAGCAACAGTGACCTCCTTAATGACCTGTTTGCACCACCTGGTGGTCAAACAGGAGCTGTGCAGGAAGACTTGTTCTTCAGTGGGCAAACCAGTGGGGCCACACCAGACTCAAAACGTAAGAGTCAAAGGTTTCATACATGGTGGTTATTACATTATTATGAAAAACCCTGCACTTGCATTCAACACATTTTTCCGCATCTGTCTTGCAGCCATGGACGACCTGTTCGATCCGTTTGGGATGGGCTCCGGCTCTGGCGTGGGCTCCAGTGTGGGTTCGTCTCGGCAGGCCTCTGGACCGGACCTGTTTGGAGGCTTGTTGGGTTCTGACAGTTCAGCCACCAGCGGGTTCAGTTCAGCTCACAGTAACACCACTCCTGCTTCCAACACCAGCCTCTTCAACCTCAGTAAGTAAATTAGCCACCGTGGCATCACTCAGCATTGTATCTGTCCAAACTTCCTCTGCTGCTTAATCAGATGTCACTGTCAGGAAATATGACGACATGATCTCCCTGCACTGTCTCTCATTTATGTCATACAAACCATTTCCTCTTTCCGCCATGACCCTGCCTTTTATTTTTGACATTTTCTGGCTAAAGAAACATAATGAGTGATACTTTTTACATTTGTGTCTTATCAGATAAGCTAGTAAATGATGCGCCTAAGATGACATCATCAGCCAGCCAGCCAGACCTGCTGGGTGGGTGGGACAGCTGGGCAGCTGGTACCACTACAGGCATGAGTGCTACCACCAGCAAACCCAACTACACCAACACAGGTAGGTGGAGGAACGTCATGTAGGGGTTTATGAGCTGAACTCTAGCAACTGTTAATACTCCCCGGACAATAATAATAAAACAAAAAATGTAACTTGTGTATTGTTAATGTGTTTGTAGGTTCTGGTGTGTCGTCTATGTCAAAGGCCAAGTCTCAGACCTTTGATCCTTTTGCCGACCTTGGAAACCTTGGCTCCACTTTAACAGGTAAGAGTCAGTTGCACATGATGCTGTGCTCATAATGAAGTGTTACACAACTGGAAAATAATCTCACAAGAGAAACATTCATTTTTATAAACATTTAAATTCATCCAAAGTAATGAACTCCTTTTCTTGTGTGACTCCTGCAGGTTCCTCCAGCAGTAACTTCTCTGGGCCTTCATTCAGCACGAGGGCTCCCTCGTCCTCTTCCTCTGCTTCCTCCTCTGCTAAGCCTCAAGCTCAGGCCTGGCAGTCAGGAAGACCCACCTCAGCCCAGGGCAAACCTTGGATGTCAGGATCTGGATCTGGATCTGGATCTGCACCCAAAGCATCCTCAGCATCTCAGCCTGCAGGCGCACAGCCCAACAAACCCAACTACAACCTCAACTTCTCCAGTGTCATCGGTGGCAGAGAGGAGAGAGGAGTGCGAGGGCCCGGATTTGGTGAGAGACATTAAGTAGAAGGGAGAGGGTTTGTTGCTGGAGAGATCGATCATTTTTAATGTTTTATTTTCCTCAACTAACTCTCAAATATTTTCCCAAGTTTATGGAAATGAATAAACAGGATTAGTTATAAACGCTGGGATTTACCTGCTGTTGCAAATAGAAGTCATTGTGACATTTATAATGTTGATCTCTGTTCTGTATTGGTGTGTTGATGCTAAAGGTGCAGAAATAATCAAGTTCTCAAGTCTCACCCATAAAGGCCCCACCTTGTATAACAGAATCTGCTTGCATCTGTTCATTCATTCCCACATAATTTCCATTAATTCCTAATGAATTTCTCTGTGCTGTTTTGCGCTGCAGGCCCCAAGCCGAAGGTGAAGGAGGATGATTTTGAGGACCTGCTGTCAACTCAGGGTTTTGGCTCCAGGCCTGATAAGAAGGGACCGAGGACCATCGCTGAAATGAGAAGACAGGAGATCACCAAAGACATGGATCCACTCAAGTTGCAGGTAACAAACAAACCAAATCCATATAATACAAAGAAAACACACACACTATTCAAAATGAACTCTTGAGTGGATGAAATGTAGATGTAACAAACCAGATGACTGCACCTTTTGCCTCTTTCCCCACTTTTTGGTGCCAACCAGTATTTGCCCTTGTCCCATGCTAAATTAGTAAAGGCTTGCTTTCTTCTTAACGCTGCAGATCCTGGACTGGATTGAGGGGAAGGAGCGAAACATCCGAGCGCTGCTGTCGACCCTGCACACGGTACTGTGGGAGGGGGAGACCCGCTGGAAGCCGGTGGGCATGGCTGACCTGGTGACGCCTGACCAGGTGAAGAAGTACTACAGAAAGGCGGTGTTGGTGGTCCATCCAGATAAGGTAAAGAATAATGTATAGCTGATGCATTAAGCCAGATAAGGAGTAAAAAAAACACAATATTGATGTACCCCCCTCTCTCTCTACAGGCGACAGGCCAGCCTTACGAACATTACGCTAAAATGATCTTCATGGAACTGAATGACGCCTGGTCAGAGTTCGAAAACCAAGGATCCAAAGCACTCTTCTAAAACCCTGGTCTGGATCCCAGCTAGACCAGACCAGACCAGACTGGACTGGATTTGGCCTAACCAATCAAAAGGGTTAGACTGGGCCAGATTAGACAGGACTGAGCCCACATTGGGCCTTAGGGGGCAAAGAGCCTCTGAGAGGTGTCCTCTCTACCATTCCCTTCACTCCCTCCTTCTTCTTCACCTTCTTCTCTTTTCATTACTCTGTTTCTACAGTCAAGGAAAAAGACTCTTTGCCTCATTGCTTGACTGTATTAAAAAAAAAAGAAGAAACTCCTCACTGGTTCATGAACCGCCGGTTAAATGTTGTGATCGTTCACTGCCTACCTGTACGACTGCCTGATTGGTGCTGCAAAATGAGGGAGGACTGGGTGACAATCACAGGAAGACGACAAAGAGGGAAGGAAATTGGTTAATACAAGGACTTTTAAAATCACCAGAACAATTATCATGGCAGTGGTATTCAGATAAAAAAAAAAAAAAAAAAGAATGATCCTACACTAATAAGATGCTGTGGCTGGTAAGTTTGTCAATTGGGCCTGGCATGTTTGCAAACAACGAGTCCTTCAGACGGCTCAGAAGAAAAAGACCTAATTTAGCTCTGAAGCTCAGCACACACTGACCATAGCAGCCACAGCAACCACTGGACAAAAAAAACTGAAATCCTAAATGCGGAAGCAGGATTTTAAAACAAGACCTGATCTGTCTGACGCCCAGTAACACACTTGAAATGCTCCTGCTGCACCTTTTTGGGGGGTGGGGGTCAACACTCAGCTGGCTTTGTTTCTGGATCCTTTTCCTCTCCAGAAGGACAAGACTATTGCCTGCTCAACACTACTAGTGCTGCTTCTACCATTGCAGTTATTGCTACACACTCACACACACACACACACAGGTTCCTCAGATCGACGTTAACACCCGCATCCTAAACTTTCTAACTTCTGACAGGAGGAGGAGCTGAACTTGTTGCGGAGCCCCAGTGTAAACCCAAGCAGGCCGTCTTGTTTGTTGTTTTTGAAGTGCTCTTTGAATTTCCACCCACTCGGGCTGCACTGTGTAGCCGACTGCATGCTCTCCCACACCGAGCCCCCACACACACACACACACACACACATCAGAAGGGCGGGGGGGTGGGGGTGTGTTTGATTTCCAACCAGGGTAGTCCAAAAGGGGGGGGGTCGGTGACTCTTTGATGAAAGTGCACTTTTCCCTGCAGCAGAACCAGAGAGAGTCGACCTGCTTCATCTGACACTGCTCATAACTATTGAGTGTCTCTTTGTCATCTTTGAACCCCCCACCCCCCCCTTTCTCTTTGACTCTGTAACCCCTCCCCCCACCCAGTAGACTTTTTTTTAATGTCAGTGCATAGGAGGAGATGAAAAAGTGAAGGAATGAAAAGAGAATATTAATCTGTTTCCTCTTGGTTTTACTCTTTCCCGTTTGTTTGTTTGTTTGTTTGTTTGGGTTCACTCTGTGTTTGTATTGGTCTTTTTGTCAGTTAATCATCACTTCATTGTAAATATGAATATTATCATCCATCAAGTGGCTTTGTTAAGGTTACAGCCTGGACATCTGATTGGTTATTGAGCTTCATGCTAGAGTAGAGAGAGAGAATGGGCATATGATTGGGTGTGTGCAAAGCTGTGTGTGTGTGTGTGTGTGTGTGTGTGTGTGTGTGTGTGTGTGTGTGTGTGTGTGTGTGTGTGTGTGTGTGTGTGTGCGTGTGTTCCTGTCTGAGGGAAGATAATGACACCTTGTTGGACATCATGCTTTTCTGTCTTCAATCACTTTTCTGCATTAGATTTTTTTTTTTCAAACTCACTTTTCTTTTTGTGGATTTGTTTGTCTTCTTTCCAACTTTTTCCCTTCATTTTTTTTTTGTAATTATTATTACTATTATTATTATTATCATTTCACATTTTACCTCATGGACCAATCAAATCTCCTGTTTTCATATTTATTATTATTGTTATGATGTTGTTGTTTTTTTTTCCTTTTTTTGGAGGGTTTGGGGGTGATAATGACCTGTATTCATGCATTGTAATGGCACAAGTGAAAAAAAAATTTAGATAATATATAAGTGGAATGTGCTGAGTGCAAGTGGGACAGTTGTTGGTTGATCACAGTGAGCCTCTTTGTTGCTGTTTTCATTCCAAAGCATCTATTATTGATAAGAATGTGCTTTTACAAGAATATATAGATATATATATATCCTCTTTGTTGTTATGCGCTATGTGTTTATCATTTGTCTGTCTTTTCTGTTTTTTACTCTTCTGTTCCTTTTTTTTTTCCTCTTGTCGCTTCTGTTTTTGCATTTTGACATTTTGTTAAAAAAATTCCAACGTGAGGGGCCAGTAAAACTTAAGTCAGACAAATAAGAATAAAAAATAAAGAAACTGATGCTTGAAATTCAGTTGAAACTCTTGTTGACAGTGAGATCATAGTATTACGAGGGAGGATTGCAAAACAACATATTGGCAGTGTTTACTGAACCAAATTACATCATACTAATATGAATGTAGATTTCAATGCAAAAACAAATGATTAAAAATCTTTTGATCTGAGGCAAATAATTTGGTCTCATTGTTTTTTATTTCAAAAGATCCTCATAAAAAATGTATTTAAAGATTCTCTGGTCACGTTAGAAACATGCAACTGTGTCTCCACCTCTGTTTACTTTGTTTATTTGTCTGCAGGACCAAACAGGAACTACGGGATGATCTGCACTGAACCTGGAGGAGCGATGAGGTCTGGACTCCATTCAGTTTTTATGTGGATCCAGCTTCAGGACCAGAGCCAGGAATATGATAAACGAGAAAAAGAGGATCCTTGACAGAGGTTACGTTTTGTTATTTGCCAGGACACATTGTGTATATATTCTATCATCTATTATTGTACATCTCTCATCTGATAGTATCTGTTGCCCTCCAGCTCTAAGACTAAGACTCTTCTGTTGTATCAAGTATAAAAACACAAACTCCAGCATCATCACGATGAGTTACAGCTTTATTTCAAAGTTAAGATTTAAGTCAGACCCATCAAACAGCCTGCGATTGATTCTCATCACATGACAACATATCACATTTTCCCTCCAGAGACTTTGAGCACAAAACTGTAGCGCATCATAATGGTCTATACAAAACGACTTAAAAAAGGAGAAAGTGAGGGAAAAAAGAGACACACACAAAAAAAAAACCAACCTCTGAGTTCTTCCCCTTCATATCCGCCATTCTCCAGAGGCCACTGGAGCCATAAAAAAAAACCTAAAACTCTTTGAGAAGTGTTTTAACGTCTGACTAAATGTAAGGTTTGGCACTTAGTGGAGGCAGTGAGGAGAACTGGAGGACAGAGCAGGAGGCGGAGACCGAGGTGAAAGTTTGAAGCTCTGGCCCTAAGTAAAGAGCCGGTCAAGCTAAAGCCGTGATTTTTAAGATGTGAATCCGAAAAAAAAAAGAAACAACAGAAAAACATCTCCCTCCCTCACAAGTACAAACACAGGCCACAGTACAGACTATAGCCACTTTCATGGATGCTACAGTATTCACATGCGTTGAGTGTCTGCAGCGTGGAGGCAGACGTTCTGGAGAGATGAGGACGTGTGAGGAAATACCAGGCGCTGCCATTCATCTCATTTCAGGGAAGTCTCCACCTCTCAACAACCTCTGCTTCCACCGCTGATGCAAAGTCACTGTACATGCCTTCGGAGAGAAGTACAGATTAAAAAGGAGACACAATGTGTTTGTTTCTACGTCTGACGAGTCTTAGTCCGTCCTGCTGCATTTGAATGCAGTGATTTTTTTTTTTTTTTTTTGCCATGTTGACATCTGGTTTGGTGTATTGACAGGAACCATGGCAGGAAAGGCACTTCAAAGTGTGGATGTTCCTTCGATTTCCTGCCGGTTCTGTCGTATAAGCCCTAAAAAAAATAATAATAAAAAAGGTCAGCTGGTTGACTCCTTTCAAAGATAGGAGCCCTCCAAATGACCCAAGGGGAATCTGAAACACACAGAGAAGAAGAGTGGTTAGTGGGCTGCTGCTCCAGGCCAAAAAGAAGAAGAAGAAGCACAGCGAAATGAGAGATCGTGTGTGCGATAAGGTGCTGGTTCAATATTGTGAGGCTCTTACAGAGACAATAAAAAGGTCTTCAGAGCTGCGTGGTGTGGATCTAGCCCTCAATGGAAACCTCTGGAACAATGTGTCCATTCAGCGCTGCCTCCACTGACATCTCCTGAACACCAGAAGACATCAGATCAAGTAAGTGCACTGTAAGATCACACAGCTATACAAGTGAATTAATGTGGCACTTGCTCCAACACTTTTAACCCTGTGTCCCTGTGTGTTTTTTTTAATTCAGTTCCTTTACCATCGAGTTGAGCTGCACAGACTCCACAGCGAGCTGCATCTGACACGGCATGTCACAGATTTCTGACTTGGGCTCTTCTGACAGCACATCCACACACGTCTGCTCAGCAGTAGCATCCTGGGAAGGAAAGAAAGAAAGAGAAAGGTTGAGTCCACATGTGTGTGTCTTTTCACATGTACTGTGCACAGAGCCGCAGTATATGATGTCCAATGAAGCCGGCTGCTGAGACAATAACTCACAATGATGGTTTCCACTGCAGGGGCAACAGCAGGTTCAGGTTCAGGCTCAGGCTCAGGCTCAGGCTCAGGCTCAGGCTGAGGTTCGGGAGCAGCAGGGGTCACATCCACTGGTTCTGACTGGGTGCTGGGGATGTCAGGTGTGGCCACAGCTTCCTAAAGGCAGCAGAGTCAGGATCAGGTTAGAAAATAAAATGACACACAGCTGGACCATGTGAAATAGTAGTACAGTACAGATCTGATCATCTGGTTTAAATACCATATTTACTATTAACCCTGATTTTGTCACAGGAATAACAACACTGATTTGACAGTGGATTAGTTTTGCTGTGACACTGGATGTGCATTTATTTGCTACAGTCTGCCCCCTGGTGGCCACAGGCCATCATCACTCTGCAGTTCATTTACACCTCTGATTCAATTCAATTCAATACATTATTGTCACTGTCATAACAACACAGTTATACATGGCAATGTGGTGTCATTTGAGCCTCTTAAGTACTAGCACAGAAATATCAAAAGTGCAAAAAGTGCCTCCCAGTTAATAATAATATAATAAAGTCCATTCATAAATTTCAGTTTGTGTGGTTCTCACCTGCTGGACAACAGACTCAGCTATGGCCACCTCCACCTCTGAGACCGGTTCTGTGACAACAAAGTCGTCAACCAGTGTGTCGGCAACATCCTGGGCAGCAGGAGCCAAGAGAGAGACGAACACAGGTTGGTTTATGAGTAAAAGCACGAGCATAACTCATACATCTCAGATTTGTGGATCATCTGTTACAGTCATTAAGGATGAGATTAATTTTACCTCTTTGACTTCAGTTACAGGAGCTTCAGCCACTTCTACCGGAGCCTCGGGGACAGCATCTGGCACCTGGAGAGACAACAGGGACACATCATATTTTTGAAGTGTTACTGTCCTGCTCTGTGTAAAAGTTACGGGACAATCCAAAAGACAGGAAGTAAGTGAAATGTATTGAAATTTCCTAATGGGGTGTGGAAAAAGACAAAATACTCACAGCAGGGATTTCCTCAGTCTGGACAGGAGCATCCTGATGTAAACAGAACAAATGCAACATAAGTTGTGTTTGCTATTATATTACATTTTGAAATAAATCATGCAAATGACATAAAACATCTAAACCACATGCTACACACACTCAACAAATGATCACACCGTAAAAATGTTTTAAAAATATTCTTGGAGAGAAGGACAATCAGAAAAAAGAGGGAAGAGTTGAGTGTTTTTATCAGAGTGGCACCTCTGTGACAGGAACGGGCTCAGCAGGAACTTCAGCTGCACTCTCTTCAGCCAACACTTCCACTTCTGCTTCCTCCTCCTCCTCCTCTTCCTCTTCCTCCTCAGCTGGAGCTTCAAGACTGACGACCTCCTCGGCCACCTGCTCGGGCTCCGGTGTCTCTGTGATCACCTCCTCCACCGTCTCCACCACCGTCTCCGTCACCACCTCGGCCTCAGCAGCTTCTGGCTCGGCAGAAACCTGCTCGCTCGTATGCATCTCCACCACCAGCTCCTCGGCGGCTTCGGTTACAGGCTCTGGTGCTCTGGAGATTTCTTCTGTGACGGCCACTTCCAACTCCACCTGCTGCACCTCCACCTCCACCTCCTCAGTCACTGTGTCCTCCTCCTCTGCAAAGGCCTGAGCCTCCACTTCAGTCTCTGGCTCGCAGACATCGAGCGTCTGCACATGCAAAACCAACAACACGGCACACGTTAAGCAGAAACCATGCGACATGCATCACACACTGATGTAACGTCCAGGACGATGATGTCATATCATGCAGAGGTGAAAAAAACAGCTCCGCCTCACCTGCTCCGTCTCTGTGGGTGTGGTTGTTGTTGTGTCAACTGACTGCACCTGGAAAGACACAGGTTAACAGGTATTTATGACTCATTAGACGGGTGGAGAAGTTTATCAGTAGATGGATGGACAGATGAAGTGAGTTGACATAGGAGGAGACAAGAGACCAGGCTGCCACAACATTTGTCCTTTATTTGATATTATTGATTATTATTGATTGTTTATTTCTTACACATGATGTTTACCTTCAGTCATCTTCATTTATGAGTTTGTGACTTCTTTTGTTTGTGACATCCATCCACCAAATTGTCCAATTGTCCAATTGTCCACCCACCCATCTGTCCATTCATCGATCCATCTATCCATCCAACCAACCAACCATCTATCAAATTATCCATCCATCCATCCATCCATCCTATCATCCTATCCTATCATCTAATCTAATGATGATCAGATTTTACTGAAGGTCGTTGCTGTCATTTCTCTGCTTGCAGCCTCCACATCGGCTGCAGCAGTTGAGTCACTTAGTAACTGATCCTGAGTTGTTTGCAGATCAATGCATCTCATAAAACACATGTTTCTTTGTTGTTGTTGTTTTTTCATAGGAGAGCCAGACTGTGATGTGAGAGCTGTGTTATTTAAGGGAAAAAGACCCGAGGCTGGTGTGGTTCTTATTCATTAGGTGTGAAGCTGCAGTTTCCATTGAAAGCTTTGTCTCCTGTCCGGTTGCTGCTGCTGTAAACTTATAAAACACGAGTGGAAACTCTGAGATACTCTTGTTTTGACGTCCGCCGTCACTTCCACCGCTGCATTGGCGCGACAGCAGAAACGGCCCATACACTGAGAAATGTTATGTTCATTCTTCTCCATGAATGCTTTCTACTGTGCTCTTTTGAAAGTGTTTTTTTTTTTATCATCTCTTTTTTTAGTTGTCTTGGAAAAGTCACAGCAGATACTTTTTGTCGTTTTGGGATTTGTTTTTTGTTTGTTTGTTGGTTTTCACCATTTTCCATAGGAGCCTGAGAGGAGCTGAGCAGTAAATCACAGACTGCTGCACCAACGTCTGCTTCCTGTTGAACAACGTGTACCTCTGCTCCACACAGAGCCTCTTTAAAAGTGCGTCTAGTTGTCTCTGCAATGTCCCGTTTGCAAAAATTAAAGCCTTTGAAACGTGTCAGGTTGAGTTATGCCTCACTCAAACTCATTGACACCCTGTGTTACCTGCCTCCAGCTCACACTGCAAACGTACTATACTGCCTGAACATGTTGAGGTTTGGGGGACAGAAAAGGGGCCGAGTGAGTGTGTAGTGTGTGTGTGTGTGTGTGTGTGTGTGTGTGTGCGTGCGTGTGCGTGTGCAAATATCAGGTTTGTTTTACCTCAGTCTCAGCAGGAGCTGCCACTGGAGCCTCAGCTGGGGGTGTGACCTATAATGGAAAGAGGGTGTGCGTTTATTCATGAGTCAGCAAAACAACCATAAACATACATGTGTTTAACTTAATAAAACAGAGGGTAGTCGGCAAAAAAAGTGCCTCAAAAACATTTTTGTGTATTTTTTTTTTTTGTCCCCTGATCGTTGGGAGAGGCACAAACAGCTGTCAAAAAAAAAAAAAAAAAGTGCCCGAAGCTGCACAACAACTAAACTGTAGCTGCGATGGCCTCCGGGTGAAAACCCAGTGAGGCTCTTAACAGGTTTACTGCGTCCAAAACAGGAAACGTTTGCCAGGATGAGAATGAAAGAAAACACACACACACACACTCTCTCTCTCTCTCTCTCTCTCTCTCTCTCTGTTGAATATGCTTTGTGTGTGTGAGTATAGCTGTGGTTGGGGAGATGGGGGGAGGAACATTATACAATCTACGGGAATGTTACAACCAATTGCATAATGGCAAGCTGTTACACCCTCCTCTCTCCCGGCTCTTAAAATCCACCTCAGGTTCAGAAAATGAAATATTTACCCCATTAAATCATTCGTTGTTGTTAAACACTCAAATAAAAAACACACGCGCACACACATTTTTAATTACGTCTTTTACTGTCTGTTCAGGTTTCATATAGGAAAATGGAGAGAGAAGTTAAAGTATGTGCACTGCTGAAGTGTCTGTGAGCAACTTACTTGAACATTTCATTACAATATCATTACTATTATTCATAGAAATGTGTATTTCCCAAACAGATATATTGATATTTCTTTATAATAACTCATACTTTTTATTATCATTTTGCAGCCTTTCCCTCCAGCTGGAAGTCACCTAACTGGCCCCTGCTGTGTGCCCACTGTGCAGCCAAGTGTGTTGAGTCTTAGTGGCAATCACAGGGTGCGGCACATGAATATTGTAAATGTTCGTCATAAATAATTTATTCTGTTTTGTAGCATCGCTTCGTCAATGTAGGACAAGTCCAGAGCACGAAGTCTATAGAGCTCGCTGCGTGTGCCACAGCTGCTGCCTTGACTGGAAGAGGCCCAAAACAAAAAGTTGCACGCTCGGAACAAGGTGAGGAAAACAATCCTGCAAGATTTTACACAACTAATGGACAAAGGCAGTAAAAAGTAGGCAAACGTACTCATGTAGTAAAGAAGTGCAACTATATACACCAGCTATAGGCTTGTATAGGATAGTATGAGGTGGGTTGAGGGGTATAGGAGACAGGAGGAGGGAGGGGAGGGAGCTGGATTATAGGCCTTCCTTTGCTTGATGGTAAAGCACACATATGCGCACACACACACACACACACACACTGTAGACCGTCCCACCAGCAGAACACGCTGTACTAAACTGATCTGCACACAGATCCTGCACCACAAGTCCTACTAAACGACAAATTTAGCACAAACCAAAGCTGATCCAGGAGCAGTTTCATTGAAAAACAACGATAAAGACAGAATGTGCCGAAATGCAATGAATGCTATGTTCCAACTAACTTTTCATACACACACATGCGTACAGATTATTATCTAAGCATTTTCAGAATCTCTGAAAACCCATCAAGAGTTCAGAGATTTGCTGTTTTTGAGTTGTTAAATAGACAAAACACACAAAAATGAAAACAGAAGAAGAGACATTTGGACTGTTCTCTGCGCAAAATGTTGACTGGTTCAGCTCCTGACGCTCCACAGTGTCTCACAAAGCAAACCCATAAAAGTTACAAGGAGATGTGGGGAGAGTCATATGTATGTTTGTGTGTGTGTGTGTGTGTGTGTGTGTAAGACTGACAAGGGTCATGGGGCCCATGTTTTGCCACAAGGTGATCATTTTCCCAACTAAGTCTGAAATAAGTATCACTTCACACATCTTTGTCCTCTGATACTTTCTCTCTGCGGCTAAATGTCAGATGTGATCGCAGAAAATACCGATCATGGATCATTTGCTGTTTTCATTGTGAGCAGAGTGAAGGGGGGAATGTTCCCCGAGTCGTCCTTTCACTGGAGATTCGTCAGAGCCTTTAAAAAGGTTGTGACAGCTGTCTGTAAGCTCCTCTTCACCCCTAAAATACCAAAGGCTAAACTACAAACACATACACGTGTCGACAGGCAGATGTACCCCCCACGGGCCCAATGTGGAACTCAATATCCCCCTTTCCCCAGTCTATAGTCTCCTCCCAGTGCTCCCAGTACAGGGCTAACAATAAAAGGACGACACATGGATGGACGTGTGCATGTGCTGATGAAAGCAGTTATTAAGGGTCCATAGGAGGAGGAGGAGGAAGAGGATGATGAGAGAAAGGGTGAAGAGTGGAGAGGAGGGAGAAAAGAGAGACAGGAGAGGGAGGGCAGGGAGGGGGTGAGGAGGTAGAGCACATTTTTACAAGGGAAAACTGTGAGGGACAGAAGGGGGGAGGAGGAGGAGGAGGAGGAGGAGTGGAGGGCTGCAGGAGTTCAGAGGGAGCAAGCTGGTACAAAATGTTCAGCCTCAGCAGGAGCCGCACCCTCCGTCACTATAGGCCACAGCAAAATGAAACACATTCAGAGGGGTCTGCAGGGTGAGTGGTGGTGGGCTTATATACTCACCTGACTCTCCGTGGCGGCATCTAGAAGTTGCGGGGCCACATCTTTTTGGCCCCAAAGCCAGCTGAACACGAGCCCCATTTATGCCTGATCTGATCCTATCATGTGTGAGCGTGAGCGACACAGAGCAAGTCACAGAGCAAGTGCGAGTTTACCAAAAGCTCAAGGATTCGCAAAGTTTCACAAAGTCAAAATCTGAGAGGAAAAAAAAAAGAAAAAGAAAAAAAAGTTGGTGTTGTGTGCAACCGGACTCTGCCCTGACTGATTCTCAGTTTTGTAAAAGAACAAAAGTGTCTGTGTGTTTCTGTTTCTCTGCTGAATCTGGCACATCTGCAAGCAGTGAAGGAGCTGACAAAATGTGAGCAAGGAAGGGGAGGAAGGGGAGAGACGGGTGGTGTGGTGGATGGGAGGATAAGAGGGAAGGAGTGAAGGACAGAGGGGAGGGACGGAGGGAGGTAGGGACGAAGGGCCAGAGGGGGTGGATACGTAACAACTTCACAATGATGGGAAGTCAGTCTCCTATAGAGGCATCTTTACTGGGCCTGTATGGATCAGTGGGTAGAGCAACACTTGGAGGTTAAAGGTCACAACCGAAACCTGGAGCTAAGTGACATCTATGCGACACTCTGACTGTTACTGTGCGTCCATCCCAGTGATAACAGCTCCTGTCTCCTCTTACACGGGGCCTGTGGCTGCGCCGGGGCCCCACGTGCACGCTCATATACATGTGAGCACATGCATGTGCACCATATGTGGTCATGGCTCAGTTACTGGGAGCCAAGACCATGAATTTGGGGTGTGTGTGTGTGTGTGTGTGTTTGTACGTGCATTGTGTTTGTTTTACTATATATGCGGGGTCTGGGTGTCTCCTGGGGTCCAAAGTGCTGACCACCACAAGTTTAGAGTTTGGGTTTAATTTAGGTGTTTATAGTTGCAATGGGTAAGATGAGGGAAAGGGACTAAGGAACAAAGATAGCTGTGCAAACAAGCGAGTGTGTGTGTGTGTGTGTGCGCATTCAGGCACATGTAGATTACATGTATGTGCAGTGTGCAGCTCGTGTGTGTGTGTGCATCTCCACAACCTGCAGTGTACAGGCTCAGACAGAACATTCTGTTCCCAATATGATGTTTGAGTGAAAAAACAAAAATCACCATTTTTTCAACTTTGCGATGAAAATACATTGTGTTGATGTTGTGTTTTTATTTGGTGGTGGATATAGACAAAGAGTATTGTGCAAAACAAGTCATGCACTTCTTCAAACACAACAGAGGACAGATGGAAAGGTTTTTATTCCTTACTCCTTCGCATCACTGGATTTCAAACTGACCCATACATTAGAGATGAGGGAGTAAAAAAAAAGTGTGTGCTTACTGGAGCAGGCAGTTTTGATATAGGTGATGAAAAAGCTCTGCCCTGTCTCCCACTGATGTAGCCCACAATCCCTCTCCCACTTTCCACCTCTTTGCTAAATGGAACATGTTGTTCCCTCTGCCTCCCACCCCCACCACCACCACCACAGCTTCCACCTCTTTTCTCCCATAAGGACCGAGCTGCAGCACATTTTGACCAAAAGAGCATCTAAAAAAAGGCCCAAACTGTTCACAAAGGCCAAACTCACACACACAAAATATATAGTGCACACAAACAGCCCGTACAAAGTGTCGCTCCTTTCTCCAAAATCTGACAAACAAGTAAAGTAAATTGGCAACTTCATGCAGTTTATACGAAGGAACATAGCGAACCCAACGTGCCCGCCAAGGAATCAGCTCGGTGAGACATTGAAGAATGTCAAAAAAAATAAATAAATAACGCTGACATCAAAGATAAAAAAATTCCTGGAAAGTTTCGTAATAAGGATTTTGTAATAATCTTACCTCAGGCACTGGCTCTGGTTCTGTTTCAGGGATGACGGGTTCAGCAGCAGCTTCGACTACAGGGGGCGCCGCTGGTGGGGTCTCGATGACTGGTGCTTCTTCAGTGACCGGTGCTGGGACTTCAACCTGGATTTCTGCTGGAGTCTGTTCCAGCACCACAACCTCGGGCTCTGGTGCTTCTGCTTTGACTGGGACGGGCTCTGGGACAGGTTCTTTCACAACTGGTTTGGGTTCTGCTTTGGGAGGGGGCTCTGCGATGGGGACAGCAATGGGTACAGCCTCTGGGATCTTCTCTGGAGCTGGTGCTTTAGTTTTGGCCGCCTTCTTTGGGGTTGCTGCAGGGGGCACGCTTGCTGCGATCCCCGGGCTGGCTTTGACGGGAGGGTTGGATGCGTGTTGCTCTTCGAGGGCTCTCCTCTGAGCTTGCTGCAGAGAGGGGGAGACACCAAATCCTCACAGTTACTGTTTGGATCTTTTCACTACAACCACATTTATTTGGTTAATTATTGCAAATTACCAAGTGGAATTAAACTAAGACCCAGCCAGTATGTTTAGGGTGGCATTTGCTCCCAAACAACTGAGATTTTGAGGATTCAGACAGGAGCTGAGTCTGCAGAACAAACTGCTGAAAAGTAAACAGGCCAAATGTGACTTTCAGGAGTCTGAATGCGACTGAGGCCCTCAATGTGTTGTCAGGCTGCACTTCATTCTAGCACATTTCTGTGTGCAAGAATACCAGGCATGCCATCCCAGCCAGGTCCAACATGTTTTTCAGCTCCGGACAAAACCCCCTCGGGCTTTAATGGAGGTTTTAGGAGCCCAGACCACTGGAGGGAGGGGCAGAGTAACTGGGAGTGGGCCCAGCAAAAGCTAGTTAGATAATGGGCGCTAATTAGTTGAATCAGAGCCGTCCTGACAGGTCTGGTGAAGCGGGAAGGGAAACCGTGCGAGTCAGCAGCACTGATGGTTGCCCCGCAGGCCAGACAGTGGCCCTAATCACATCATAATCAGGTTATAATCAGGTTACAATCACTCGCCGAAAATGCTTTTGTTAGGCCGACAGCCAGTGCCGGCATTCACAGTGCTGGACCAGAGCTGTAAGCCAGCAGAGCTTGTGTGTGTGTGTGTAGGTGCATATGTCTACGCCTGTCCAGCCAGCTACCGTCAAAACAACCCCTCCCTTGTCTTTGCCCCCGCAAAAAGCTCTCTGTCTACAGTCCAAACCTCACCACCACACAGAGATATATATAAATTTCAATTAATCAAAGTTGATAGCCATGATCCTCAGGCTGCATTAAGGAGGCTCAGCCATCCTCAGAGAGAAGCTCTGTTTATCAAAGCTAACATGTGTGGCCAAAGAGAAGCTCTCAGCCTGACGTCTTCAAGCGTCCGTCACCTTCCCTCCCCGAGCTCTGATATCTCTGAGGGAAGCGGTGATAACACCAAATAGTAACTGACTTCAGGTGCCATTTTTATCTGAGTGTCACGAGCAGAGAGAGACTGTGCAGACTCCAGTCTGGCAAAAACTAAGGCAAGACATTCCTCCGGTCAACACACTACCAAATACAGTTGTGTGGTGTTCAGAGTCACGGACTGGCTGGCCAGCAGACACTTAAGGGAGGGTGGGGGTGGAGGAAGAATGCTCCTTACTCAGAAGTGGTATCAGAGCTGAGGCATTGGGCTTTAACTGAGCCTTCAACCCAGTGACTGTTTTAAAATTGAATTTAGAGGATAAAACATGGTTTAAAACCAACTGATTATTATGACAGTATAAGACAAAGAGGAGTGTTTGAGGACGGAGGACAGGCCTATAACCTCTGCCCTCTGGGAAACTGGAGCTTCTGTGTTACTTTCTCACTCATCATACACCCCTCCCCTCTCTGCCACACCCACCCTGTCGCTTTGGGCACTGAATGTTCAGAAGTGAAATTTTCTTCCAGTTACCTAAGAGGGATGGAGCCATATATGACAGCTATCATGTCACCGACGCTGCTGCGTCAGCACGTTGAGTTGCATCATAATGAACAACAGTGTATCCCTACACTGTAGATATACTGTAAAAGTGTGTGCACGAGAGGTGAGGGGTGGGGGTTGGGGGTTGGGGGGGGGTCTGTGATAGTATGATTTTTCATTTTTTGTTGTTTTTAAATGTGTCTCGTCACGATTAATGGCAATAAACCACAGGAGTAGCATCACTGCGTTTTTTTTTTTGTTTGTTTTTTTTGCAATTTCACACATCAGCGCGCACGTGGCGCAGGAGGTTAAACCAGTAAATGGACGAACTTCTTTGTCTCTCGTATTTCAAACTACAGGTAGAGACGCATCCAGTGTCTTGCAGCTGTAACTGTACTGTTTAACTTCGATATAATCTCCACAGGCCGTTTTTTTTTTTTTTTTTTTTTATTGCAGCCTCCTGCGAGATTTTACGCACGGAGCTCGGAGCGCTCCTGGCTGCGGAGGAGCGCGTCACCAGAAAAGCATCGAGCAACACCACAGTGTGAGTACACGCAGTCCAATAACTCATGATCGATACTAACACAGTTAACAATAATAATAAAAGTATCTGGTCAATGTCTGTCACCTTTCTGTTTATGTGGAGTTGAGATCATCTGATTATAAAACGCAGATTACAAAGTGTTTTTATTCCAGGCATCAAAGCGTCGAGTGAACAATAACAAGTTTTTATTTCTTTTTTTTTTTCATTGAATAAACACGATGAATGAAAATAACCATCACAACAGTCACTGATGAAGCCCAAGAGATTGACAGTAACAACATAGTGGAGGGGGAGGGGGGGTAAAAGTGCTAAAACTACTTACCACTCTCCTCATGCGACGCTTGTTCTTCTTCCTCTTGCTGGGCATTTTTGCTTCGAGCTGTGCGGAAACAAGAAAGGACCGAAGAAAGAAAGAAATGAAGCGAGGCCGGAGTGAACTAAGTGGATCTTTATAAAGCCCCCGGTCCCTCCGTTACCTTTGCAGAGAACCTATGAGAGGACCGGGATGAGAGATGGGAGGGGGGCGTGACACAGGGAGAGAGCGATACAGAGAAAGAGGGAGAGGGAGAGAGAGAGAGAGAGAGAGAGACGCGCGCGCACACACACACACCCACAGATCACACGTGCACATGCACAACAGCTCAGTGCTATGATTGTATTAGAGTCGGTTCATCTACTGGCTGGATGGTGGTGGTGGTGGTGGTGGGTTATGTTATGTAACCACTCCACCACCAGAAGCAAAGGGAGGGGGGGGGGGCTTACAGAGTGCCACCACCCCGTCCTGGATCAGTGCATAGCTACCTGTAGTTTTGGAGCTGCACATAGTACAGAGACTCGTGCTCTTACTTTTCCCAACATTAAGTGTGCTTAAAATGACTCCCGAGAGAAAACCAACAAAGTCACGTGACAGGCCTACATACAAAACAGTGAGCTCCACTGTGATGTTTTTTTTCTTGTTTTGTTTTGAATGCATTAAAATCCAGAGAATAGTTTTCATTGTACATGTCTAATGTGGAGAATAAAGAGAAACAGAAAGCTTGTACATGCGTCTACACCCACTCACCCCCCCTGCACTGTGAGCTGTGAGCCCCCCATTGTCTCCCAGCTCCTTGGGCACAGCCATGAAGAAACAACATGCTCTCTTCCGTCATGTAGTTACGTGTGCGAATGGTGGAAAAAAAGGCATCCTTGAACTACCATACACATGTTGCTAATGCTGCGCTTCACATCAGTTGTACTATAACTATACAGCAGTCTCACCTGAGGGTTCAATAGCCTATTTGATTTATATCTCAACAGCGTGTGAGTGCAGATAGATCAGGGCCTCCACATGTCACCAGCATGTCTATACTGAACTGGTGATCTTTCCATTATAGTCACTGTAGCATAAGTAACCACTGGTATTGATGTCACTGTGACCTTTCTGTAACAGAGGTGAGCTACAGTAACCAGACAGTAACTTAAAGCTGTTTTGCAACGTGGAGATTTAATGGAGCTCAGGAGGACCAAAAAAAAAAAAAAAAAAGTATCACAGGTGGAGCTTAAGACGAAGCTTATGAGGAGTTTAGACATGTTGGAATGAGTCAGGAGATTTAGTTTGAGTCAGTCAACACAATGTTAATGGTTAAATGGAGATGGTATGAACAGACGGTTGTAGCCACGAGCGTGTTGTCAGCCGACTCAGGGGGCCAGCTGTCCCTTTAAGACATGGCTGTCATTAGCCCCAGTTGTCTTACAGCTTGTCAGGTTGATGCTAACATATAAGCATGTTAGCATGCTATAGGCTAGTTAATATGCTGATAGAAAGTCGGTCCTTCGTTTTTGATGTAGCTTATGTTGAATTAAAGTTATCTGTTTTCCTTCTTCCTTTTTTTTTTCAGCAAGGTATGTAGCGTAGCCTATACAAAATGTATGGTGGCCATGAGGGCTCAATGCACTGCAACTAAAGATAACGTAAAAACGCATGGACATAGGCTACATGAATGCAAATTCAGAAAACAACAAAAACATCCATTTAGCAACACATGCTAAAAATTCATACAACAAGTGTTTCCATTTAGGGGACACTGAAAAGTGATGGGCCTGGATGGGACTTGTTTTAGGCTCAGATATGATCAGAAGCACTGAGAAAATCAATTTTATGCCCTTCCTTAACACAATGTCTCCATCTGAGACGATGACGACGCAGCATTTGCTTGGGCAAAGCCGCATCTAGAGAGACATAAAAGTGGCCACACATTATTGAAGTTATTCTTTTGACACTGTGTCTTTGACTCTCTACTCAGCTGCACTGGTAGGCCTACAGCAGTCAGCTGAGATTAGTTATTATTATGATGATTTGGTATCTTAACATGACTTAACCCCAGTAGTGTGTCTTGTCTATCACTTTCTCACATTGTTGGAGGAGACATTAATCAATAGTAACAGGCTTGTGTCTGGCAGGAGATAAAACCTTCTCATAATCATCAATATGGCAATTATACATCAGTTTGATTCTTTGAAGACCCCTGCATTTCCTGACAGGATTAACATAAACTCTTTTAATCTAATGTTCCTTTGTAGTTTGAGTGAGTCAATCAAGGAACGATAACTGTAGCCAAACACTTAGCAAACTTTTTCATAGAAACCACGCCCACCTCTGGTTTATCTGCACATCTCTGACTTCGTGGCGCGTTTGAGTATTTGCATATGTTATCTTTATAGTTGCATTGCATTGAGCCCTCAGGGCCACCATACATACAGTGTAAAGTGACCAGGCTGCATAAGTGAAATAGGTTTGTTCTTGTCACTTAACTAACTCTTGAGGATTCAACCTCAGGGAAATACGACAAGTCTTTACTAAAACACTTCATTCTGAATGTGTTTTTTTCATGTCCAACCACACTCATGTTGCTGTGGCACAGGGAGACGACTTTTGTTGTTGTTGTTGTTGTTGTTGCGCATGAGGGGTATAAGTTTAATGTGTATATCCGGTCTAGTGTGTGTCTGTATGTGGAGGCTTCAGTTACAGGATGACGGTCAGACAGTATCACTGTCTGACAGGGTCAGATGCCACATACTCTAAATGTCTCTGTCTATTTGAGTCACGGTTTGACTTTTGCAGTCATATGCAGATTTTACATAACAGACTCTATCCTATACTACTGATATCTCACACTCTGATCTAATTGTATTATATTCAAACTGGTTGAGGTCTACTGAGTGAGACATGTTTGATGTAAGAGCCTTTATCTCACCGTCATTTTTATTTCTAGTCTCTTCCTTTCAAATACTGTTTGTATGTTTGTAATCAATAACTACCTAATCACACGTTGCTCTGAGTGGCTCAATTTAAAGTTTACACAGAAGGGATGAGATTAAGACTAAGAGCGTCACACCACCACTCTCCAGGACAGGATGCAGCTTAGACTTTTATTCAGTAGTAACATTATCATGAAGTTGGCATCAGCTGAAAACATCTGTCTGGACAATATAAACGTGAAATATGAATAAAATCTAAAAATACAAACATAATACATGCGATGTTATGTTCAACTCCAACTTCCAAGTCTTGGTTTGCCTATGTGCATTCGTCTCAGTGTACCTCCAGCTTGTGTGTGCTTGTGTTTCATGTAAATCTGCTGCAACTCAGTCGAGCAGGTTTGTCAGGTCAAATAGCTGACGGGTTAACACAGCTCATCGATTCAAACCAAAGCAGTTCTGGATGTTTTTAAGTGTTTTTGTTTTGTTTTGTTTTTTAACATCTGAGAGAGCGTCAGCCACATCACAATCAACCGTGACCCTCACGCTAAAACACAAAGCAAAGTGTTGTCGCCGCAGGATAAAGTGAACCTGAACTAATTGTGTTTGGAAATGTGGTGCCTCTGATGCCAGAATTAAATACAGTCAAATCTGTGGCGTGATGATGGACAAACCCCCCCACTCTGTCCCTCTCTCTCTGGTCTGTAATGGATCTGAGGAACAAATGGAATTTGCCCAGAGCCCTGCAGATGTTGAAGGGGAAGCCGTGGTGTTTTTTGTTGTTTTTTTTCTCATAATTTTTTTTTTTTTTGCTCAGTCTGATGTGTTCAGTTGTGAAGTGAAAGATGAATTCACTCAGACATGAATGATTAAACCTATAAAACAAATAACTGATGGAATTTAAATATGAATAAATGGTCACAGACCTGTTTGAGGCAGATTTATGAAACCACAGAAGAAGAGGATGCTGACATATAGAGTTTCTAAAGGTGTGTGTGTGTGTGTGTGTTTGTGTGTGTGTCCACGGGGGGGGGTCTGTTGTCAGAGTTGAGGCCTCTCCACAGTTTAACTGCCTATCAGCTGCTCACAGAGAATCACCCTCTTTAAATAGACACATGATCTTTACCTGTCGTGATCTAGGTTGTCTCACACACACACACACACACACACACACTCACACCAGGCACACACTGGTATGTTGTTCATCAACAAACACCCCTCCCAAGCTCGGCTCTATGGTTACCGCCCCTGTTCCATCAATGCAAACGCATGCACACACACACACACACACACAAAAAAAAAAGTCAAACACTGCCCTGAATAGCTATTTTTAGTTTTCAGGTTTTCACACTTATTGTCTCTGGAGGGAGGGGCACAGTCATCAACACAGAAATACATGCTGATATTCTTTTACGCTAACTCTGTTAACAAACTGTTCAAGTGGCTTTAAGAAGATTATTTCCTGTAATGGCATACTTTCAAAATAAAGCACAGATTGTATTTCATTATCACTGGGGGAGTGTTCCTGGTCACTTTTATTTGGTTTTTCTTGTTTATATTTTGTGTCTTTTTGTTGTTCTTTTGTTGAAATTATATATTTATTTTTTGAGACAGAGAGAGAGCGGCCCAGATTGTGCCACTATGAATGTAAGTGAATGGCTTCAGCAGGCCTCTGGTTGGGAACGTTTTTGAAGGGAGAACAGACAATATCTTTCTTACTATCCAGTGATTGCCAACTGTATGATTTGATTTCTGTTTGTGCACAGATGCGCAGACATTTGCAGCAGATATTCATGATTCAGTGGCTCGTGCTTCATGAGGAAAGGCTCCTGAAGTGTCTGACTCTGCTGCTGCTCTAGTAAAGACGACACCTAATGACCTCTGACCCTCTTCACTCCACTCCAGAGCCACCAACACTGCTGTTTTTTGACCCCCGACATTCCTGAGTCCCACCAACTGCAGCCAACCCACATACATATACACTTACACATATACATAACTGTTGTTATAATAGCATACTGGTGGTATAAATGTAGAGATAATGTAATACAATATAATAAACTTTTTCCAAATCATACAGATAGTTGTAGAGCTGTTGCTGTGAACAAATAGCAGTTTTATTTCTTACTTGGTCATGAAAGTGCCAGTGTCGAAGCAGCTACAGGGATCACATAGGTATGAGCCTGATGTCATGTAGCCTGAGGGGTAAAGCAAGTTTTACCAGCTGATTACATAACAATTGGACTAACTTGATATTACCTTAACTGGTATGGCTCAGCTGGTTTCTAGGGGAATGTTTCAGTTCTTAGGAAACTAAGAACTGAAACAACTAATGGAGATGAGGAAAAGTGCAACATGTGCCAATCACAGACACACAAGCCACACATGTACAGACAATGTGTGAGTGTTAATAAAGAGTCAGTGGTGAACAAGGCCACACAAAGACAGCAGCATGGGAGGGGAGAGGAGGGGTGTGTGTGCGTGTGTGTGTGGGGGGGTGTACTCATCCTCAGACAGTGTGATGCCAGGGGCTGTCCAGTGTGTATTCATATCACAGAGCAGAGGGGGGGTAAAAGATAAAGAGAGCACACAGTAAAGGAGGGAGTAGAGTCATCGTGGTAATAAAAGCAACTGTGCTCAGGCATCATTCACCAGAGCATGGACTTACACACACACACCTCTCTCTCTCTCTGCATACCGTCAGCAGCTCTTTCTCTCTCTCTTGCTCTCTCTCACTGTCACACTCTTTTCTTTGACCGACATGCTCACATGCACAGACATACACAAACACAGCAGCCTGTCCATTTCCCTTCATATCAGCTGTTCTCCTCTCTGTCTGTCTGTGCTGACCCTCAGGGGGTTTCTCTCTCTTCTAGGAGCTTCCTCACATTTCTTCCTCCAGAGCTGCAGCACTGAAACGCAGCCAAAAAAAAAAAAAGGAAAAAAAAAATCCAGCTGAACTGATTTCTGTTCTTCTCGTCCTCATGGTTTGCTTGACCATCTGCCAGCCGGGCTTATTAAACAATAATGAACAGATTTCACTGGCAGCAGAGAGACAGTTGCTTTTGGTTACAGCAATTCACCTATAACAAGTGTGTTTCTAATTATCTAAGGTTACATAACCACTGCTCCTCTGCTGGCAGCTTTACATTTATCAGTCTATGTTATAACTGATGTACTAAAAAGTTATGGTTCTTCTTGTATCTTCACTGTCACTCACACTGTGGGAAGTTTGAGTGCTGACTTTTAAAACTGTTCTGTCGTGTATCTGTTCCTAAAAGCACTTCTTTCTCTGCGTAATCTCACTCTTGACTTTTTTCACACCACTTAAAGCTTTGTAATGACTTGTGACATCATTTTAAAATGTCAAAATCGTTTTAACCTAAACTTTAGCTCAATAGCATTAGTGATTTGTACAGGGTCGCAGAAATGATTCAAAAATGAGCTCCACAGGTCCAAATTTCAAATATTAATGACTCAAGTGTTTAGAGTGCAGCTGTTTGTGGAGTGAAAGAAGACAATGTGTTTGGTGCTGCTGCGTTAAAAAAATCATGAGTCACATAAGACTGCCTTGTAAGGCATGATTTTATTTTTGCATAAATACAGTTTGCACAGTCATCATAACCAGGGATGTGAGTGTGTTTTTTTCAGTACTTTGTTCAGTTATCAAAGAAGTGAACCTGGTCAACACAGATCGTTCTGCTTTTGAACATTACATCTCTATACAATCTAACAAAACGTCCTCATTTCTGCCGAGTTGGCTCTTTTCTCTTGTTTTCCTCTGTCCTTACAGAACAGACATTTTTCACTGGTGGACAGACGTGAAGAGGAGACAGACACCTGAAGAAGTCTACGGCTGGTTCATGAGGAACTGAACCAGCAGCCTGATGACGTCATCATTCAGACCCACCACCTCTCCATCCTGCACCGTCTCGTAGAGTCGCAGGCTCTCGGTTCCCCACAGCAGGTTCTTCCTGGGGTTGTTGACGTCTGTCTCCACGGCAAGGGCCAGCGTGTTGAGCTGGTAGCAGAAGAAGGAGAAGAAGTGGCCGTCGGAGATGACAGCCTGGGACACAAAAGGCCTGGTGACGTCCTCGTAGTCCCAGAAACCTACAGGGGTGAGAGGGAGGTACGACGAATTCACATTTTAATCAACATCTCTTTCATTTTGTCAATACTATCCTCCTGTATAAGACAATAACTTCTAGTATGTAATCAATTAACCATTGAACATGATCTAGACTAAGATATTCAGCAGAAGATGGGTTGATAAAGGCATGGGATCAATTAACCAATTAAAAAATACCTTTTTAATTTAGCATACACAAGCAGGAATACTGTGCTAGAAACTAAGAGATGACATGTGACTGTCTCTTATTGTGTGTCGGTAACTCACCCTGGTACAAGGCCTGAGCTCCAGTCCAGGCGAAGAGGCTGGCCAGCCCGTTGGCTCGGAGGAAGACCTCCACCTGGTCAGACTGCTGCTGCCGGGCCATCCGCTCCCTGTGGTACCGGTCAGGGACCAGGTGGAACTGAGTGTGACCGTAGCAGGCCGGGTCTGGTAGCTTAGCACCTGTTAATGAGAGGAGGGGGAGAGTATCAGTACAAATGTCAAGAGAGTGAAAACGTGAAGTAATTTCTCCAATCTAACCATCTGATTGACTATGACTGGATCAGTCTGCATGTGTCTGACTGCAGACATAGAAAGTTATACACTGGCGCCCCCTAGTGACGACAAGAGGTAAATGGATAATGTTTGTGTAGATCATGTAACTGGCACACTACAGACTTGATGACCCACCAGGACTGATAACAATCGACATTAGGCCTGGACCACTGTGATTGTCTCACCTGTGCATCAGTTTTCCTTTAATAACACAATTTATAAAATAACATACTTTTTTCATGACTGTGACAAATTAAACCTAAACAGTGAAAATACAGTGGAAGGTCTTAGTTTATGCCATGCTGCACGTATGATGTCAATATGATGTATGAACAGATGTTCTTAATGATTTTGCTCAGATGAGTCGTATGGTCTTGGTGTTAGACATAGATTCCTGTGGTTGTGTTACCTGTGAAGATGTTGTTGTCATACTGTCTTCTGAACAGAGGCATCACATCTGGACGAAGTGTGATCTCTGGTACTTCAGCTGCATAGGAAGCCTCCATCGGGGTGAACTGAGAGAGGGCACAATGACAAGCAGTAATTAGTGACTGTAATTTTACACCAGAGAGAGTTTATTTAAATAATCTGTTTCCCTCAATAATCTGCAGTAGGTTGGTCATATTTAAAAGTCCACAGTTTCCCCTCCAAACTCAAAATATGTGATTAATTGTAATGTGTTGCTCTGTCTTTTCAGTACATAAGACACTGATAGTGTGACAATGATCACTACCTGTGGCAGTTGCTGAGTGGTCCGAATCTGACAGAGAGGCTGGTCATCTATCTGGAACCTTGTTGGCTCTTGCCGGCCTCTCCGGTGCCCCTTCGGGATGACTCTCTGACCTCTCCTCCAATAAAAGTGCACCTGGGGATTCATATCTGATACAGAGGATAAACATTATACTACATACAATTCTGAAATGCATGACTCTGAATGAGTGTTTTTACTTTTGGTACTGTCAGTCTATGTTAAAGCAGTAACTAATGATTAATTACATTACAAATTTAATCTGCCAGTTATTTTCTTAGTGTATTATGAATCATCCATACCTAGACTGGACTGGGGGAACAGTGGGTTGTATTTAGCCAGATTGTAGGTGAGCCCTTTCACCAGGTTTCTCAGGAAAGGTCCTACCACCATCTCCTGCTGTCGATACAAGAAAGTTTTATGTTTCTTCTTGTGCCAGTGCTCCTGTAAAATCATACGCGTGACCAAGGCGCGGATGTCCGCGAACGCATCATCTTCAATCCCAGACACTGCAGCTTGAGCCGTGGCCGACGGCGAGCCCTCCCCCTCGGCGGTGGGCTTCTCCGCCACCGGAGTGAATTTCTCGGGGAGGCCCGGGATGTAAGCGGTTTTGGTGAAGTGCTGGTACCATCTGTCTGCATCCCTGGCAAAAGTCTGAGGGTAAACCACGAATTTCTTCCACTGGATCCGAGTGAGGAGGGAGAGCTTTTCCTCCACCGACGAGGCACATATCTTCTTTATCTGCTCATCGGCCTGCCGCCGCCGAGCCGCTTTGCTCTTTGCCGTGAGAGAGGGGACAATGGGGGGGTACGCGGGTTCCTTAGCCGCAGCCTCGGTGTGGACGAGCTGCTGGTGTCTGAACGGAGGTAGACTTTTTGGGAAGAGCAAGGGCAGCCGTGTGCGGGCCGCCATGTTTCAGCTGTGTCTTCTTCTTCCTCTTAATGTGGTTTGCCTAAAAACCGTAGCGCCACCTGCTGGACTGGAGTTAGCTTCTTCCGTTGTCAGCACAGACAGACATGGACTAGCAGTCTCTCACAACAGCGTAGACGTGGTCATATTCAGTAAAAACATTATTTTAATTATTTGAAGATATGTCCTCGTGTAGGTGTCGTGATTTATGTCAATTTAATGCCATTTTACGTAATTTACTTTAATCTAGCTAATGCTAGAACATTCGTTAGCATTAGCATCACGGTAATCATCGACCCTTGACGCTCTTGAACGACCCCTTGTAGCGGTTAAAAAAAAAAAAAAGACCACTTTAACACTAAAAGATGTCGTAATTTTCAGTTGTTCAAAAATTATGATGAGTAGACTACCATGTGTAAAATTAATTGAAAATTATATCTTAGGTTACGTCTTACAACTGCTAGGGAAAAACAAAACAACAACAAAAAAAGATTTTTTGCCTTTTACCTAGGTTACGTCTCACTTTTAAAAATGAGACTCATCTTAATGATTGATCCCAACTTTGATAATGGAATTACCCAAACCTAAATCGATTTATGATTAGTCTATAAGTTCAGTCTTCTGTTTTAGTGTTCAGTTCCTCAGCAGCCAACTGTAAACCGACACAAATTGTTGTCTCAAATAGGACATGACTCAGTACAGGTGAGAAAATGGGTCAGGTATAACAATGAAAATAAAATAGTACAAAAGCTGGTGGTGTACTTGGTGTAATATTTTGGAGAGGGCTGGTCAGGAGGTAGGCCTAAAACATAGGTGGCTGGCATAGGTAACGATTTGAGTAAATAAAATAGTCAATATAAATAACAGAGAGGTTAATAGAGTAAAAACAATATGTCACTGCAAAATACGTTGCAAACACCGTTTTTATGTTCACTGATTTTTTATTAAAATTTCAAATCAATCTTCAGTTAAATAATCATAGTAGACAATAGGCTACATTGTTGCCATAGTGGAATGATGTGTCCTCACATCAATAATCATTTCAAGTAATTCAATATTTCCATTTGTCTTTTCTTGAAATGTTTATGTACTAGGGAAGATCAACATGAAATCCGACATCCAGGCGCTGTTTCGACGGAATTTCTGGAATCCCGACTGTCCCTGAACAAACCACGATGACGTACTGCATGTAGGCAGAGCTTGGCGTGTGACGTGTGTGACACAGGCGCAAGGCCGCAGCCGTTAGTAGTTGAAGTTTTGGCCAGTGAACGGGACTGTTTCACAGTGTCGCAGTGTATTAACTTAAACTTAATTTAAACAAATGAAAACTATAACATTAGCTTAACTAGCCATGTATTTTCGCCAGCTGTTGCGGACACGGTTCGTCGGGGCCGGAGCGGCACACCTCAACCGTTTGCACCTTGTCTGTCGATCCGAGGTAGCTGCTCTAAAAACATTCGCCTCTGCCCTTATCACCATAAATGTTTTATTGTCTGTAGCAGCAGCAACACATTTGGACAACTCCTGTCTTACCAGCTCTGGCGGTGGCTCTGGCAAATCTGCAGTGCCTCGCCACCAAGAGGTTTGCTTTATTGTGGCCCTCGTATGGTGCGTTTATGTTATGCTAGCATGCTAGCAGCAGCTATTAGCTCAGGGCTCTGACATACCTGTTGTATGTCATGTGTGTCGTTGACCTGCAGAGACCACTGTGCACTAAGAGCGACGAGGTGAGGCTGGCAGAGGAGGCCAGCAGGAGGTACGGCTCCCCAGCTCCGACCATCTTCTCCAAAGTGATTGACAAAAGCATCCCAGCAGATATAATTTATGAGGATGAGAAGGTAAACAATAACAACACACAATCCCAAAAACATGTCTTATCTGTGTCGACGTGGAGTTTGGAGATAGTTCAGCACAGCCTTGTTGATAAAGTTGAAATCAACACTTGAGTGCATAAGTGTGATCACCCCAGAGTAAACTACATATTTAGTTTGAAACAACAAACAAGAAATAAAAATCCGAAATTGTTCAAATGCTGTTGTACTTTTACTTTTTATTTAATGAACGTAAAAAGAGAAAAATATTAAACAGACTGAGAGCCTGATAATGGAGTTAAATGGTGCCTACAAAGTACAGAAAATGTAAATTGGGGTGAAAGAAAATTTGCAATATATCAATTTCCCAATCTTTATTGAACTCCTCCCCACCCTGCACACATACTTTTATGATTGAGGTAGATGTGTATCTAAAATTGCACTAAGACATAATCAGCAGCTAAATTCCTGCTGGTTAGAGAAGCAAAGCTCAACCCCCACATGACTGCAGGGATCCTGCAGCAAGCAAGTGAAGCGAGGAAGACAAAGAGCCACATTTGATGAAAGCAGCATATGAGGGTGGAAACATCCTACTTTGGGGTTTTGTGTCAGTCAGGGATTTAGAAGTCACTGATGGTATTTACTGTTTTCACTTCAAAAATGGATGAAAATGTAATCTCCTCAGGGCTGTCCAAAGTTTCGTTTACAACTGTAACTCTTGATATAAGATCTAAAATATATTTATATGTTTTCTGTCACCCAGTGTTTGGCTTTTCGGGATATCAGCCCGCAGGCTCCTGTTCATTTGCTGGTCATTCCAAGGATCCCTATTCCCAGATTAAGTGAGGCCAAAGATGATGATGCTGAGGTAAGGAGGTGAGGGGTGAGGAGGTGGAAGATGGTCACATGGTCATCAGTCTGTCACATAATACACAGAGGAAACCACATTTAGATGTCTGTAATCACTGGCCAACAGTATGAGGGCAGCCAAACAGCAGAACTTGTATGTTGTTGTACAGTTCATCCCTAAACTATGGACAACAATCTGCTGCCTCCACCCTCCTGGAGCAGTTTCCCACAGGATTACATACAGTAGCCTGGCTGAAGGAAGTCTCTCCCACAGGGAGCATTAGTGAGGTGGGACTCTGACTTTGGGGCAGTTTAGGCCTGGCCATGTCTTCTCAGCAAATCATCATGGACCAATAATCATTAAGAATATATCCCCAGGGCAGAAGTAGGCAAATATACAGGACGTCAGTATACTTCAGGCTGCACAGTGTTTATCTAAGTTGCATATCTGTAGACTTTGGGGGTGGTGTTAAAACCTTCAAACAAATACTGTAAACACCACATAGCACAGTGACCCCCCAAAACCTCCCCCCAAGTTCAAACACAGCACGAGCTGTTACCTGTATGAAATATATTTTACTGGCACTTCCACTTTGTTCTGGCTTCAGGACAGATTGACACTGAGCTGAGGATTAGGACAGAAACTGTTCTCTGGGAGTGTTTCCTGAAGCGTGTTGTGTTTTTAGCTGTCAACAGTCATTGAGACGTATACTCATGGTCCTTAATCTAATATTTAAGGCAGTAGCAAGGCAGGCCATTTTACTCACTCATTAAAGGTTAATTAAATATACCATAAAACTAAAAAGCATAGAGCAGCAAGCAGCCAACCGATTAGGGAAAAAAGTGACATATTAATTGACTCAACCTAAAGATTCTGCTAAACCATCTAATCATCTACATGAAAAGAGTCCTTGGGATAATAAAGATATCTACTTAATAAATTGAGGCAATTACCAAGGTATCTGATGCCATATCAACTATCCAAATAATCATCAAGTGTAATACAGAAGTTGAAAAGCCTGTTATACCCTTAAGAATGTGCTTTTTCTAGGTCTAATCACAAAAAACGAAAAGATCACAAGCTGATGTTCCCAAATTTCTTCCATGTCTAGTTGCATTTAAAATCAAACTGCAGCTCAGCCGTCATTGATTAATGGCTAACAACATGCTCACATCCAGTGAACTCTTTGTTTTCCGAACTTCCAGCTCTTAGGACATTTGTTGCTTGTGGCCAAAAAAGTGGCGAAGCAAGAGTCTCTAGATGAAGGATACAGAGTGGGTAAGTTGTGTAGCTGACATTCAATAACAGACCTTTTAATGTGAAAACATAAGATGTTTATTTACGTCCACATTGAATTCTGGGTATGTTTCTGCTCTCCACAGTGATCAACGATGGAAAACACGGCGCTCAGTCAGTTTACCACCTTCACATCCACGTCCTGGGAGGGAGACAGATGACCTGGCCCCCAGGATAATGGTCTTGCACGTGTGTGTGTGTTTGTGTATCATGTGTGTGTCAGCTGAGCTACTTTTATGTGTTGTTCATGATGTTGTTTTGCAGTCATGCCAAAATGTGTATTCTCAACACGCTTCAGCACACAAAATATGAAATGTAAATAAATAGATTTTATCAAATGTAAAAAAACTAATTATTGTAAAAATGAAGAATTACAGCAAATAAAGACACTATTTTCAACGAGGTAGCTGGAAACTCAACTCAGTTCTTCAAAACTACTAACACCTTTTTAACCACATCAGATGCACTATGACATATTAATGGATTATAGCTGATCTATAAATATGAGTAATAGTAACATTAGAAAGTTATTTATTTATTTTAAATATTCTTTTTATTCCAGGGTGGACATTGGATGGAATACAGGTTAAAAACCAAGCAATCATAGTTTTACAACTTTTTTGTAACAGACAAAGATAAAGTAAAAAGAAACAACAGCAACAACAAACAGAAATAGATTGGAAATAACAATTTGACCAATTTCTGCACAAAATGTGTGAAGTAAAGGAAATGCAAGCCTGAGCTGGAAATAAATAGGACACTGACAGCAACAAAAAGTCAAAAGCAGCTGTGTGTCTGTCATCAACAGATAAAATAAAATAACACATGAGGAGAAAGTTATTTATTATCCATTAACTAATGCATTGATTGTAGCTTGTAATTGTTTGATAAGTGGTGCCTCATCAGAACGTGACACCCACTGGAAACACTGTTGTAATACAAACCACACTTAAATCACATGTAACATTTTTACAAGTGTAGAGCTGGCACTGATGAGTCCCCCTGCTAATCATTGACCGCCCCCCACAGATGGCATGTGCCCAGATATTTATCAGAGAGGGTGGGAGAAGGGGAGAGATGTGGTGTGACTGGGTGGTATGATTCGGTGACCTTGGTGCCCGCGAGCGAGGTTACTGCGAGTCATTTGAGAGCGGAGGGGCTGAACTTTCCTCTATATTTACTTGCTAAACAGTGTCCACTTTCTTGAACGCAGCTATCAGACGGACGTGGCTCTGAGATACACACAGGTCAAGAGGAAAGAGGAAACGAGGCCTGGATTAATGATTTTTAAAACAAATTGATTTATAACTGCACAAGCAAAACAACCCAGAGGAAAACTCATTAGCACTGATTTCCTTTTCATACCTATGACAAAAAACAGGTATAGTTTAGGTGTGGAATGACTGATATCCTATTGAGGTGTTTCAGATTTTAATGTATTTTCTTTCAACGTCTTGACACTTTTCCCCTGATGTGACAATCTGGTTGGAAAAAAGCCAAAGTTGCACAAGTTTCATTCAGCTATTGAATAACTGTTTTGTGGGTCAAAGTCTTGTGTATGGTCATAAACCAGAGAGAACTTATCTAGTTTTTATCATTATTTCTTCTGACAGGCTTCGTCATGCCTATCCGATAATGACAGTCTTCACAAGACAATTTGGGATACTAAACATCTCAATAAGATGCACACGCTCACTCAAGTATTGTTTTACAGGACACTTAAACTCCCACAGTGTTAAATGTGTCTGCAGCGTCATCGGTTGCCCGTGCCAACAGCTGTCAGGTTTCTATATTTAATATAAACAAAGCCAGCCTGTACCAGCTGCAGACTGTTAGTGGGTCAGGTCCTCTTCACCTTGAAGAGACACAACCTTTGGCCAAGTTTGTTGGTGGATCTTTAACTGGTTTGACACAGCAGGTGTTCAGAGGATCGATTGTGCAAGTCTGCGTAGCTGTGGACGAGGCGTGAGTGTGTGCCCTTTACCAACCCACCCACCCCCCTCTATAGGCTGAGGTTCCTCCAGGGGCTAACATTCGAGCACCTGCGACGAGCAAAGGTTGGTCCAACCCCGTCCTGAATCTGCCTGCTCCTTTCAACTTGATGCCATTCAGCTCTGTCGCTGCACAAGGTAGGCTTCCTTTTAACACTGGCCTCCACATGCTTTCTGATGTTGAAGGGTTTAAATGATGTGTCTTGTTGTCATACATTGCTACAGGGCATGCATGTGCTTTCAGGGGGGGGGGTTCCACATCATCTCACACATAGACACTCTTTGTCAATTGACGTGTTGCAGCTCTTTTTTTTTAATTTCTGAAAACTGAATTTCACAGTTTAATTTAAGAGTCAAACAGTGAATGAAGAAGACCATCTCTCTCCCTCACACACACACACACACACACACACACACACTGGTGGAGTCTTTGCCATATTGACAGAAGCAAACTGACCTCAGCAGCCCTTGGGGATGTACTTTATGGTAAATATATTTGAGACAAACACATGACTGAGAGATGAGCGTAGCCACATTTGGTATGGACAGGCTCCTCAGCTTCTGTTGTTTGGTCAACAGAGACACAGTCTTTTGATTGGCTCAAGTTAAAAGCTAAACAAACCGCTGCAAACATGACTTCTCTTCACCTGGAGCCCGTCTTTATTTTCTAAGACTAAACATCTGTAACTACGCTGGATTTTCACTTTCTCCTATGGGACTGTAGGATTCATCTCTCTCTTCTTTTTGCTGCTCACTATCTTCAATACAATGCATGGCTTCTTTCGACATCTCCTCTCTGGGTAATGTACAAAATCCAAGCTCATAATGAAACTGAAATCCACTCTCTGTGCACCTTAATTAAGTTAATTGCTTAATCCAGAGCAAAGACTTTGCTGCTGCCTCCTCATTATTGCCACACTGTAGTTTTGTAAGGCGAAGGTGAACTTTGCTCCACTGAAATCTTGACCAAAGTTATCTTAAAAACCAGAGGTCACTTGAGATTCTGCCTGGTTGACTGATCTTCATCTTATCTGATCTTATTGCAAATGTAGCTTTTGCATTTATGTCAGTCAGGGAATATATCACTAATTTGTTCTGGTTGACTGATTACATCTGACACCTGAGGACGTGTGTGGAGTGAATTGTTTCTACTGTTGCAGGATAAACACACTAGATGGCATTATTTCACTGTCTCCATGGAGACACAGCAGAATAGATGATAGATGGATAATAGCTGAGTTACATTTTATTTAATGTTTTAAACCCTGTTCATTTTATTTGATTATGACGATAATGAAAAACTGAATTTATGTAGCATGTTTCATACAGGAGTTGTAGCACAATAAGCAGAAAAACAGGTGATGATAAAGAAATGCAAATGCAAACAAAAACAGAAATCACCAGGGAGAAAAGTAAAATATGAAATAATACTTTAAAAGCTGAATTGGATAAGTAGATTTTCAGCTGTCGTTTTTAAAGATGTAATGAAGTAGATGCAGCAGATTCAGTTTCAACGTGTGATTATTTGGATCAAAGTTGAGTATCACGAGTGCACGCTGATTTCCCAATGCCATCTGGCACAGTCTTCACAGTTTCGACATTGAGACCACTGCTGTACGTGATTACTAGCATTGGCTCTGACCTGTTGCAATGATTGTAGTGACCAGTGTCAGTCTGGTATAAATAGGCAGAGTGACGCTGTTTCATAATTGATGATCTTATCTGTGCAGAGGGTCCTAGCCTGAGGACGTCTGCAGAGTTTTAATGCTGATTTAATTCATGTCCACTGAAGACAGTTTTTCTCTAATTATAGAAAACGCAAGATGAGCGTTAAAGGAGATTCAGCTATGAGCAACGGAGCTGCGGTCATGGACAGTAACACTGAGAGGTATGGACAAGAAAGTCTCATAAAGTGACTTATGAAGATTTGTCCCACTGAGCAACATTATGATTTTAAATCGATCTAAAAGTGATGTTTTATGCATTTTTTAAAAAAAAAATCAGCTCTCATTCATAACCTCTAACCACCTCTTCCACAGCATCCCTTCCCAAAAGGCACAGACTCTGTCAGACCCCACCAACTCAGACATCCACTCCACTCCTATGTCTAATGGAGAAGCCACAGCAGCAGCTGAGCTCAGTGCAATACCAGCCTCAGAGATCCAGGAGACTCAACCCTCCAGCAGCTGTGAGGCTCTGACCGAACCAGTTACGTCTCCTGAGCTGGAGGAGGCGGTGGAAGGACTTTCATTGGGTAAGAATCTGAGCGTAATGAATGAGAAATACATGAAGAAGGAAACTGTGCTATTAAAAGAATGACATCTGAGAAGCCGTTGGGGATTTTTAAATGTAATAATTTCCTGCTTTGAAGGACCCACCCAAGACGAAAGTCATTTGCAGAGCTTCGCGCACCTGTGGACAGAAACGTGTTTTCTTTTTGAAAACACTTAAGTTCAAATTTTCACAGCCACATGCCTCAGTGAGAGAACAATGCTCCTGAGGTGAAAGGCGCTGTAACAAGAGATAAATTGCTAAGTTATGTGGCGAGAACTTGCATGAGGAGGTTTAGTTTGAAACTGCTGTACTTTTTACAGACTAGGTAACTAAAATCCAGAAGCAGAATGAGTGAGAGAATAGATACTGTCTTCAAGTTTTGTCTAGACGTGGGAATACGGAGATGGAGACATGGCAAAGAGCAGTAAATACAATAATAGAAAAGGAATAAAAAGTAATTAACAGGTGAGAATTTTCGTGACTTTTCTGTGAATCAGTGTGAATCGTCATTATTTTATTTCTTCTGTCTTCCTCCTGCGTTAAATTTAGTAGTTTAACTACTTCACACTGAAACCTTGACACTTCCTCTAACCAAACCTGATTGGGAGGTGGGTGGGTGGGTGTGGACATACCTCAGCTTCCTGTTTTGTCTCAGGTAACAAGAGCCTCCCTCCTCTCTCTGCAGGCCATGCTGCTATGACAGCAGGTGTTAACACACTCACAGGTGTCTGCAGTCCTCTCATTAACAGGCTCCTCTCCTACAGAGAACACTTGCAGTGTCTTGTTGTTAGTGTGATCATCCTCAGAATCACGCTTTTCACTCATGGCGGGTAAATGCAACTGCCCTTGTTGTCCCAATGCAGAAGAGCCAAAGGCAGTTCCACTGTCCACAGCGAATGTGGCAACGACTCTGTCCCCAGCTGACCAGCTATGGAGCACCAGCAGAGACAAGGCAGTGAGGCTGAGGATGGAGGGCTCGGGCTTGGCCTCGGAGACACCCATGACCGTCCATCAGATGTTCCTGCAGACGGTGGACAGCTACGGGGACGTCGCTGCTCTGGTTTCCAAAAAAGACGGCCAGTGGGAGACACTGACTTGGAGGCAGTACTACGAGCAGTGCCGGGCAGCTGCCAAAAGTTTCCTCAAGGTTTGTTTGTCAATTAATTCATCATGACTGTATTTTACAAGAGTGCACCACTGTTTGCTTCAAATACAGACAGGTCGTCAGGAAGTATTTGTGCAGTGACCTTCTTTAGCTTAACTCTAAACTCCTGCACATTTACTTTGATTGAAACTCAGTGAGACCTCAGATCTGGTGTTAAGCTTTAATTCAGATTCATTTCTCAACAAAAAAAAGTAGAAACTGTAGCATTTTACACAAACTGCTGCAGTCAGTGTCAGAGAGCAGTAACTAAAGAGACAGTAAAGTTGAGAAAAAGAAAACAAAATTTGAGAATTGATGGCTCTCAAGTGAACTAAACGTATTTGTAAGAGCCATAAGTAAACTTTTAGTAGTTTCCCTTACAAAATGTTGAAATGTTCCTTTAATTATTCTGTTGCTTACGTCACAGCCACCTGACTGGCAGAAAGGATTAGGCAGCCTAAGGAGCAACACAGTTTTTTGACAGTGCTATATAATTAAGCCGCCTGAATCATGTAACTTTGTTGTTTTGCTTTTGAAGTAAAATCATTTTTGGACTGAGTTACGGTCTTAGATGATTCTTTTCGTGTCAAGCTAATTGCCGAAGAAGACTGCCTAACGTAGTGGTAAAGTGACTGTACGGAGACGAGAGATTGCAGCTACAGTATTCCTTATGTGCTCATTATAAATCTCAATGTGGACAATTGAAAGTTTTAATACAACTCTCAATTCTTGAATGAATTAAACACTCAAAAGATGAAGTCAAACTCTGGTAGAAATTCAACTTTCAGTAAACAAGCAGTTAACAGTTACAGTGATACTAATCTCCAAACTTCCCTCGTTACTCATTGTTGACTTTGATGCATATGACCCACATGTCATGGTTAACCAACCAGTTATGCAAAGCAAATGCATGACCTTTGACACAGAAATCACGTTTCTTTGTATTTATAATTACTATTATTGTAATGTTGTTTGGTGTGTCCTCTACATTTAATGAAATGTGTGATTCAAGTTCTGCAGGGTCTTCAAGTGCTCCACTCCATTTCCATGTGAACACCCCACTGAAACTGAAACCCAAGTGAAACCAAAATCATTGACAAATTTACTTTTATATACTTATATTTTCTACATGAACCATATTTGAAGATGTACAGATGAGACAAACCCTTGAATTCCTGGCTGCTGTTTAGTAAACAGTACTTCAGAATTTACACTGTGATCTCTTCTGGTGTGAGAATGGGCGGCTGAAAACCAACACTCGGGCGTGTGAAATTCACAACTTGAGTTACGTCTCCTGTTTCACAGCCATGTTCATGTCTCATAAGCTGGAGTGAAACGAGATGTAGGTCAAAAGTAATGGAGGCACTGTGCCACTGTTTCATTAAAGATACATGTTTCTTTTCTTTTGTTTTTTTTTTTTAGTTGGGGCTGGAGCGTTACCATGGCGTCGGGATTTTAGGATTCAACTCCCCTGAGTGGTTCATCTCAGACATTGGCTGCATTTTGGCCGGGTAAGATCATATTTGAAGGAGTGAGACTTTTGTACCCGAGATGCCCCGACATAGTTCCACCTTACACTGCACAATTATCTTCGTCCACGCTTCTTATCTCAAAGTCTGTCTCTGTGTCTCTGCCCTCACCTGTTGATCCAGTAGACCAAAACTCAAGAACACCTGCACTGATCTGAATTGTTAATGCAGAAACTCTGTTATCTCCTCTGGCTGTCGATGTCTTGACTCTGTTCTTCATATGTTAATATCATGAAGTTGTTGTTGCTCTTGATTGGTTTATTCAGTGGTTTTAAAATGTAAGCTTTTACACGTGTGTATAAATTGATTTTGTGTTATGTAACCTTGACTTTGACTAGAGCACAACTGAATCTGTATTTGCAGGTGTTGACCATGTCATTTCATTTCCCAGCTGTAGGCAGTGGGTAATGTTGGTTGCAAAATCTTTCTATATGTGATTACAGGCTGTTATTAGATCTTACTGCACATATTGAGAGACAAAAATTGGATTTTGCTGCAGGTGACTGGTCAATAATATCAAATAATTTAACTTATATCAATAGGGATTATTCTAATGTGTTGCTGGATGTATTTATTGTAAAAATATAACAAATCATTCCAGGTTATATCATCTATCATAATCTAATTTCAGAGAGACTGTGAACACATGGACATAATCTACAGTGGCTCATCAGCATAAATGCATGAATTCACCTGGGCTTTTTATTCTGATTTGTGACATAGGGGTCTGGCGACTGGGATTTACACGACCAACTCCCCTGAAGCTTGTCAGTATGTGGCTGCCAACTGCGAGGCCAACATCCTGGTTGTGGAGAACCAGAAACAGCTTGAGAAAATCCTGCAGGTCAGCAGTGTTATCATTATTATTATTATTATTATTATTATTATTATTATTATTATTATTATTATCCCAGCATCAGCTCGTACTATCCTTTGTAGTGACTTTGTGCAAAGACAGGAGGAGGAGGGGAAGAAAAGAATCTATCCTCACATGTACTTGTTTTATTTCTTTCCCAACAGGTTAAAGATCACCTACCTCATTTGAAAGCCATTGTCCAGTATAAAGGCGAGCTGCAGCAGAAAGCACCGTTCCTCTACACAGTACGTTTACTCAGCAAATGGATTAATCACATTCAAATCACATTCAAATAGTGCAGTACAGTCACTGCATTAAAAACTGTTTCCTCTGTGTTTCTCCAGTGGGCAGAGTTCATGAAGCTAGGAGAAGATGTGCCCAACGAGGAGCTGAACGCCGTTATCGACAGTCTCCGTGCCAACGAGTGCTGTACTCTCATCTATACCTCTGGAACCACAGGCAACCCCAAAGGAGTCATGTTGAGCCATGACAATGTGAGTTTCATACACAGGAGGCTTTTCCTCACCTTAACTTCCATTGTTTTCACACCACTGGACTTCTTTTAAATGATTTCATCATTAGCTAAATCCTGTGGCACCTGTAAATCACTTTGTTATAAAAAAAAAAAAAAAAAAAAGCTCAAGAAACTGTCACAAAGCCTAAGATGACATCTTGAAACTCATTTTTTTGGTTGAAAAAACACAGAAATGTCTTTAAATACTCACATATATTTTACCATCAATCAATTAAACTAATAATTTCAGCCGTTTTCTTTGTTTAATAAAACTTTTATTTAGATAAGTCAGACAGCTGTAGGCTTATTGAATGTTAAAACAATTGTGATTTAAGTATAACAAAGTATGATCATGAATAAATTATAAATTATCTGGTGCAGGTTTACCCATGTAGTTTTATAGGGTCCGCACACGCGTAAGCTCCATTGGAGTAACGTATATTGATATACATATAGTGTGGTAACATAAGAATAATATAAACTTATAAACTTAAGTCTGGATTATGTTTCGCCAATAATCATTTACATTTTTGATATTTTAGATGAATTATATCAATCTGTGTTTTCCTGTTACTTACTCTCCAAATACAAATTAATTTGTATAAACCTTTATGAGTAAAGAAAACACTAAACCTCTGTGATGACTCCTCTCCCTGTTGTCATTGTGCAGCTGACTTGGACGGCACACACAGCAGCTAGCCTGGTAGATTACACCTATGCTTCGGAGGCGGTGGTCAGTTACCTCCCGCTCAGCCACATAGCAGCCCAGATGTTTGACATGTGGATTGGGATGACTTTTGCTGCCACCATCTACTTTGCAGAGCCAGATGCCCTCAAGGTAAAAAAAAATCCACTGCCACACAAAGATGTAAAAACATGATGATGGTTTCCTATCTCAAGTACAACCCTCCTTATTTGGTGTGTAACCAGGGCTCCTTAGCAACCACACTGAAAGAGGTCCGGCCCACTTACTTCCTGGGGGTCCCTCGAGTGTGGGAGAAGATGCAGGAGAAGATGAGAGCGATCGGTGCCAAGGCGTCCCCGATGAGGAAGAGGGTTGCCGACTGGGCCAAGTCCATAGGCCTGCAGTACAACTACAGTGCAATGAATGGGTGAGACAGCAGCTTTGTTAGCATTCGTCAAAACCATCCATCTGTACTCAGTGTTGAGATGTGATGCTACACATTTACTCGACCACATCCAGATGTGAATTTAACCTCATCTTCTTGGTTACAGCGAGAACGTGGTGCCATGGGGTTTCATGCTTGCCAACAATCTGGTCTTTAAGAAGGTGCGCGCTGCTCTGGGCCTGGACCGCTGTAAGATCTGCTTCACAGGCGCTGCCCCCATCACCAAGGAGACTCTGGAGTACTTCATGAGCCTGAACATGCCACTGATGGAGCTGTACGGCATGAGCGAGAGCTCCGGCCCGCACACGGTCTCCGTTAACAGCAGCTACCACATCACAAGGTCAGCAGCAAAGCATTATGGGACATGTCAACTGTATGATGATGAGCATTTGTCTGGATGGACTTCTCAATACTTATGTTGCAAATTTTTAGATTGAACAAGACCAATTTTTAAATCAGATTTTTACTTTGGAGTCCTATAACCTTATTTATACATCATTTTTATTAAAGTTATTAACATTATGGCTAGTCTAGTCTGGTTGGGGCACAAGTTAAAAATGTTAGGAACCACTGGTTTATTTAGTATATTTTAACCTGAAAATGTTTTCCATGGTTTAATTTAGGGATTGTTAACCCTCAGTGAAGGCATGCAGTTGTAGCTCTTCTTTTTTGTTGTGAATGAGCATGTTGTTTACTTCTTATTCATCTCTCCAGCTGTGGGAAGGTGATGCCCGGCTGCAAGACAAAGCTGGAGAATCCAGACACGGATGGGAACGGAGAGATCTGTTTCTGGGGTCGTAACGTCTTCATGGGCTATCTGAACATGCCCGACAAAACAACAGAGGCTCTGGACCAGGACGGCTGGCTGCACTCTGGAGACCTGGGGAGAAACGACCAGAAGGAGTTCCTGTACATCACAGGAAGGATCAAAGGTAAGCTTTCTGTGCATCTGTGTCTGAGTTTTGGGGGCACAAGGTTTATTTTGGAGGGTTTTGTAAAGGAAACATGATTTGCAAGGATTTACCAGTATTTACCCCCTTACAACTCAGTGGCAGAAATGAGCTCACTATCTATATTGTATTCTTTGTACCATTTTATGCAATTTCATTCGTAAACCCTGTCTCTGTTTTCACACAGAGCTGATCATCACCGCTGGTGGCGAGAACATCCCTCCTGTGCCCATTGAGGACACCCTGAAGGCCGAGGTGCCAATCATCAGCAACACCATGCTGCTCGGAGACAAGCTCAAGTTCCTCTCCATGCTGATCACCCTCAAAGTAACCACGCTTCTGTTCCTGCACACCACAAACACTGAATACCCAAATACATGAAACAAACATAGTAACGACCCTCTGTTTCTCTGTTTCCACAGTGCGTTGTCGATGACAACGGCGACCCCACGGATGAGCTGAGCCCCGAGGCTTTGGACTTTTGCAAGCAGCACAGTGTCACAGCGACCAAGGTATCAGAGATCGTAGCCAGTAAGGAGCCAGCCATCTACAACGCCATTCAGGAGGGCATTGAACGCGTCAACGCCAAAGCAACGTCCAACGCACAGAAGGTCCAGAAGTGGGTCCTAGTGGAGAGAGACTTCTCTATTGGTGGAGGAGAGCTGGGTGAGTGAAGACGTTTTGTTTTACATCTTTTTTTAACTAATTCAAGAGAGTTCAAGTTCAGTAAAAACCCAGGTGGCGCCTGCAGAGTGATCCAATCAGCTGACTGTCTGACAAGATCTCATGTTAAAAGAAAGCAGTCACGTAAATATAGGAGGGTAAAAGGCCAAGAAGAGCTTCATGAGCCCAGTGACTTAAGTCTAACACAGAGAGGTTAGGGAGTGATACAGACAGAATTGAGAAAAACACAATAATCTGAAGAAATAATAATAAAGAAAAATATTATCAGTCTAAGCAGATAATCAGATATACCAACAGGAAGTGATCAGTGGCTCCGAGACTTTCTGCTATGGTTCAGTAATGCTTTCACTGAGGAGGGAGGAAGTGTTCACTGCTGCTGTCACTTGTTAACATAGCGTATAGTCTCGTCAACTTTTAAGGTCAAGTTGTAATCACACTTACAACTTGTGACCGTGACGTAGGCCACATGACATTCCTATAGAGTTTGTTTTGTTTGTTTGTTCATGATCCAAATCTCAATATCTCTGATAACATCTTTAAACCTGCAACAGATCAAATGTTTGCCATTGTTTGAGGGTCAACTTCACCTTTTTGGAGATTTAGATCAATTTTAACCTGCTTTTCCTCTGACGTCTGTGCAGGACCCACCATGAAGCTGAGGAGGCCCATTGTTGTGAAGATGTACCAGGAGAAAATAAACGAAATCTACGGACTAGACAAACAGTAGAACGAGACGACAAACAGAGAAACGCTCACGAGAAACCTAGGGGCTTGTTTATGAACACTATGCTGTGTCCAGATATTTTGGACCTTCTTTTTCACCCGAATGTTCAAAGTGCACAAGAGGTTTATAATTTAAAAAGGTTACGATTGTGTTGTATTTAATAAGATAGAGGTTTGTGCTGCTACAGTATGTATTAATACGCCGAGTTTTCCACAAGCTGACTCTTTGTTGTCTGTTCCAAATTTAAGCTGTTAAATGTAAATACAGTTCCACTGCAGATGTGCACTTTTTGTAAATAAAACATCTAAATCAGAGCCAAATCTCGCCATTTAGTGTCTGGGACACACACACAGGACAGGGGAACACTGGATGGTGTCGTCATCATTAACAGAAACAAACTTTTACATTTGTACCGTTTTTTTTGTTTTGTTTTGTTTTTTCTCTGAAGGATATTGTGTGACCCACAACTTACTGTGGCCTGAAACATGAAATTCTCCTGAGTGATCATAACCTTATGTGTTTTATTTTTTGAAACAGCAGTATCTATTTAAATGATTTACAGCATTAATTGCCAGATTTCAGTCTGTGTATTGTACATAAAATGACCCCAGTCTGGCAAAGCTGAATATTTATCTCTATAGAGAGGAGATAATGCTTGGATAAGTGTTTTTTGTTTGTTTGTTTTTTTAAATATAAGATTATGAATAGGCTGAATTTCACAAATCAAAAATCAAGCATGTGCAAATTCTAAAAGCTACATTTGAAGTTTTGCTTCTCTGTGTAGTCTGACGAACGCTGATTTTGTGATGGATATTCCATGATTGTCAATAAAAGGTGATTGGATTTGGACAAATTGTGTAGAGTTCAGAATTCAGTTTTTTTTTTTTTGCAGTGAATATGTTCAGTGTTTTGTTATGTAGGAGGGATCCAACTAGTGCTGCATTTTTGGTCAGTTACTGACTTCGAGTATCAACTATTAATTATAAAAACATTTGACCAATCAGCTCAGGTTTTAAATAAAAAAACAAACAAACAACATATGCCTTAGGCTGCAGTTTAATCCTTTAATTATTTACCACCTCATTGCCCCAAAGATCCAGTTAGCCAAGGGTCAATTTAGAAAATGGATAGCCAGTGGGACTGTGTATAATAACAGTGTTTGACAAAACCAGGAGCAACAACTAAAGGTAAACATGGAGAAAACATGTACAATACATTAACCAGGGCCTCCTACCTATTATGATTTGAGATGTGAACATCAGACAGGGTCATACTCCTTTGTGCATCTGTCGCTTTGTTTTCACCACAACGCTTGTGTAGAGGAATAAATTCCCTTGACGCTCTCAGACATATCAGATTGCATTCCTGGACAACTGGTTGTGTTGCTTCTCTTGCTTCTCTCCTGCCCTGAAGACAAAGTTATGCTGAGTTCAGTTCAGCCATACAGTAGGTGGTGAGAATATATCTACACATCTCATTTTCTCACATTGTTTGACTATTTAAACTGACTGTGCAGGGCTGGGCTGACAGCTGCTGGCAGGCTCCGTCACATCTGACAAAGTGAACTGAGATGAACCTGAGATAAAACCTGAGGTTTGATGCCCTAAAGTGCTTAAATATGCACCTCATCGCTGCATTCCTGAATACAATGAAAAAAAACAACAGATCTGCTCCATTTCTATTGGAAGTAAAAAATAAACCTTCTTATGTAACCTTTAACCCATTTTCTGTGGGTGAACTCAAGACCCGCAAAGACACGAAAATATTCCACTGTGTCTCTAATGGACAGAAACGCTGAGGACATTTTCCTCATATATATATATAAATCAATAAATCAATCTTCAATGATAAAACCCATAATAAGGAACAGTTACATGATGAGTTACAGATCTGAGAATCTCAATTTCAACCCTGATTAGGACTCTGTTTGAAATGGTGCAGTGTGCAGTGGTCACCAAGAAGGTTCTGGGTTTGATTCCCAGGCTTGAGGCCTTTCTGTGGGTTCTTCCCCTTCCACAGTCCAAAGACAAGCACACAAGGTCGACTGGTGAATCTACAACTGCCCGTAGGTGTGAGAGTTGTCCATCTTTATATATTGGCTGTGTGATAGACTGGAGACCGTGTGATAGACAGGGTGTACCCCACCATCACTATATGTCAGCTGCAATTGACCCCCCACCCCCACCCACCCCCCAAATCCACCAAACACACATGGATCAGCAGTACAGCCAATGGACGGATCTGTTTGAAGTGACTGACACCAAAATTGCTCTGAAATAATCAACATGTATTTGCCTCCACTTTAGTAGTTATTATTACTCAATTACCCGTCAATTTCTTCAAACGAGATCACTGTGAACGATGACAACGCACAGACTTCCTCTTGACCTTTGAACTTAATTGCGGCATTGCATATTTCTCATGTGCTCTGTCTCTGAATGCCTTCACCTCCCACCGCTAAAACCTCTTACTGTGCAGGATTCAGTTCATCTGTTGTTTATATCATCACAACCCTGTTTTCAACAAGGAACCCATCAGCATTTACTGGTGTTAGCTATATTTTCAAATGACCATGACACGCTGCAAAACACAACACTCATTAGACAAAGTTTCTGTGGAGACAATATGAACCTTCTCTCCAGTGTCAATGTAGATGTGCTATATATAGTTATACACTAGTGAGCACAGGAATGAAATCCAGCCAGATGTTTCACCCTCGACAGATCATATTACACACTTGCGGTTTAGTCTGATTCAGTGACTCAGATATCAAAGTGATTCAGTGTCAATCTAATATTTAAACAACTGGTTAATTAAGTTGAAGATATGCAAAGTTTGATGTTTTAGGTCTTTGGTGTGTGAATGAGAACTCATCTTGAACCAAACCCAAGATTTACAAAACCTCAAAACTCTGAACAGACTGACGTTATATATTATTTTATTTTAAAGAACTGATACAGTGCATTTCTCATATAAAATAACCCAGCGAATACACAGCGCAATACTGACTCCTGTCTGAGACACATTCAACACTTCTGGAGGTAAACTGAGTTGCCCCATCACTTCCTGCTGCTAAATATGGCACCACACTGCCCCCACGTGGCTTAAGTCACAACATTCAACTACACCTGTAAGTGTAACCAGAGTAAATAAAAAGACACATAAGGCAATTACACAATCAGGTCTGTTCTGTTAAAGGGGTCAGTTTGTTCCAAATAAAACATTTTCTTTCTTATCTCTCGTAGTATCTCACCATGAAGATTAGTTGAGTTTCAAACCAGCGTGAGTACTTCCTCTGTAACTGGAAAAGCCAGGATAAAGATCTGATGACATAACGCACTGTATTTGAGGTGTATAACCATCGAGGATCAGAAGAAGAAAGACTACTTGTCTGGAACCAAGTGTTTCATAATAAAAGGAGATTATTATTACATATTATCTGTTTTTGTGATACGTTTGTATATGAAACTGTCATTTTTAGTTTAGGTTTCAGCAGTTTCTTGTTTATATGTTCATTTATCATTGTTTACAGCTGCTTTTTTGTTTCAATTCTCTGGAAAAGGAAACTTCAAACACAACTTTGATGAGGACTTACTTTTGGCCTCATCTGTCCAGGGCTCAAGATATTCATTTCCATCACTCCTGGAGTGACTCCAGTACAGCACAGGAGGAACTGGAAATTGTTTGTGAATCTCTTTTCAGAGGCGACGTCCACATTAGTCTGAATAATTCCCTGAATGTACAATCAACAGGTTTTATGGGGACTGTTTTTTTTTTCTGACTCTCATGAAATCTCTTTCTGCTGAAGTGTGTGGGATCATCCAAAACAAAGGAAACAGCCTGAAAGAGCTTTTCCCACATTATATATCATCACCTCATTGCTGTTTAGAGCTGAAGAGATTAATCCTCAGGAAATTAATCAGCGACTATTGTGATGATGCTTAAAATCACTTCAATTTTTTTGTCAATAAAAAATGACAAATATTCTTTCAATTTAAGCTTCAAACTTAAATAACATGAGGGTTTTCTTCTTTTTTCTTCTTTGTAGCATGTAAAACTAAACATTTTGGGGTTTTGGTTTGATGTTGGATGAAACAAGGAATTGTTCCAAATTTTCCCTGACATTTTAGCACCAACAATGTCCAGTTTACCTCTGTTGTGTATAAAATATATCTCCAATGTGAGCAAACATGTATTTTCATGATAAAACTTTTGTACTTGTTTCTCATTTAGTAGTGATGGCAACTCCCTTCTTGACCCAGGCGTTGCTGTTGAGCAGAGAGAGCATGAAGCGAGCCACGTCTCCTCTTCCCACGGCGCTGCCTGCAGGGTTACCGCTGCCATCCGGCACAAAGTATCCCTCGTGGGTCAGAAACTCCTGAGCTGTAACAATCACCACACAGATGAAAAACAGAGTGAGAGGCATTACGACAGCAGCACTTTTAGTTCAGTCTCACTCCTTCAGGTTGTTGAAGGCGCACAGCAGTTGGCCTGAATACATGTTTAAGGAGGCCCATTCATTCTCATTAACATGGCTTAAAGTGATGAGAGCACGCGCTAATGAGCTTGAACTATGGCAAAATGTATCCTGAGGCAGTGCACCCTTTAAACACTTAATGTAGCCCTGCTCCCCTTGGTTGCATCACTCCAGCTCCAATCTGATTTCCTCCTGCTTGTTAAACAAATGAACACTTTTTGAGTCTGTTTCTACCTGAGGCCGCCAGGTTCTTGAGGCCAGGTGGGCGGACCACAGTCCAGCTGATGTCGGTGGTCTTCTGCAGAAACTGCTCCATCTCAAACATGTTGGTGAGGACGCTCCGGATCATGGGCAGCAGGAGGAAGCGGATGAGATAAGGTGACTGAGTTCCAGAGTTGGCTAACAATAAAAAAAAAGAAAAGAAAAGATGTGACAATGTGAAACTCAAAAATGAGCAGTGAAGAAGAAACTTGTCTGGATAAGGCCTTGAAGGCATCATCAGGTGTGCTGGACTTACGCTCGGTGTACCAGGAGGTCATGGTGATGATCCTGCTGACCCGGGCCTCTTGCATGGCGCTGATCATGGCCTTCATGGACATGGTGTAACCCGTCACCCCCGAGAAGAAGGACATGGGGAAGCCGAGGCAGGACATGATCACATCCTGTCCTTTGAAGTGTGTCTTCAAACTGTCTGCGGAGAAAATATCAGCTTCCACCACCTGAGAGTAGACAATAAGAGATGAAGAATTAATCCTACATCTTTGTATTAACTCTTGGCTGCAAGGAGAGACGTTTACATACTTCTCGTTTCATATGTAATTTGTAATTGACGAACTGATGAACAAAGACCTTACACATTCAAATCAGTGCAGAAGGTCGCAGTTGCTCGATTGCCTATTTTGCCTCTCGTCGACAAATCACATTGGTTTCTACGTCAAACCAAGTCCACACTGAACGAGTCCTTTATCGTGTCCTTGTTTCCAGGTTTCCATGTTTCAGGGTTTCCATTAAGAAGAGTCACTCACCCCCATACGCAACAGATTAATACATATTTTATGCTCTCACAAGTTTGTAGCTATGTTCTTAGAAATGATAGAAGACGTCAACCAGACAACATTAGGTCTCCCATCAGTGTTTTTAACAGCTGTTGGACAATGGAGGAGTCTTTTCAGGGGTTTTATTGAGGATTGACGAAGGAAATTATTGGATAAAACCAGGCATATCTTTGGAGCACTGCAGTGTAATGAACGTTATCTGCTCTGCACAGCATGTTCCCAGAATCACACCCACTCCGGCTATTCTTCAGAAACATACAACGCTGTAGGTTCTCTCTCATTTAAACCTCATTAGGACATAATACAACATTTATCATGTGACTTTTGTACCAACTGAACTTTGAACTCTACATGCAGTGAGCAGCAGTTGTGGCCTGTTGAACTCATGCAGCACACACACACAAACACACAGTCAGGGCTTAATTACCTTGAGGTTGTCATGATGCACGCCCAGTTTTCCCGGGTTCCTGACGATGGCTGTGACCATGTGACCCTGCTGCAGCGCCTGGTTGACCAGATACTGACCAGTCTGTCCAGTGGCTCCCAGCACAGCGATCTTCATCCTCGCACTCTCACACAAACACACACACACACACAGCTGAAGTTGATCAGTGGACGGACGATGTGTGTTCAATGTTCTGACCTTTCAAACTTAACTGCGGGGAGGTTCCCTCCTTGTTTCACAAGTACAAGTGTAAAAAAATGATTATCACGGTGCAATAAAGAAGGCCTCTCAGAAATTTAGGTTAGTCATCTGACAAGAAACAAGAAAAATGCTGCATTGGATTTTTGTGCTCATAGATTAAACTTTGACTGAACCACGCAAGCAACAACAAACTGTGTGTGTCTTTGTTGCATCCAAACCGAGCTGATTATCTCTGCAGCAACAGACAATGACCAGCTTGTTGGTCAGATGCTCACTGAAGATACTGAGTGGATACTGACTAAAACCTAAATGATGTTGGTTATGAACCACTCTGAGGATGTATTTCTTGGTAGATAATAAAATGGCTTTTAAGTTAAAGATACATGGGAAAACGGGAGAGAACAGAACTTCCCATAAACAATCTTTATTATCATGTATGCATTACATACACAGGGCCAGTCAAAAGTCTGCAATGTCGCGTCAATGTAATTTTTTTGAAAAATACTTGTTGCAGATAAGAAACAGTAAAACCACTGAAAACAGAGCACAGCATTCATCCATTAAATGTCAGGCAGTTCAACACAAATCAGACGCAGAGCAAACAAGGAAATGGTGCATTACCGCCACCAAGCGGCAGGACGTGTTCCCTTCTGTTGCCAGCAGTGTTGACGGGTATGAGGCAAACATGGCCTATAATTATGTACATTTTGGAAATTTAAATACGCCGAAATCACCATTAGCTGTTCCTGTGTGCTGCACATGTTGGTGCACAGACAGGTAACACTTAATTAGCTCGATACTGAAGCTTAAACTTAAATGGATTCACAGTCACGCTCTGCTGTGTTGATTTACCTTAACTAGCAGCTGGCTAACTCACTAGTTGCCCGATAATTAGGTACACCTGGTGTATAACTTCATTAACCTTACAATGTTAATTTTCGTACAAACTATTTTCAAAAGGGGTGATAGCCCAGATTTCACTGTTTTTTAGTATCTTCTTAGAGATATAAACGCGCTAGATAAGATAAACACATACCAGCATCACCACAAACTACAACCATTAAAACAAACAAAAAATCGTTACGTTGCCACATTTGTTTTAGTGTCAGTATGTTTGTGTTTTGCAATGACTCCAACACGCCCCTCTGTTATCTAATACACGAAACACACATATATATAAAAAAAACCCAAGCTAGACACATTTTTACAAAATTTCCCTCAATGTTATTGTAACGTTAAATGTTGTCCAGTTAAAAGCTGTGACATCTCGCGTGGCCGTTTAACGTTGTACAGCAACGTTCACCCTGCGATTAGACAACTCACCCAACGTCTCTGCACTCACCTCATGCTATGTTCACGCTTGGTCACAGAGGGAGGTGTTCAAGAGCAACAGTGTTCAGGTGTGTTTGTTAAGCAACAGTTTCCCATAATTTCATTCGGATTCAAAATTATGTTTGATGACATCCTGAAAGAGATTATTTTAATGTCAAATTATGTTAGGTAGACTGATGGAAATGAGTAGGTTAACTGGCCAGTTGTCAGAAAGTAGACTAATAGTCGTTTCTACAAACTACCTGTTCAAGTTTTATCAGAGACACCGAACCTTTTTCTAGCAAATAGTAGAAACGCAAGCTAGCCGGTTAGCCCGCCAGCTAGCTAGCTAGGTCATCGTCTGTAACTGCGGAGGGGGAAATTGTGATCCTATGTTTGTGAAGCATTACAGCAACAAGATGGCCCCTTTAGATGGGTTGACAATGAGGAAAACTATCTGAGCAGTCACACAGTGATATTAAATTGACAGTATAGGACTGTACAATCATAATGAAACTGTGGAGGATTTTGTGTTTGTCTTTCAGCCTGGCCTCAATGCAGTTTCAGCTGAACAGCCTCGAAGCACCAGACCAGACCACTGCAATGAAACATGGAAGTGGACTCAATTGGCTTAACATTGAAGTTCACATGTAAACACCAGACTTTCATCTCACACACACACACACACTTCCAAAACTAAAAGCAGACACTGAACTGCCTCTTGACACACGTTTGCACTTTAGCAACCTCCTATATAAAGACCAGTCTAGTCGCATCAAGTCATTAGCTCAGGTAATCCACTTGAGGCTCGGGGGCCTTGATTATGCGATCACACTGACGGACTAAAGACTAAACCAGCGTCAGCACAGATCGGGGGTAGCTGCACAGTGGGGTTAGATTCACACACATGACACCTCGGTGGTGAGTTACACTGACGCTGCTGTCATTTGTCTTCCTACAATGACAGGACTGATTGGCATGCTGCAGTTGTTGACCTGATCCAGGTGGAAGAGTGGAGGATGAAACAAAGCAAATTGCTGTTTAAATACTCGCTGACAGCCAAACTACTTGGGAACTGGTGACTGGGAAGAGGAGGTGACCACGTACGTAAACAGTCTTTTCATAGTAGTATCTAGATCTATCTAGAAAACTCCTAAAGCAGGTAGAGGACAGAGGATAGAAGTCACCTGTTTCATCCAGAAATGTTACAAACTGAGTTGAAATAATCCACTTCATCATAGTAATATTTCCTTGTGGATGATGTTATAGTTCACTTAATGTGATGATTTTGGCTTCCTGTTGAATATCTTTACCTGTGACGAAAGCCACCCATCTGTTCTTTTAAGTAGGTCAAAACCAGCAATGTGAAATAAGAAAGCTGTGCACAAATACAATCTTATGAGGTCTATGTCTATGTTCAGATTTAAAGGCTTATTCTTTTATTGGCTTTTGGAAACAATAAACAGAAATGAAAGGGTTTATTAACCCAAAACAGCAAAGGAACATGTAAAAATGCAGATCCCATGTTTTGATCATTCAATTTCATCACAGTAACATCAGTCCGTGAAGGTATTTGCTGCATGCTCAGTTTTGTAGATAGCTTAACATAGACTAGGCCTTCGTAGAACTCAGGCAAAAAAAAGTCCTGTGCTCCAGGATTGAGGCCAATCGCAGCCGTCAGGAGTGAACCAGCAGATAACGAGATTAAAAGGGCACAAATTCGAGCCGCCTCCAGCTCCAGCTCTCCTGCTGGTGCTGAGCCACACACAGCTTTCTGCAGAATTATTTAAAAGTGTATGAATAAGAAATTGACCTGTGTTGACCATTCACTAAATGTGCACTTCAACAACCCAAATTTAGCATATTCAACACCTTTTTACTGGCACACTTTTGGCTCATGGTTGTGGTGTTTTGAACAGGAACAGCCATGGGATGTGGCGTCACAAAGTCCGACCAGTTCCACAAACAAAACTCTGGAAAAGGTAACGTGGTCCTGCACACGGTTCAACAGCGACTGATGAATCTGCCCCATGCATGTGCTGTACTAATGAATCTGTATGTCTAATTGACTTTCTGCTCCGCTGCATGCAGCTGTCACAAGTAAGCCACACCCGTCTTACCTTGTTGTGTTGTTGTCGTCGTTGTCTTTGTTTGCTAAATGTTTAACGTCAAGTTCAAACCACACAGATCTGGGTCTTGAGCAAAAATGAAATGTCTGACCTTTGCTGTTGCTGATATTTTAATGAAGTAAACAAACTAGATTTAGAGTTAAACTATGTTAATTTGCTTGAACAGAATATAAAAACAGAATATGATATTCATGCACAGCTGTGTGATGTGATTCTCTGATCACCTGTTGTCTGTTCTTCAGCCATAAGAGCTGCTGTCCTGATCCAGCGATGGTACCGTCAGTACGTGGCCCGCACGGAGATGAGACGGAGATACACCTGGCACATCTTCCAGTCCATCGAATACTCTGGAGAACAGGCTCAGATCAAGGTGACAAACCAGCAGACACCACCTCGTGTAATTCTCTTCATTTGCTATACAGCATTGATACAGTACAAACTCATGCTCTGACCTCTCTCCCCTGTGCAGCTTTATAACTTCCTCGGCTACCTCATGGACAATTTCACACCATCAAGCAATGAGCGTAAGATTTAACATTTCAGCCGGCAAACTGTGTTGCTCAGAACACTTTCCCCATAGAAATCTGAATCTTTGATTGTCCCTCCAGGAAATCTGATCTCACACATCTTCAGAGAGAACGAGGTGTGTCGGGACACAGAGTGGGAGAGGTACTTCTGCTACAAGAACATCGACGTGCCAGAGATTTACTCGGGACCTCACCTCACCTTCCCCCTGACGGTGGAGCAGGTGGTCGGGCTGGTGGAGGCTTTCAGGAGGAAGAAAGTAGGTGCACAGCCGGACAGTGCTGCTCTTCACATTAAATCTAGTTCTTTTTGAATCACTGTGATGGGTAGAGTTCACTTGAAAGCATCACAGCATCAAGCAGCTACACTCGGCTTGGAACTAGTGATGCGCCCTCTTGTATATCGCAGGTAAAATAATATCATACAATATAAGACCTGTGCTATAAACCAGGACAAGGACGCACAGTGTCACCACCAGTGATCAAACTTTAGTGTTTGCACCTGAATCCCCCTCAAACAAGTCTCTCTCCCAGTAGCAGCTGCACTCACGCTACGTCCTCCAGCTCCTGGTCGAGACATGGAAGATGCTCCGGATGTTTCCAAATATCAACCGCATCTCCACCTGCCAGAGCAAAGAAATCACTATTTGTGGTGAGCTGGAAAAAATCCTTTGGTTATAGATTTCTGACGTTGCATCTTAAACTGTTAAAACCATCAGTTATCAATAGAAAATGAATCAGCAAAGTGTTCAGTTTAAAAAAAATCTAAAATCCTCTGGTTACAGCTTGAATATCTTTTGTTTTACAGTCTAAAATGTGTTTAAAATAATACAACGAGATCTCATTAGATGTAATTTGTTGCAGGTTTTTAAACTTTTGAGATAGAGCTCCATCCAAAAAATGGGGGGGGGGGAGTCTCATTGCTATAAAACATGTTTTTGTTTTTGTTACATACAGTATACATGTCCTCTTCATTACAGGTGACCTACATGGCCAACTTGAAGACCTGCTGCTGATTTTCTACAAGGTCTGAACTTCATTTTCTAAAATCTTAATCTTTTATTTCATGCTGAAATAATCCATAGTTTTCTTTTGCTAAGCCGTTCTATTTTTTTTTTTTAATGATGTGTTGATATATCTCGTAACTGTTTTCTTTATAAACTTAATTTTTTTTGTCTAAAACAAAGATGTCTGTAAGGGGCCTCAGTTTATCAATGAGGGAGTGAAACTGGATCTGTAATCCTTCTGTGCTGTGACTGACACATTGTTTACATTTAGATTACAGAGCGATCCTCTAACGCAGAGTTATTCTGCTGCTGTTATCTCCGTCACAGAATGGCATGCCGTCACTGGAGAAGCCCTATGTGTTTAATGGAGACTTTGTGGACCGAGGCAAAGACTCCATTGAGATCCTCCTCATCCTGTTTTCATTCCTGCTTGTCTATCCAAGCGACGTCTACCTCAACAGGGGAAACCACGAGGATCACATAGTCAACCTAAGGTGAAACAAATATATCCACCTGTGGGACAGTGACGCCTTGAGTCTCATTTGTCAACACACTTTAAATAAATCCATCAGGTAAAATTACAACCTGGTTTTCTGATTAGTATTCTCTGTTTCTTTGGCTGGTTTAGATACGGCTTCACAAAAGAGGTGTTGACCAAATACAAGGTAGGTCCTTATCATGTAAACCAGCGAAACTGACATGTCTTGCTTTGTTTACTGCTCAGTTTAAACTTGCTTATCAAACTAGTGCACAAAGCCAAAATGTGTGATTATCCATGCTATCTTTGGAGCAGCAATTTAAAATGGTTTCAGTCACCGTTGCCAACACATTCCCACTAAAGCCAGATATAGGCCGTCTTACTTTCCAATACAATACTAGTCACTCCTCCTCACAGCTAAGAGGATTTGAGATCATTTAACCCGTTGACTACAGGACATCTGACTGTGTTTGTGGCTTTTCATGAGTCAGGGAGTCAGGGTGGTCCAGTACCAACTGCAGACTGTCCTGTACTGACAAGTTTGAATTTTCCTGCAGTTACTAATTGGATTAAAAAACTGGGTTAAATACATATTTTCCAGGCATCACATTCATAATCTGGAATAATAACTTTATACTAGAGACACAAGATGCAGGAACCGATCGAATAAAGAAAGCTGCTCCGTTAATTCACCATGTTTCTCCTCAGATGCACGGCAAACGGATCCTGAAGCTGCTGCAGAAGATTTTCAGCTGGTTGCCATTAGCGACAGTGATCGACCAGAAAGTTCTGGTACTCCATGGAGGGATCTCTGACACCACAGACCTTAGTCTCCTGGCCAGACTGGACAGACACAATGTGAGGAATCATCAGTCACTGAACCTGTATCAGTCACACATAAACCTGCATTCATACCATATTCATGAAGCCTGTGCTCCGCTCGTTTTTTTCCCCAGTACGTTTCAGCACTGAGGCCTCCAAAGAAGAGGCACATGACCTCAACGGGGACATCCATTGACTCAGACATGGACGAGGACGTCTGGTCCACCAACAGGATCTTCCAGCGTCGGGCCTCCCTCACGTATCCCAAACCTCTGGGAGAACGAAACAGCTTCCACAACCGCTCACTGCAGGATTTCTCTGACCGTCTCAAACCGAACGTGGTGGACAACGTGCTGGAGGTGTCTAAGAAGAAGCAGTCTGTCTTCAACCCGACAGCTGGCAGATCAGAAAAAGAGATCACTCTGTCGGTGTCGTCCGACTCTGTCAACAGTGAAAACGCCAAAGAGGAATGGAAACAGGTAATGAATGAATGCAGGAGGTACACTGAGATCTCTGTCCCATTTTTATCGCATTGAAAGCGTCTGTTGAAAAATCAACTGAGCCCATGCTGTCTTTGTTTCACCTTCTGAAAATATCGCATCAGTGCTGCCAGATTTAGGAGTCGTATTCATTCAGTCATTGCTCCTGTACTGTAAATCATCATTTAATATCAGCTCACGTCACATTTGAGAAGCTGAACCTTACAAATGTCTTTAGCAATTAATCACTTATCAAAATGATTGTTTTGCAGATTAAGTTTCTGTTAAATAACTGGTCTCTGACATTAACAAACAAACACCTTGAATTCTGAATGCATTTCCATTCATTTCAAACATCTGCGAAGACGTTTTAATAGAGGTCACAGCTCCACAAGGAAGCACAGCGTTAACAGTTACAGTGTCTGTGCTGCTTGTTTGTTGTGTCAGTGTCCCACATGAGATGTTTAGTCAGTGCAGAAAAAGGGTTATTTTGGTCAGAGGTCACGGCCTTTGTGCTCTGGCTCCGTCCCAGTGGACTGAATCAGTCACCACCTTATAAATGCTCCATCAGTAATCACCACTCACCTCAGAGCAAGAGCCACAGATTGTTGCCTGCGTGGGCTGCAACATGCTGTAATCCACCGCATCATTAATCCCTCGGCCCTGAACTCAATCTACTTTCCCAACTGGCCGTCATCACCTTAAGCACAGGCTGTAAAAGTCAGTGGTCTCATCTGGCTCCGGTGCCTGGTGATGAGTCGCGCTCCAAACATGCTCAGTCACCGCAAATCTGTCGGGGTGACATCGGCTGTCTGAAATGTAAGATGTTGCTGTCAGGCTGATTGTGAGCATTAAACCACTGCAAACACAAATAACAGCAGAAATGATCATTTATATTCCATAATATAAACGATGAAGGCTTTAACTGTAGATTGTAGAAGTTTGAATATCCAGAGATTATCTTAATTTATTATTCCCTTAAAAAAGACAACTATTAAGACCTAAGAGTGTTAAGAAAAGTGGTCGTGATGCTTGGATTAAAATGTGTAATGTACGTCTGGAGCACATATTTAAACTGTAGCAGTTTGTATCTGGTGTTTTTTCTAGACTTCATTCAGTAGGACAGACACTGTGTAAGTGACCGATGTCTTTGGTCGTCCTACTGTTTTTAAACTGAAGAAATCTCCCTCTTGTCACCTCCTGTGTCCCCTCCAGATCCTGGACCTGCTGTGGAGCGACCCGATGCCCCAGGACGGCTGCACACCCAATGAAGTGCGGGGTGGAGGCTGCTACTGGGGCCCCGACGTCACCGAGGACTTCCTCAACAAACACAATCTCCAGCTCATCATCCGCTCCCACGAGTGCAAACAGGACGGTTATGAGTTTTGTCACAACCGTAAGGTGAGGGTCCACAGACAGACAGACAGACAGACATACAGACTGATAATAATACCACAGATGAATACCTCTGCAGATAAACAGATCACTGATGCGGCTGCTGGCTTCCTTCAAGTCTGATTAAGCTGTAGACAATGCTTTAACATATTAAGGATTTCTTTTGTTTCCCTGTAGGTCCTCACTCTGTTCTCTGCCTCTAATTACTACGATGTGGGAAGCAACAGAGGCGCCTACGTGAAGCTGGGTCCAGATCTTGTGCCTTATATGATTCAGTACCAGACTAGCAGCATAACCAGAGAGCTCACTGTGAGACAAAGGTACAGAAACACGACCAGAAAAGATTCAGGACCACAATGTGGATCATTGGTTTCTATGAGACAACACACACACACACACACACAATAGAGAAACATGAAACATCCATAAGAAGTAAAGTAGAGATTTTGCAGCAGCAAGTGTCCTCTGTTTCTGTAAATGAAAAACCTTTAATGCATGCCTTTTTTAGATCAATCCTGCAGACCTTACGTCATCTAATGAGCCGAGACACTGAAAAGATTTAGATCTATGCTTATGTAGTCTTAGTACCTGTGTTAGTAAGATAAAGTTACTTAATGATTAATTAACTAACGCACTTACGTAGGTTACAAAGGTCTGACCTTTTATTGTAACTACGGGTAACCTTGTAGTGGTGCAACAACTCTGCTGATTATTTCTGCTATTTAACAATTAATTGCAACAGTAAAAAAAAATGCTGTCAGTGGTTATACTCCCCGCTTTGAAAGTGACAGCTTTAAATTCCTAATGTTGACCAAAACACAGACACAGACATTGTTGGGAATGTGTTTATTTGCTTGTCTTTACAGACTTGAATGAGAAGATTGAAATCACTCTGATGTTTGTCTTCAGCTTAAGGATTGGAAACAAAGGGAAAACATGTTTTGTTTACCTTTGAAAACAGCCCTTTGTGCTAAGCTAAGCTAAGCTAAGCTAAGCTAACTACCTGCTGCTGGGTGTGGCTGACAATGATATCGATCTATCCACTCAACCAGAATGTGAATGAGAGAGAGCTGTTGTCATATTGCTCTCACTACGAAACATTCCTCAAATGTTCATGAATGATTTTTTGTCCTTTGTTATTTTCTTAGTTTTGCATCTTATAACCAGTTTTAAATGTTTTAACCAGTGTTAAACTGTTTTAAATCTGCATGTAATGCTGTTAATTACCTGTATTAATTGTTTGTATCTGCTCAGCAGTGTTGGGCGAACCGAGCACTCAGCCCTCAAAGTCCTGCGGGAGCAGCTGTTTGCGCACCGGTCTGACCTCCTCTGTGCCTTCAGAAAGTTAGACACCAACAACACAGGTGTGTGTCTGTGCTTTCCTTCAGTCCCCTGTGGATCAGGTGTTATTCGATATAATCACAGGCCTCACATGTACGTCCCTTTTCTCGTGCGGTTCTCACAGGCCTGCGTTTGAAGGGGAGAAACACGAGCTCACAGCTTTGTGCTTTGTGTGTTTTGAGGAGCAGAACATTTGATAGTTTCACAGAAACCTCACCTGAGACTGTTGTTGTTCAGTGATTTACTTGGATAAGTCAGCTCCAGACATGTGTGAGAGACCTATTTGAAAGTTCACTCATCTAAATGTTCAGGAGTTTCTCATGGTCATCATCAGCAGAGTCTCCCTGTGTTTGTCAGACATGACTGCACCACCCTTTCAAGAAACAAAGTTACAGCAGTGCAAGTTGGATATTGATTACATATCTTATTCTTTACAAGAGCCTAAGACAGTTATAATCAGTGTTCACAGTAACTCATGTTGGTCAGGTGATTCAACTTGACGTGATCTTGGATGCTGTGTCTTAACACATTAAATGATAAAAATAATACAGTGTATTTAGATTTTATCTTAGAAAAGTTTTAAATTTGTTCATTAAAGTTATAGGTAAAGTTATGGTGGTTGATATTTGACCCTAACTGTATAAAATCAAATCAACCTTTTTTTTTACATAGATGAACAAAGTGAGACATATCGTTGACATTTCTTCACTTAAATTTCTTGTTATTTATTCACCCGTTGCAACAGATCAATCAAGAGAGAACAGCATTAACCTCCTCCTCCTCCTCCTCCCCCTCTTCCTCCCCCTTCTCCTCCTCTCCTCTGTCAGGTTTCGTGTCTCTCAGTGACTGGGCCGTTGCAGTGGAGAGTGTGATGCGCCTCAGTCTGCCCTGGAGGATGCTGCGCTGTCAGCTGGTTACCTGCAAGGCCAACAACGGCATGGTCAACTACAATGAGTGGTTCAACGAGCTTTCCATCACGGGACCCAACATGGATGTGAGTGTGGAAGTACAGTCAAAATGAGAAGACCAGAGAACAACATCTTTATGTCCTCATCCCCAAACCCGACCCGACCCCAAGTAAATAAATACATAATAAAAAAGATGGTGTAAAGCAGAGATCGGAATCAGAGTTGTCAAAACACCCTGTTGTTTTAAGAAATTTGGGGGATTTATGAGAGATTGTTAGTGACTTGGGCAGCGTAGTGGTACAGTGGTTTGCACTGTTACCTCACAACAAGAAAGCTCTGGGTTCGATTGCTTAGTTTCTTTCTGTGTTTGAGTTTGCATGTTCCAGGTTCTCTGCCTTCTTCCTGGCTTCTTCCCACAGTAAATAGATCCATGAATGAGGTACAGGTACAGGAAGGTACAGGAAGTGATGTCACAACAGTGGCTGCAGTGATGCTTTTGAATAACGTCAAGTTTGTGTGATGACTTTAGTCCCGGGTTGGTTTTGTTTTTTGTTTTTTTAAATGTTTAAATGCTGTTTACATGAAACTTGAGTTAACTGAGTTTTTTGCCATCTCTCGCTCTCTCTCTCACTCTCACTCACTCACTCACTCCCTCCCTCCTCTTGCAGCACATTGACCAGAGCCTGCTGGAGACTTTGTATCGCCACCGCTCCACCTTGGAGACCATCTTCAGAATTGTAGACACAGACAACTCAGGTAAAACCATTTATTCACCGTCATCAGTGAAACAAGTTACATGTTAACATCTTTATTTTTCAATGATATGTTGTTAGGTTGTTTTTCAGTGTTTTTCAGAGATGCATTAACATTAATTTCTGATGAATAACCTGATGAAATTACTGCACAGAGACGATCTAACAAGGTCTGGTTCACAGTAAAGTGTGTCAGGGCTTCGCGAAGTGTTTGTTGTTTCCAGATGGAGACGTCTACAGAGTCTAGCCTCTGTTAATCCACCTGTAGCTTGCCAAAGAGGCCACAGCAGGTTATGGCCTTTAGAATCCTCCCAGTTAAGACCAGGATTAACCCACTGATCTACTGGTCTCTCCATCCCCCACCTCTCCTCACACACACACACACACACACACACAGTGACACACATGTTTTCCTCTATCAGCATCTGCCTCTACCTTTTCCATCCCTTTTACTTCATTTTGTGACATCCTGACCTTTGACCTCCTCCTCTTATTCAGGCTTCATCACTATGGAGGACTTCCGGCAGACCTGGAAGCTGCTCAGCGTCTACCTAAAGATGGAGATCACGGACGAGGCCATCTCCGACCTGGCCGTGACCATCGACAGCAACCATGACGGCAGCATCGACATTGACGAGTTCATGGAGGCCTTCCGACTCACGGACAAGAAGAGCCGTCTGGAGCGAGGGCGCAGCATGTTCATGGGCACAACCCCCGACCTCACCAAGCTGGAGGGGGACCCCAACATTTGAGCAGAGACTGAAAACAGAGGGCAACCTCAGCTCAGACAGTTTGTCGGCCAGGTGCAGCCGACACAAGCTGCTTTAATGACGCACATTAGGACGTAGGACGCTGCTGAGCAGCAGCCATGCGGATGGCAGGGATTAGGAGGGAGGTCAGAGGTTGTGGTGCTTCACAGCCAATGTTCATTTCACTTTTTGAAGCAGTTTCTTCCACAGAGGAAGTGTGGGTGAAATACAACTGCATGGACACGGATTTAGTCTCTTTTGTTGTTAGATTAGCTAAAAACTGTTGGAAAGATAAAAATCTGTAAGCAGCAACATGAAGACTTCATATTTATTTAGACACTATGACCAGTTATTATAATAATGTTTGCATTTTATATCCATATTTATCATTACTTTAAACATGAAAAGTTTTGAAACCCAACATTATTCATTAAACAATGATATAAAACTGACAAATGTGATTGACAGCTGAAAATGATGCTGTTTTTTTGTACGTTTACCACTGTGAGTCAGTAAAGCAGTAACCTACACCAAATATTTACCTTAAGATACAAAATCTGAATTTAACAAATTTACTGAACCATTTTTTTTGTACTCATCATTAATCCTCTCACTCTGAGTGTGAAGATGTTTAATGTGATGTTTAAAGCTTTGAAATGATTCAGCACAATTATCTTAATCAGTGTGCAGATGATACTCATGTCACAGATGCTGATGTCCAACAGCCTTGCATGCATCTACATGTGATGATTGTGTAGCGACATAAAGTATAGCTGCACTGTTTCTCAACACTTTATAGGTACCAGAAAATGAACAAATAGTGATGAACAACAAACAATTGTGCAGCTCATCATAAGCACTACAGATTTGCAACTAAATGTTGCTGGTGCCTTAGCAGCAGAGGAGATGAAGTCACATCCAGGACGCACTGAGGATGTTTGATATCAGTGCCTACTGCCACCGTCACCTTTGTCCAAAACAGGGAACTCATACTTGTATCAGATGAACTGTCTAGAAGAATATGTTGCTTTAAACCCCAGAGGAGTCGCTGTGTTTTAAAGGGAGCTTTTGATATTTTGGGAAATGTGCGAATGAATGGCATCAGTTTACTCTTCTAACTCTATATGAATAATAATCAAAATGTTCTATTATTCCTTTAAGATACAAAGAAAACATGGTGTTAAATATTCTCTGTGGTGTTGTGGTATTGTTTAATGAAGCTCCCACAAAGTTCAGTATTGTTTAAACAACTGTGATGTAAAACATAAACTTAATTGAATGTTTTCTGAGCCTACAGATCATCATAAACAACTGCAAATACATCTGTAGTATTGATTTGTACAGTTGTAAGTTTATCCAATTACAATTTAAACAGCCTTAACTGATTCAAAGTGGTATCCTATCAGTATGACTACAACGGATCATTTTATTCACTATTGGTTAATACAATATTAATACTATAGACTTAAATCATCTTGTTGATAATGTGTCAGGAAATAATAAGATATATATGTTAAAATTTCAGGTCAGTTTTTTCTGATCAATAGATGAAAAATCAAAGACATTCTGACGTCATTTGAGACAAAGAAAAAAATGAAAAATAACTTAATATTATTATTTATTAATCTTATAAATTTTATTTATCTATTAACGCAGAAGGGTAATCGTTATTTTTCTGTTTAAACACTTCATTCCCCTTGAGAGCTGCATCCTTTGAGTGCACAGACTGAAAGACAAGTTATTTAACTATCATTTTTCTAAATGGAAAAAAACAAGGACAACAAAAACAAACTCTGCAAAGTGTAACTTTCGCTTTATACACCTCAAATTATTAATAACATGATGGTATTTCTGTTGTTTTTACCCTTCCTGGGCCATCAGGTTCATTATCATAATCACCAGCAGGGGGCACAACAGACCATTTAGAACAATTTGCTGTGGATCATAAGTATCATTGTTATAAGTAAAAGTTTTTCATACCTTGTAAAGAGCTTTAACTAATGATTATTTTTGATGACGGATTACTGCTCAGATTATTTTCTTGTTTAAGTGATTGGTTGGTAAATTTTCAATAAGAGCCCATAACAGTTTTAAGTGAAGAATATACAAGATATTGTTAAGGTGCACAGCAGGAACAGGGGGTGTTGACCCCAATGACCCTCATTAAACTTGTTTGTCAAACTTGTTTTCAAAAATGTTTGAAATAATAAGGAGCAATAGCAAACGTTCATGTGTAAGTGGCTGCAACCATGGATATGTGACTGATAAATAGTCGATATCCTGTCAATCCTGAGATTACTCTTTTGACCAGTTTTCTAATATGATAATTGTCCTACACTTGGTCAAAATATTAATGAATAAGAAAAACACCAACACAGATGTTCACAATGGGCAAGAAATCTTATACATTTTTGCTTTGATCCATAACTTTTGGGAATAAAGTGACCATGGCACCGCCACACCTATTTCCAGTGTTCCTTTGTATTAATGACAGATTGTAAATCCAGACTTCACAGGAAACATGACTGACTAATCCAAAATGTCCTGTTGACCAAGGTCTTGTTCCACTGTCCATGACTCCAAGGACAAACTCTTCTCACCAGGTAAACAAAGGAGTGGGTGTCAACTTTGCAATTGCTTTGTGCAATGCTTTTTTAGGCCTGAAAGTACAGACAGTTCTGGACATGTTGATAGGCAAATCATTTAAAAAGCAAAACTCCCACTCAGACCTGAGATTCTTGAGGAGATAATACAATCCAAGAATTTTCCATCTTCTGTTGCCGCACCTTAAAGTCAGGGTGTGTGCCTCCGTCTGTAATCCTAGTTAGTTAGCTTATCTTAGCATAAAGACTGGAAAAAGGGGAGCAACAGCCAAGCTTGGTTAGATTACTCATGATTCCTGTTGTATCTTGACTAGTGGATACAGATGCAGTGGGCCTGTATGTATTAATTTTAATTAAAGAAGCACTGGAAAAGGGATTTATTTCAAAATTTAACTAGCTAGCTTAGCATATAGCCTAGCTGCAAAAATGTGTATTACTGGAAAACTGGGGGGAAAAAATGGCATCAAGCCAGGGGAAAGTTAGCTTAGCTTAGGACAAAGACTGATAAAAGTGGAAGTCTGGTTAGAATAATGATGTTTTCTTTGGCATCCTGATTTGTAGATACATAGCCCAAAGGAGAAGTATATCTAGGTTAATTTCACTATTTGTAAGTGAAGCCAAAGGTTAGCGTAGCTTAGCAAAGAGGCTGGGAAAAAGGTAGGAACAGCTAGCTTGGCTATAATAAGCCACATTTCCAAAAGCATGAGGGTGAAACCAGAAGCTAGTTAGCTTAGCTTAGCTTAGCCTAGCATAAAAAGGGTGACAGAGATAACCCGGCTTGATTGGTCATGATTCCTGAAAGCATGTTGATTTGTGAAGGCATGTTTTAATAAATCCAACAACTAATCAATAGCCTACGTTACTTAAAATTGTATTATTTGTTCAATCATTGGTCACACCATGCAGCAGGGAAGGCTACCATGGAAAAGATGACTGTGAACACCTTCTGCTGCTTTTCACCCCCAGCCCCCCACATAAACGCCTCACACACTGGTGACAAATGGGACAATAGAAGGAGGCAGTTAGACCTAGTTTTCCAGTGTATTGAAGGAGGGGGGGGGGGGTCCATTGTTCACTGTCTGCAGGTGGTCCTTCAGTTGTAAAACTGTTGGAGCTGTGCCCTGAAGAAAACACGTGAATCAGTCAACTGGAGCATCTCAAAGCACTCGGTGATACAGACTTGAAGAAGGTCTGTGTCCATTTCACTTAACAATAAAATGCCTCAGAGGTTCTTTAGTGAATAATTGTTTAATTTGTCCACCAAGTGTGTCAAGTGCTGCAGCAGCGGCCAAAAATGTCGTAATATGGCCTACTGCCCCCCCCCGCCCATTTCAGCCAGTTACTGCTACAAGGATAAAAGCTGCCTCTTCAGTGTAACATCACATTTCGCAAGTTTACCACCAATCTTGATATACACCTGCATCAATTTTCTTGGATTTTGTGTTTCTGGCAGTTTTATACTTTGTTAAATTGACAAATGAATAAGTCGGACTCAGCTGAGTTCATACTAAAAGGCAGAAACGATGCATCTGAGGTAAGGAGAGTTTAATGAGTTCATGGCAATAACAGAAATTAATGTTGAGTGGAAAAAAGCAGGAGGAGAGCCACACTGTCCGACACTGTCTCTCTTTAAGGGAGACCCTGAAGGAGACAGTGTGTATGTGCTGACGGCTGCACAGTGCCTGAAACGACACTGACAAGGGCAGAAAAACGTGTGATGTCAGTTTCCCAGAAGATCCTGCCCCAAGGCTATCACTTAAAATAATGAAGAGAAAGGCTCCTGGTGTGTACGCACGTAATGGCCTCCTGGATCTGTGGCGTTTATCTGCTGCACACGTGACCTCCTGCGCTTCCCAAAGAACTTGCCCAAACTTGTGGCGTTTCAGCTTTAAGTTTGTCACATGGAAGAAACAGTCAAAACACTGAAGGGGTGAAAAGTTGAAGAGGGTTTCCCCCAAGTTTTTTTTTTTTTTTTTTCATGCACAAGTGTATCCAGAAAAAGTCCTTGCTCTTTAAACTTTGTTTTTTTTTGTTGTTTTTTTTTGTCCAGTTATTCACAGGGACAGGACATCTCATCACTGACCCGGCAGGAAGGCCCTGAACACTTAGTCATAGTCATTAAGCTTCCTGCCTAAAAAAAACATGTCAAGACTTATTTGATCCAGTGTTAGAAATAAACAGATCCTCACAAGTCCTTAGACGTACATTTGGATTTATGTGGCTTACTTCATCAAAATGGCCCCAAGGACAGATAGATAGAGAGATAGATAGTTGAGCTGAAATGGCTTAAATCAAGCTGCTATTATTATTCAAGTCAGTTTTGTGCCGTGTGTTCATCTGAAAGTCATTTCCTTAGATCATAAAACTTGCTGCAGTCAGGTTATTTACAAGTTACAGACAAGTTTTCTATTTTATTATGAGTTTTTACCTTTATTGTGACAGGGACATGCAAAGAGAGAGAGAGAGACAGGAAATGAAGGAAAGAGAGAGGGGATGACTTGTGGCAAAAGGTCGTGCCCTTTATCAGGTGAACAACGCTGGTTATTTAAGTTTTAACTCTGAGTTGTTGATTTTTTTTTTTTCCACGAGTGCCTCAGCTCACTTACTGTAGATTGGATCTGTACACTGAAGAGCACCAGAGGTAGAAGTGACTTTTCACAGCCATGCAGCACTCCAGGTATGTGTGTGTGGTTTTTTGGGTTTGCTTTTTGACAAAGTAAATATTTCAATAATATTATATAAATTGACTTGACTTGACTTGACAGTTAAAGGAAAGACAGTAGGCGATGGTGTGCACTTTGCATTTGACTGCAACTTTTATTTTTTTGCAAATACACTAGAAATGTTTACAAAAGCACTGTAGAAACATCTGTGCAGTGTAAATTATCAAAACTAAAAATGAATATTACTTTGAAATCATTTTGCACCTAACATGACAAGGGGATTGTCATTTTCAGCAGCAAAACAAATTAGTACGTCTTTAAGAGGAAACGTCTGTTAGTGACTTCAGAACATGGGGGGGGGTTGTTACACTGAAGAGCAAATTAAGGAAAAACAAAATAACAACAACAACAACAACAACAAAAGGATGGTATGGCACTAGTGCTCATCCCTGATGGAGGGCGTCATTCATCTAGAGAGTTTACACAGCATCACTTCTTCACTTTACTCAGTCATCAAGATAATCAGCCTTCCAGTAAAAATCACTCCAGTTTGACAGAAATTGGTGCATCTGGCTCCAAAAACACAATTATTTTTTTTACTGTCACAGGTTCTTATACTCGTCCAGCACCCAAATCTGAAACCATTCATATACACTCTTACAGACATTTTTATTTTACAGGGCTCTGACTGGTCCCAGTTTGACACACAGGTCCATCTTTTATACTACGTGTTTGTATTTTCAGTGTGAAAAAACAAAAAAAAAAATAATGATAATAAATGAAATGTTGAATGAAAATGAAATGTGCTTGTAGTCAAGCTTAACATTACAAAATAAAAGACTAAATCACCCTACATAAAAAAGGAACAAATCCTACACAAGTGAAACTAACAAAAAGTCACAAATCGAGGAACATAAAGATACATAAATATCGTGTGGCCCCTTACAAAACATCCACAACTTATTTTATACAGCTCTGTATTGCTTTGTCTTACATAATACTGAGAATTTTTTTTTTTTTTTTTGCTCACAAAGAGCATTGATTACTTTTGTTTGCATTTGCGCCAGATGAAAAACAACAACAAAAAAGCAATACCCATCAAACTGCCATCTGATTTTTTCTTTTTTTTTTTTTTGCCTTGATGTAAAAAGGCACATACATGCATTCACGCACACACACACACAACACAGTTGCAAATACTTCACTTAAGTGGTGGCACGATTTAAAAAAAAAAAAAAAAAAAAAAAAAAGGTTGGCGGTGGTTTTGTGGCACAGCCGTTATCAGAGGAGAGTAAACATGGCGCTGGGGCAGATCTATGTGGGTTATCTTTGGTCAAGCAGGGACGAGCCAATGGGCTTGGAGGATTGGAATCAAAGGTCAGTGTAGTAGAAGTCAGACAGGTGGAGGAGTGGTGGTGGTGATGGCTCAGGTGTGTGTCATACACACACACACAGACAAACACACCACTCACAGGATTAAGGTTTCTCAGGTTCAAGTAAAAGGTGGATAACGATGGACTGTGAGTTCGCACAAGGCAAAGTTTCTTGCATGTAGGTGAAATAAAAAGGCCTTCAGTGGCTTGATTTTACTTTAAAAGACAATTTCAACAGTTTGGGGAACAAACACCACCACATCATGTATAGAGAGCTGATTAGCTTAGCTTAGCATAAAGGCTGGAAACAAAGAGTTAAAGGTCACCAAACTATTCTTTGATGCAGTAACTTCCTGCTATAGGGCTGCACCTCATGATGTCTTTCATCATCTATAAATCTGCTAATTATTAATGTATTAGATGACAGAAATGATTAATCAGTAGTTATAGTTGGCAATTGATTAATTAATTGATTAATCGAATAAAAAAAAAGGATATTCATTACAGCTCTGAGTTTTTGGTTTGTTTGATTTTTTTTGGTATGGACTAAAACAGATTCAGACAGAGGTGCTCAACGGCAGATTTCGTCTTTGTTTACGCTCTCTTCCAGTCTTTGTGCTAAGCTAAGCTAAAATAAGTTGTAGTTTCAGATTCAGGAGGCAAACATGGATCAAACTCTCCACTAGAGAGCGAATAATTCCCCAGAGTGTTGAACTTGTACTTTTAAAGGACTGTCCACCAGTGTCATCAAACCCACAGTCAGACTTCTGACACCGATCTTACATGGCATTGAAGTGGCTCGCCCTTTCTGTCAAGTCTACTAACCCTATAATAATAAAACCCCTACGATACATGTGATATGGTCAGATCAACTGTTAACTTGAGGAATGACAGGTTAACTGTGATAACTTTACATAAACGTTGCTAGTGATAACTGTAACTGCTAATTTCGATAAATGGCAGAAAGCTTTGGGCTTTGTATCTTTGTGCTCAGGTGGCAAAGGGTCGGTGACACAGAAAGTCTTCAAGATTTAAGACTTGAAAATAAAAACAGAAAAGACTTTGTGGTTCAACCTGAAACTGAATACGAGCACATTATGGGAAATCCCCCATATGCAAATACAAGTCCATAGGTTATGACATGTTTTGTTTTTTTAGCAGCAGCAGAAATAACAAATACAAAAGTATATCAAAAGAAGACACTCCATGTGCTGAGAAGCAAGTAACACAGAGGCAGGGATGTGTGTTGTCCAATCATCACAACAACATCACAACCAACACTAGCCAGGACAAACCGTTGAAATGTACTTAACATATGGACCACCTGCATTGAAATGACAAGGACAAACAAACAAACAAACAAACAAAAAAACAATGAAAATACACAGGGCACAATTTCCAGGCAAAGTGCAGGGAATCTTTCCACGATGACAGTTTTATGGCCTTAGATTCACTTCCCATTGACAGACAAAGGGTTTTCAAATACGTGTGTGACGAGACAAATGTGGCGGACAGTAAAAAAAAAAAAAAAAAAGAAAAAAAAAATTAAAATTGAAAACACAACACCATGAAACATAAGACAAAACAGTGATTCAAGTGCTGTGTGCTGCGTTTGCCTGGACACCTATAGCTTCCTTGGCAAACCAAGCGACTGCACAGCGGCAGCGAGTGGCGGCGCACAGGGCTCCCCCTAAACACCCACTGATTCCATTTTTTTTTTTTTTTTTTTTTTAAGTTTTTTTTAATAGTCACGGCACTTGACAAGTGTCTTTGACAGATCAGCTGTAAATATAATAGTAATAGGACCAAACAAAAACCTGGTAGTCTTGTGTGAGGACTGGTTTTAGCAATCCAAATTGTGCTTTCTCTAATAAGTAACAGTGTAGACGTGCAGGAGCGGTCGACACCAGACAAGAGTTAGTGTCTTTCAGCACACCTAGGTGGACTGCTTGCTGGATTTGGTCAGAGGTATCTCAACATTTCCCCTTTTATATATATACAATAAGGACAAAGAGATTTCCAGCTTATTTGAACAATGTATGAACATAAAGAACACGCTGAACCACTGTAAGGCAGAAAGCAGGTTCAAGTCTCCCTTGTAAGTTCTGTGGGTGTTTTTTTTGTCTGTTTTTTTCCTTTTCATCTTAAATGTGTGATGAAGCCTAAAGTAGAAGGTGCAACTTTATCAAGCTACTGTTGGCAATCCTAACAATTTCACATCTAGCTACTATCACCTTTATCATATGGGGGAGGGGGTGATGTTGCCGTAAAAAATCATGAGAAGAGGAGGGGGTGGGGCCAAAAATCACAAGTATTTCAGGTCACACTACACCATGCCTGTGTCAAGGAAATCAGTTGCCCGTTGTCCATCAAAGCAGGACACTGAAGTGTAAGATAAAGGTGCACAAACACTACTGTCACTGACTGATACTTGAAAGTGTGTGTGTGTGTGTTTGTTTGTTTGTTTGTGTGTGTGTGTGCACTAATTCATCTTAGGAAAAAAGGCAAAAAATGTTATAAATAGTTTGGCTCAGTCTGATTTTCTTTTCCATCTTTCTTTCTTTTGTACAAAAAGGATATGCCAAGGTCAGCGTTTGTTAGCGAAACCATTTTATCCTCAGAGCCTGGGTAGCTCAGAGTTTCTTCCTAACGATCGAGTTTACTAGGGTTGTTTGTTTAATTGGTTTGCTTGTGAGTTTTCTCCTCAGGCAAGACTGATGGAGAGGAAATGAGCGTGAATACAACTGTAACAACACCCACTGTTGTTCAGGTGAATACTAAACACTCTTTGAGCCAAGTTAGTCGGCAAAATCTGCTCAGAAGATCATGCATCCGTGTGCAGCAGCGACACCTATGCTACTGTGTGTTCCCTCAGAAGGATTACGGAAAAAAAGGCTTGTCCCGGCCCGAGCCTGCCCAGAGTCCTGCCGTGTGTTAAGGGGCCCCAACCAGGACGGAAACGAGGAATAGAAGGTGTGAGAGTTTGTCATTGTGTTGCAGCACGGCAGGCAGTGAGGGCCATGCTCAGCAGGTAGAGTAGAGGAGGACAGACAGTCATAAGAAGGCTCAGTGAGAGGAGCAATGTCTTTGTTGACTAAACGTTTACTGGGGTTTGTGTCCCATCCCCTTTTTTTCCCCACTATCCTCCCCACCAACCCAAAATATGTGAAAATGAGCACACTGTGTGTGAACCCCCACCCGTGGTAATGTAACACCCCCGTGCTGCTCCCTCAGCCCCCTTCCTGAGCTCCACACTTGAGCAGGAGATCCTCGATCAACACTTCTGGGCCTCCACTGGAGACATGGCAATGTAGGAGCCGTTCCTCATTGGCTGGGTGGCTGGTGTTTCCGACGGCTCGTCTGGCTTGTTGCTGACCTGAGTGTAGGCCATGTCGTCTTTTGTCGTCTGGATGGGGAGGGGGGAGAGTCAGGAGTTAGTACAAACGCAGCACTGGAAAGACGTCCAAAAAATGTGTTTTTATGCTCAACACTGACATTAAAATGGGAATCAATGTTTTGACTGTAATGTTCACACAACAAACCTACAGTGCACCAGTTACGACAAAAGAAAAATCCACCACATAAAACAAATAAGACTTAAAAGCTAAAAGAAACCAAGTACACTGTGAGGCGAGAACTTAAAAAGGAAATATCATGTCCGTAAAGACAATTAAAAAAATGATAATAATCAGAGATGATGGATAACAAATTAAAAAGGAGAATAGCAAACAAGGCAAAATGAAGACTTACAGTAAAAGAATGAAAAGCTTCAGTAAAATCAATACGTTTTACTTCATTCTAAAACAGAAAAGGAAAAAAGGGGGGTTACAGAAAATTAAAATTAGAACATGGTTAATACAACACTTCGTCACATTGCAATTAAGCAACAACAGTCTCTAAACTTAAAAGCATGTGTGTGTGTGTGGGGACAGAATAGAATAGTTTGACATTTTATTTTGGAAAGTTGAAGCTTGTCCAGTTAAAGTTGAAGTTTGTCCTACGGCAACAGGAACAAAATCCAAACACCAGCGACAACAAGGTCAAAACCTGTGTATGAGGCTAAACCACTTTGCAAACTATTTGCATTCTCTCTAATGTTAGCCGCCTTCATTTGTTTTGTTTGCTCCTTTCCTGCTCACAAATACAATATTTTCAAACAGCTAAGTTCCCAATAAAGTTGTGCATTTATAGGACTAAACCCTGCTGTTGTGGTTCAGACCAAACATGACAGATTTTGATGCTGGTAAGCACATTTTGTTACCTTTGGACAGGGTCAGACCAACTGTTCCACTCTGCCTCTTGTCTATATGCTTAGCTAAGCTATGCTAAATTATGCTAAGGTAAGATAACAGTGCCCTGGAAGCATACAAACATGAGAGTGGCTCTCATCCAACAGCCAAACAAAAGAAATATTTCCCCAAAAATATCAAACTATTCCTTTAACATGTGTATATTGTGTCGTGGCCACTCTGTGTATGGACAGTGAATAACTTGCACTATAATAACACTGAAGGCAGTAAGGCTGGGGTTCATATCAGAAATCCTATACTACTACTACAGATAACAGGTCAACATGTGCTGTACATCATCTCCAGGGCTACTCTAGTTCAATGCACTTTGGTTCTCAACAGTGCTAAGTTAGTTCATCGCTATGCTGACGCTTCCTCCCTGAATACAGCGACTCATCGATTCATCCAAAAAAGAAAGATGCATCGACTGTTAGGAAATATTGTAGCACAGAGAAACACATGGACACCATTTGATCCAGAATTGTGGGAAACTGCTCATGCAGGCGTTGGCTTTGGCTTTGCAGGAATTCATGCAATGTGTTAGTTAACATGCGTGCAGCTCATAGGTTAAAACCTGCTGAAGCTTGGTGAGGTTAATGTAAGGAAAAAATGTTAACCGTGCAGAAACCAGTCAAAACTTTCAAAACTCTAGCATTTACTGGACATATTGCTACTGTGACTCTCTATCATCACTTTATGTCCCATTTACACTCTGAACTAATGTCAGTGGGTAGCACATGTTTTTGTTTTTCACACCAGTGTAACTGTGTGGATTAATAACACTACAGTTTAGGATTAATATAACCACAGCAGCACGGGTCTTGGAGTAAGGGGAGGGAGGGGGTTTTGCAGTTCCTACCTTCTTCTGGCGGTTTCGGCAGAACAAGACAACGAGCACCAGCAGCAGGATGATGCCCATACCCACGATGAACAAGGGGAAGTTTGAAACGAGGGTCACGATCAGGAGCAGCGTCCTCATCTGGGATGCCGAGTCATCATCAACGGTCGCCGTCTAGGTTCAAGAAAGACGACAGTATTGACTTATGATTACCTCACTGGAACAGATTTGGGTCAGTTTGTGTTGAGTGGGGGCGGGTCCTCACCTCATTGACAAACATGATGGGGAAAATGGTCTCATTGAGGTACCTGGTTTGGCTGCAGACAGAGAAAAATAAAGAGAAAGAGAAGAGAGGGGGGGGGGGGGGGGGGCTGTCAGTCAGAGACTAAGGTCAGGGCGAACATCTGGCTCAACATGTGGCTGTAATGGGGACAGTGTGTGGCAACACTGTGAAGTGAAGTGGGTCACAGTTCAACAAAGTTTGACTTACGGGAAGCCTGCGATTCTCTTCAAAATGATATTGAGCTGTGCTCGCTTACAGGCACGAATGGGAACTCCTGTGGTCTAAAAAAAAAAAAATGATAAAAGAGAGATTAAGATATTAATTCAAGTACAAAGCCATGTATGTGAATCCTGGTACAGATTTTCTTTTTCAATCTTTCTCCAAATCTCACATGTTGGATAATCTTGATGCTTCAGTTTTCTGCTTTTTAAGAAACAAATTCCCTCAATTTGATAAAGTTTTTTGACAAACCCTTATTTGTTTAGACCCTTTAATGTTGTTTCAACAACTCATGATCAAAACAATCCCTGTCATTTTGATAACACCATCATAAAACTTCCTCACAGACCCATGTGACTCTAATCTGCTGGGATATTAAATATTAGCTGTACCGGCTGCAGGTCCAGGTACGTCTCGTGCTCCTCCTTGTTGGGGTTGAGCCCGTCGATGGCGTTGATGTACTTGGGGTCCGCTTGATAAAAGTGGGGGAAAGACACCACGATGGGAGCGCCTGGAGGGGGAAACAAGAAATGATTGAGACAGTCAGTGTCCGTGTAAACAACGAGGGCTGGAGTAAGATGACAGAAGCAGAAACGTGAGATAAGATAAAACTATCTGGTGTTTTGTGTGTCAGGCAGATAAACAGGAGTTTCAGTAATTGATATAGTGCTGTAGATAGATGAGGAATGTGTGCTCCACGTTGTATTGGACCTAAATAGTGGTAAGCTTATGAAACAAAAGAGAAAACTGCTTCTTCTGCAGCACTGTACTTCTTGGCATACTTCTCCCTCCTTTAAATACGAAAACATACATACACATATTTGAACTTATATAATAATCCAATTAACTTCAGTTAAATTGTGTATATTTGCACACATATACACTTGTGTGCTTAGCCAATTTATTTCACATGCACCTTGCCAAAATAAAAGTCTCCATCCTAACTTAAGATTAAGTTAATTAGGAGGCAAATAAAAAGTGAAAATCATTTTGAACATCACTATTGATGAAATCACTTACTTACCACATTACTGGTAATAGTAATAATTACTATAATAGAAGCCAAAATCGCCAGCTGTTTTTCAGCCCAGGTGCTTCTGTGATTTTAAAGTGGACTTTTCACTCTCATGCATTTCAACAGCTCAGTGTAAAATTCTGCAATAGATCACCAATGTATCTGGAAACCAATACCAGGAAAAAAAAAAAAAAAAGAAAGAAAGAACTGGATCGATACCAAACGTCTAAAGCCTGTGATTTCATGCAGTAAATTAGTTAATTGAGAAACTTATTTTATTCCTTTGATAATATCCAACTTCATGTTAACTACACAAAGAACAGCGTCCTGGGGTTACAGTAGCATATCGTTCGATGATACTACAATGACTCCATGTGTCTGGCCTACTGGAGATTGCCTTATCAGAGCAATCATGCTCTACTCGATGACCACCATAAAATACTCCAGCAGTTAATTATTGAGCCCTGTATTGAGTAAAATCTGGCATGCTCAAACAGAGGGAGTGAGGCAGCAGGCCAGGGGCCATGGTGACTGACTGAAAGGACATTTCTGGGGGGTTAAAACAAGGGGGGAAACTGTGTCATGGGATTGGTTTGGAGATGGGAGGCAGTGGGTAACTGGGTCAGGCTCTATGGTTATAGAGGGGGCTAAGAATGGGGGGGGGGGTAAAGTGGGTGGTGTCCCTACCTTCTCGACAAACGCTGACTTTAAGCACCCCGGTGCCGAGACAGTCTCCAGCTGGCACACAGAAGCCGGCGTTCGCGGGATTGTCTTTGGGACTCATGAGGACGTCACTTGGGGGTGCAAAGCGGTACGCCTGGATGCCTTTCACTTCCACGTCCTCCACATAGGCCAGATGAATGGACCTGAGGAGAGACAGCAGCGCGGTGGTCACTTCTGGGAATCATTTCTGAAGAAAAACAACTGAAGAGGCCTAAATAAAAAGGAAGGGAGCAGCTGATGTCATCCTATCTATCGTGTATCTTCAATGCAGTTAGGAGCATAAAACAAACATAAAGCAAATACAACCTGATCACTTTCTGTACAATCAAGGTGTGTCAGGGTCAAACTCTGGACTCCCCCACATGTGGTTTGCATTCATAGGCAGCCTTATCAGAGGTTGTAATAACCACAACTCAGGATCTTATCAGTGAACTTACAAGCACGTTATCAAACATCGTCATTTCCCCAACTTACACCTCATGGAGTCGTTGGTCCCCACCCTGCTGGGATACTTTGACTATAAACAAATGTTTAGCCACACAAGCACGTGTGCATACCTGCAGAGATCAGCAGCAAAGATGTAGAGGAGCTCATTCCTGTTTATTAGAGGGTGGAATACGGCACCATCTGTCCCGTTGATCATGTTGCTCTGATTGGAGGACCACCACGACATCTTCCTATTGTTCATTAAAAAAAAGCAACAACAACATGATATATTAGTGTTTGGGGCTACACTTAAGTACTATTTTAGCTACTTTGTCAGTATTTTTTCCTTTTTTGTGGATACTATAACTACTCATTTCTTTCCAGACTCACACTTTACATGAAAAACATTGGATTTTAAATACAATGCTTCTAAAACACAACACACTGTTAAAGATTACAACCATTTGGGCTTGTAGTTGATTATCCTGTTGATTATTCTCTAGTTAATCCAGTTCCCATTTACCCTCCACGTCTTAACTCTGATCTCCTTGCACTTTGTCTTATTGAATAGATTGAATACTTAGTGCCTCTGTACTGCATTTAACTGATAGAGATAAAATCATGACTGCATCATCATTTCCCAAAATCCACCCTCAGACGTCATGTTTAGAGCGACCAACAGGTCAACACCCAAATGACTTTAGCTTACTCATTGTTACGGCTCATTGAGTGAAGGATCAAATCTTGATGATAGAGAAGCTGGAAGCAGTGAATGTTTATGTGTTAAAAACAAACAGGACTATTTTGAGTTCAAATAGGTAAAAAAAAAAATCCAATATCTAGATTTATTTTTGACCTTTAGGAGAGGTTGGATCACCTAACTGTTTATGAAGTATGTAAAATGAGCTCCACCTAAAACACTATAAAAATAAATTACTATTGTAAGCATAGCATGCCCCTGTTAATGCCCCTGTAAGTAGGACTCTGAATGCAGGATTGGTATTTGTAATGGAGAGGATTTTCACTGTTGTACTGGTAGTTTTACTGAGGGAAAGGATCTGAACTTGTTTCTCTACTAGATTCAACCTACACATGCTGATCAAATTCAAAGTACAAAGTCACTTCAGATGTACAAACACAACCTTTTGCAATTCTGCTCACCCTGCAGCCAGGGAGCAAAGGCTTTCTCCTCTGCCCCATGTAACATGTTGTGTAATAAAAATGTGCATATGAGGACTGGGGGGAGGAAGTGGAAGCCGTGTGCTGACAAGACAAGTGTTTTACCATCACTGAAGAGAACACAATAGACAGAGGACCCTGTCTGACATGAGCCGTTACCTCAGGCCGTTCCACGTGTCGATCTTGCCATAATCCAAGTAGTTCTCCTCGCCAGTGTGGAACACAAACTCTCCTTCATGGGTGCCATTTTTCTGTGGAAAACAACACAGGGTTCAGACAGAGCTGCTGTGACCGACAGATGTTGAGGATACAACGGAGAGGCACTGAGTCAGAAACGAGTGCTTATGTCTGCTGACAAAGGACCATGGGAACTGTGTAAGAAATACGGCTTTGTATTTGGCATTAAATACGCCCCTTAGCATTTTCTCACCCAAGTCTTACACAATAATCAGTTGAAGACTGGTGGGCGTTTTATCACATCAACTGTTATGACCTCACACCACTCGGATGTTTTTAAAGTCTTTGCATTTAGGGCTGCGACTACTCACAACTTCTAAATTTCTATAAAGTGTCACGTAACAGTTTCTCAGAGGCCAAGCTGATGTTTTTAAATGACGTGTTTCCTCGGACTGAACTGTCCAAAATTTTGTTTAACGTCATATGACAAAGGAAAGCGGTGAATGATCACATTTGGGAGGCTGGGAATTGTGGCTTTTTGGCAGTTTGCTTCTAAGGAAAATGACTGAAACGAGTAATCGTTTACAAAATAGCTTGTTTAGTTAGTCAAGACAGACTGGTTGTTTTTGCCCAGTTTAAATGCATTCCTCAGCATCACAAGGCCAGTGCGGCAGACGTTGCCCTATAAACAGGAAGTACAAGCATCCTCCATCAGCATGTAGCCAATATCACTTCTTGCACGGTACAACCACAGGCTTCCTCTTGTCCCGCTGTCCCAGTAACTCTTTACCACAAAGACCCAAGAGGTATCTAAAGGTTTTTCTCAAGCCACAGTTTACCTTCCACATCAGCCCAAAGTATTCATCCACGTCAGGCTTTATGGTGTGGATCTTTGCGAGGAGAGGGTGTTTGTATCCCCACAGGACCTCATGCACAGTGCGGGTTATAAACATCTCGACGCCAAGGCTTCTCATGTAGGCGGATATTGCAGGTCTAATAAGGAAGTGGTAGGTGCTCATTTCGTTCATCACCGCCTGAGGAAGAAAGATAACAAGTTAGATAGTGTGGCAAAAAATTGCCAGCTTGTTTTTCTTGGCCTGACAGGACTGAAGTTTGTGTGGTCAAATTTTCACAATAGATTTTAGAGAACAATAACTTTGACTGTGTGATCGGAATAAGAGTAACAGAAAAAAAAAAACATACATGCCACTCAAGTGACTGATTGCCTTACCACAAAAGGGATGTTGATAGTCCTTACGATGTCAACCTCGGGGTCACCGACGGACTTCTCAGGCACAAAGACAAAACTTTTGGGGTTGAGGGCGTAAACCTTGGTGCCGTTCTCCAGGAAAGTTACGTTTTCCCTCGGCCTGTACTCCCTGGTGTGGGAAGGGCATCGGTCAGTTAGTCCAGATGTCTTTTGTTTTGATTACACAAAATCAACCCAGATGACTTTCGGAAATATGGCCGAAGTGACTTGTGAAAACCAGTTTCCTTTTCCATCACGATGTATGTTCACAGCTGCATCCCTGCTCCCAAACACTGTCTAAATATCAGACCTACCTGTATGTATAAGGTCCGATCTGTTTTACAGCTGGCTTCCCGCCTTTCAAGAACTCCGCAGGATTGGTCACATTGAAGAAGTAATACTCCATATAAACAGGTGGCGGTGGATTCTTCCATGACTCAAACATTTGGCTCTTCTCCGTCAAAGTAATTTCCTGTCAGGAAAAGAAGGAAAAAAAAAAAACAATTGCACATTTAGATTGAGAAACAGCAAAAAAATAAAAAAAGATCAGCACGGCCCACAACATTTGTGAAGCAATGTTTTATTCACATTTGGGCACTTTAAAAGACTTCCCTGTTCTGAATGAGGGCCATCTGAAAGCACACATGGCACTTTTCTGCAATGAGTTTGTGTCGGGCCAAGACCCTGAAACCCAGAGGGACGCAGAGAAAAAAAGTCCTTCATAGCCGAAAAAAAAAAAAAATGTCAGGACAGGCAGAAAGTCTAAGCAAAAGAACGGCACAGTTTTTGACCTCAGCAAGCCAAGGCAGGAATCTGTCTGTGGGCTACTAGTCAGCCCACGCAATCCAGAGATATGTTGCAAGAATAATAATACATGACATCTGTGCAGCTGTAGGAATCAGACAACATTACACCAACAGGTAGAACTGTGAAAACCAGAGCAGCTCCTCAAGAAGATCCTGGTTTCACAGACGTTTTGGATGCAATCATATGGAGAGAGATACACCTGCAGACTAAAGTCAGGGGCAGCTGTGTGTGACATGAGCCTGGCTGGCTGCTGCATGTCTGAACATGAGAAATCAGTAACCAGGCCGTCCAAGTGTACAAGGAAAACAGAAGAGGCTAAGATGTTTGTTGACCAGAAAATCAAGAGAGCCTTTTTAGAGTATTTTTAAAAGAGAGAGAGAAATGACCCACTTCCCCTCATGTATTTTAAATGACGAGTTCCTCAAAAAAAAAAAACACAACAACAACAAAAAAAAACCAGCCACCTCCCTGAGTGCAGGAAGGTACACCAGAGGAGAGAGGCCTCATATTGTCATCTCAAGTCTCAGACGCACACCAGACGTTGAGAAGATATAGCTTAAGGTGTGGCATTCACTTCCTGTTTAGGTTTTAACTTCCGTTACTTAAGTGTGTTTTGCCCAACATAATGGTTTCGTGGGTTTTGTAGCGTGAGCCCCACTTTGCCACTTTACATGTGAGGTCTTCGTACATACCTGGTTTGATACCATCGCTGCATAGCAACGGCGAGATAGTTCAACTAACTGAGGATAAACATCAGATTCAAAACACTGATCTGGGCATGTGATTATATAACATAGCTCCTTAGACTTTAGGCATGTGACAGACACAATATGACTGGTTCAGGACAGCAACTATTACTTCCCCAATTCATCTGATAATTGTTAAGTCTGCAATTTTTTTTGGTCTAGTAATAATGAAGAGTTAGTAATGTTACATTGCCTCATTTCAGATTTAGCCCATCCGTCAGGGTGATAACCTGATTAATCAGTTTCAGTTTTACGTCACAGTCGTGTGACTTCTTTGAAAAATGTCTCTTGAAGCAATGAAGAAAGTCTGAAAAGGAACTTATTAGAGACATGAAAGTCTCCTGGGCCTCAGTGAGTCTACATTTTAATTAAGAGTTGAATCAAGAGAAGTGAGTGGCCATCATGAGGAGCCAGTGCACTGTAGGAAACACAGAAAACACAATGCTAAGCCAGCAGAATTCATTTCTCTTGTTGTCCTTGTAAAAACAAAATGCAAACTGTCACTTCTGAAACAGGCTTCACGTCTGTGATCTGTCCCCCCCCCCCACCCCCCCCACCCCGCCTGCAGTGTTTGGGAAACAACCAAAACGACCGTGGCCTGCTTGAATCCCTGTGTTTGCCAACCTTGAACAAAAAGGTTTTTTCAAAAAAAGACCCTTCGATGTTAAATGACGACTGTTTATCTGTCTGAAAATAAAAACCTTGATATATCACAAAAAGTGAGGGACAACACAGAGAGGACTGTCAGCGTGATCAAAACACAGCGTTTGCCTTCAGCTGGTGAAAAGTGCTGAGTTTGACTAAACAACGACGACAACGTGACCCGAGCCTTAGCCACACAGCTTCAGGCAGAGCTTAGGTGTGGTGTGACAAGATCCCGTTTTCAGCTGCAGTAGGAGGAAAAAACAAAGAGGAAAAAATACTTTACAAGTCCATCCTGTGTGAAACATTTCACTTTTAAATTGCCCATGAATGGCACAATTTCAACTGCACACATGCTGCGTTCGACCTGCTCAGGGCCTTGTTCTTGAACGCCTCTTGCTCAACCAGCCCTACTACCTTGAAAAGTCTCCTATCCCGAGCGGAGGCAGAGAGAGGAGTGGCACACAAAGGGGAGGTTTTTCTCTACAGGACCAGTCAGGATAGGCAGTGGCTGAGACGACAACAACAAGGCACTCTGAGGTTGCTCCCAGGCTAAAATCCTGCCCCTGAGGCCAAGGAGTCTGACAAATTCCTCGCATGACATTTTTTTTTTTCCTCCTTCTGTTGTTTCTCTCCACACCCAGCTCAGCAGACACACAGAGTCTATGTCCTGGAGGTAGCTTTGACTTGTCCCAAACAACCAGGCCACATCATTATCACAGAGGAGCCACATTCAACATCAGATTAGGTAGATTTTAGAAGTCAGTTCAGCATGTCGGCTTCTGCCTAATTCAATGGGAAGACTGTGGCGAAAGAGGATTAGCTATGCTGTCATTTCGTGTAATCGCCAGCCACATCAGAATTACGTCCCCTGTTGATGAACTTTGACTAACTCTCTTAATTTGGATCCCTGGGACGCTGCCGTGACTCACAGTGAGAGAAAAATGAGACCTGAGACCCAAATTTAACTCCATGAGGGGAAAAGCGTGTCAGTGAAGGAGCTGCTCGTGAGTCTCCTACTTGGACAAATAGCATGTCCTCTATTCCTGAAATTTTCCCTTCCCCTTCCAAAAAAAAAAAAAGAGATAGAGGAGAGAAGGAAAAAGAGTGGGGGTGACTTTTAAAGTACATATTATGAGCTGTACCAAGCACCCGACAGTAGTGGCAGTGATTCATGTCCGTAAGAGGAATGCGAGGTATTTGAAAGGGGGCAGACAGCAGTGATGGGTCTGCAGGGTGGGATGGGGTGTCAGCTGCCAACAACCCCCCCCACCCCCCCCCCCCCCCCCTACCCATTCCACCCATCCCATCACCTACATCTGAAAATAATGAAACATATCATAATTCACACACCTTGGCTTTACGTGACCAGACCGCAAAGCCAAGAATAACACCGAACTGATACTCACACTTGAACGCCGCCTTGTGCCGCATGTTGAGCCAGTTCTGAGGGGTGAGGGTGAACCGACTGAAAGTAGTGGTTGTTTCTGTGCAATGTACAAATCCGACCCAACCCAGAAATAAATGTTTACCCTCGCTGTTCTCCATAATGTCATCATTATTGTTAAATCATTGCAAAAAGTTAAAAAAAAAAAACAAAACACCACGCAGCCTGTATGTTGATTAACTCATATGGAAGACAGGAGACAGAGAAACTGCAGATCGAGCTGACGAGCTTTGATTCATCTGTGAGATGGTGACAATTCACAAATGGACCAGAATTCCAATCAAAAATCAATGACTGCGTTTGGATTATTGGTGCATTTCATTCCCAGTGATTGAAACTGTGTAACCAGTCCCATCAGTGCAGATTTGACTGGTTTGTATAAGTTGGATGCTTCATTTTCACAAAGAGATGCGAAGCTGCTCTGACCACACAATGTAAAAAACTTAGTGTAGACCCTCCACTAGAAGTCAGGGACTCCCTGCCTTTCTCCTGCACTCACCCAATCTTCCCTTCCCCCCATCCATCCAGACCTGCACACCTCCCCCCTTCAACCCACCGTGTCCCTGCTGGCTGAGATTCCTACCAGTACTACCAGTTAACCTCCTCAGGATAGTCAACCATCACCCCCCCATCCCCACCCCCCCCCAAAAAAGTCAGCACATCAAGCCTGATTCTGCAGAAATGTGTCACTGGGTCATGCGCCCAGTGCTGGACAGGACAGGTTATGGGCATACGACCAGCTAGGAGGGAAGGTGCACCTATCATCCCTGCTCTCCCTCCCCATTTTCCCTCAGGTCCTTTTATTTAATAAGAAGTTAAATGCATAATGTGCTCACATACAGACCCTGTGGGTCCATATAGGTTCGTTAAGGGACATAAAATGCCATAAAACAGGATGAGGTCATAATAAAGTCACCTCTGAGAGTCACACAGGAAACCTAGCCCTCATGGGGACTACAGGGGATTTCTACCTGCAGGCAAAGCTCCCATATTAACACGGCTCGGCTTTTGTGTAATATTTAAAAGAAAAACATACATGCTGATCAATCGTTTGTCTCAGTGGGAGCTTGACCGGCACCTCGAAGCTGCAGCACGGCATGTACTGGGACTTACTTGCTGCTCAGCCGCGGATCAAGCGGATTGTTTAAAGGGAAAACCGCTTCGAGATGATCCCGCAGAGCTGGAGGTGCAGACTGCAGCAGCACAGAAACCCACACACAGCAGACATAACAAAAAAAAGCGACAAATCAAGTCATTTTCTTCTTAACAAACACAAACATCTACACTGGATGATCTTGTGACCCCTGCATGTTCCGCCACCGGTGGGATGCTGAATGCGCATGATTGGCCACTGCAGATGAAAACGCTTAAACATTTAAAACCACCTCAAATGTGACAGATGGTGAAAGGAAAGGTGGTGATACACTGCAATGGTGGATAAAAATGACCAAACTGACCTTTTTTAACCGGCTGTATATCATTGTTTGGAAGACTTGAGCCACGACCAGGGCGATCCCCACTATCAGGAGGTGAGCGCACACGATGCCGGTGGCGTAAATGGCACAGGATCTCCGAGTCATGATGCTTGTTGGCGGATGTGCTGTCCTCTCTCCGGGCCCCCTCGACAAAGGGACAAACTTAAGTGAAGTCCTCCCAAAAAATTTACAAAAAGGTCGTGAAAGCTCGTCGTCGCCTCCTCAGCAGCAGCTGGTAGTAGTGGTGGTGATGGTGATGGTTGTAGGGGGGTTTAAACTTCTCGCTCCGCCGTCCTGGCGTGGTGTTCCTCCGGAGGTGGAGTGAAATGTTGGCACCGCTCGGAAAGGACAAAAAAAGATCCGGGATAACACTGATGGACGGAGGGATGAAGAAGAGGACCGAGCCGCTGTGGTGTTGTACTGCTGGGTGCGGTGGTTGAAATGAAGCAGCAGCTCTCAGCACATCGGTACGAAGAGGAAGAGCGGACCACCTCCTCCCTTTGCTGTGCGCATTAATGAACTCGGTCAGGCGAAAAGCGTCGTTTTGGGAGGCTGCATGGGCGGTGGGCGTGTGTAGTAGGAGTGTAGGGCAGGCAGTGATGGTGCTTTCCTACACTGATGTCACCGTTTCCATCAAATCTGACAAACATGCAAAGTGAAACAAAAACATCAACATCATCTTTATTATCACGTAACTATTCCCTCTTCATCTGCAACTTTGTCCAGTAACTTTTTGTTTTTTTTTTTAATGCTGGTATGATGGTCATGTGGGTTTCATGGGTAACTACATGTTAAAACCACCAGGATTATTGAATGATAGCGCGCTCGTCCACGTGGACGCGCCGGTGTAGAGTTTCATAAACGGGTTTGCCAGGTGTGTTATCGGTGCACGCGGTGATGCGGAAACGGTTCAAAACCTTCACTCATAAGAACCGTGATACCTGTCACCCGTTCAACATACCACAGTGTGCAGACGGGATGAGGACCGTTACCTTTTATAATGACTCCGCTATCTCGCCTCATCGCGGCTCCTTAAGTAAATTCAGCGTTGACGTGAATAATGAGCCATTCAAACGAGCAGCGAGCTCTGACGTAGGCTCTTTGTCTGACCAGCAGAGGATCTGATTGGTCAACGTCCTCCCGGACCACCGTTTGGGACCACCCCCCCTGTGCGTTGATTGGTGCGACGCTGGCGTGTGAGATGCTGAATTTGATCGACTGATTTCAAGGCGGGGCTTTTTTTTAAGGGGGAACAGGCCGGCGTGATGTTCCCGCACAACGAGACACCAGAGTGGACAGTTCACCTGCTGCGGAGCTCAACTCTCACCACACATGCCTTTGCTGTGGAAGCAGAGGGAAAATGTGCATGATTTATGGTCACCATGAAGAAAACGACCACTAAATATCGACAAACATAGATCATAATGTGGAGGAGGAGAGCATCTTGAAGGGTCCTGAGGAGGAAGAGAAACTGCAACTCTGAGAGAAAACAACATAAAACAGATGTTGTTTATCTTTACGGAGCAGAATTTACATCAGTATGTGTAAACAAACAAACAAAACAAAAAAAAAAAAAAACACATATTTTCAAAAGGTATATTTTGTCTTAATGTAAAGTACATAAAGACAAAAGTTTATAAATTACATACTCAATCATGCAAATAAACAGTAATCACTCTGCTCAAGTTTCACCTCTGTTTCCATATAAAACAAGATGGCGGCCCACACAGGTAGAAACGTGGCAGCTGGTAGATACAGAGCAGGCTTTTAAATGACCTGAGGGTTTGTTTTGTTTGTTTTTTTCCACTGTCACTTGATAATTACCCTTTTGAGAGACTAATGGTTATCTATGTGTCATGCATGTATGTTTACGTATGAGGGCCATAACATGGAGCTAATACACTGTCATTATTTGTTTTTGTTTTTATGAACTTTAAAAAAACCCCATAAAAGATTAACAGATTAATTTGTACAAATGCTTCTGTGCTGAAGTCATACAAACCTGTATACAGTATATTGCAGTAGGATGGATGTAGCCACACGCAGTCAAGTACAAATGTAAATGTAGTTTTTGAATTGACTATGGAGATGGTGTGAATTCTGCAGAAGTAAAAACAGCAATGACATTCACTCTGCAGATATAGCAGGAAAAAAAATCCATTGGTTTCAGCACAGCAAAGACTGATCTGTGCTATGCAGCTCCTGCCTGCTGGTTGGTTGGTTTTCCCCAAGCTTTGGCCCAGTGAATATTGATTTTTGTTCAAAGCATATTTTAATTTTTCACTATGATTCAGTCCTCGCAGCAGAAGGAACATCAGTGTGGTGATACTTTGTTTGCACTGGTCTTGGAAAAGTATTAAATGCAAATTCACACTTCTTTAAATAGGGGGAAATGTGAACATGGTAGCGTCAGTTTTTTGCTGTCGAAGCCCCTTTGGAAAAAGCACAGGCCTTGATAATGATGACACCCGAACAGTAAATGAATGCTGAAGTTGTGGACATTTCACACCTTTATATGCTATCAGCTTTTCACTACATCAGTGCGTTACAAGAATTTGGTCAAAGCATGGTCAAGATTTGAAGTAAGGAAAAGGTTAAAGGTTACATTTCTGTAGGATGCTTTGATGGCTTTTTGGGTTCTGTGGCACTCGAAGCATCTAACCGGTGTGAGGCTGAAACAGGACACCGCCGTCCTTATTTACAGACAACACCAGCTGCTTATCTCAGGAGGAGCAAGCTTTTTTTCCCAGAATTCTAGTGGACGAGACGCCATTTCAGATACCGAGTTACCTAACGAGATGAGAAAGCAGGCTAAATCTGTCTCTGCTCTCCAGCTCAACCAGTCATTCACAGATTCATCCGATTGGTTGCGGCTTTTTTCACCAATGACTCTGAATCCATCTTGGCAAAGCTATCGGATCTCATGCAGGGTTTGTTTCCCACAGACCAGGATTCAGTTGAGGTTTGATTGATGTCTAATAAGATTCATCCTGTTGTAAAATGCTGTATGAGCAGGATGACTGAAAGGTGAGCACGGTCATTCATCCTCCTGTTTCATAATCCATTCATAAATAAAGTGGGACAAAAGGCCTGCGTTTTTTGTCTGGCAGTGATATACATCATACTGTTTGATGTTTCTTAGTGGAAGGAACTGACTGGGCTGGACTCTTAACATTAAGGTAATTGAGTGTTACCTCATTGTACTTATGGCAATCCCAGAGGATGGGGGCTGCAGGAGGGGGGGGCGGCATCTGTTCAAACAAGGGAAGTAAAAAATGCTAAAGAAAATCATCAGGGGGGAAGGACAACAGTCAAGTAATGCAGCAACATTGTTTCTGCCAAAAGAAAGGGTGGGAGGGTGAAGAGGGGTAAAACAGTTCAACCTTTGTAATGGTTTCTTTTTATGTTTGGTCAGCAGAGCGACACTGATTTTTTTTGTTGGAAGCTGAAGACATCCAACTTTGAAGGCCCGCACAAAGATGCGTAGAAAAAAATGTTTAAAAAGCAAATATCTCTAAGTATGGTTTCATAAAAAAGGAGATCACTTTTCAGAATAAGGCAGCCATTCACACCAACCACAACAAGAAGGCTGTTATCAGGAGGTAAATAATTTTTGGCAAGTTCTTCAAACTAGTGTCTGTTGTCCTCACAAATCCTTCATTGTTGTCTGTCACATTTGGCCCCCTTACCACAAAAAAAAAAAAAAAAAGTAACTGCACCAATGGCCTTTGGTTTTGCACTTTGAAGACATGGCTAAAGTGCAAATCTGCATCAACAGCAAGCACATTTATGTGGACACAAATGTCCATTCAAGAGTTGTTAAGAGAAAGTATTCTCTGAATGTGTTATACATTCTGCACAGTCAGCTTGTGAGAGTAATTCGTGATAAATGTGCTAAATGGGCTATGTTGCTAACTCATGTGGGCTTCACATTGTGCTTTGGAGGAATTCAAGGTCACTGTGCTCTCTCACACTCAGTAATTATTATCAGAGTCGACAAGCTCCAGTTCGTTTTGACTTGGTTGTGATGGAGTTAAGACAGTGTGGTTGGACTGCTGGTAGGCTATATAGTCACAAATGAGTTGCAAGTCTGTTTGAGGATTGACAGGTGGATTTCACTAAGTCAACTTTGCAGAGAGCAAATGTAAACACAATTTACCTGCTCAGATATCAGATTACAGATGTCAGATAACGCATGCGGATCTGCACAATGATTCACGTCTTTTAGACTCTCCTTCAAATGACAATTTATCACATTGTATTCATCTGCAGCACTGAACAAACACGAGTGTCAACACCCTCGGCCTCAAAGCTATCTGAGGTCACTTCTGTGTCAAAAAGGGCCACAAAGATAAACACATGTATTTGAATTATGACTAATGAGAGGACTGACAATACAGTGAGGTTGTACTAAGGAGCAGCAATGCCTGCACATGAACAATACTATTAGCTCACAGTTTTTTTTAGCAGGAATGATGTTTACAATGTCCGCCATCTTGTTGTAGCAGTGTTAGCATGCTAATTAGCACTAATGCTGAGGCCCTTTGATTGATTGATCATTCATTTTGTAGGTATTTGTATGAAATGGAAATGTACCAGTGAACCAAATATCATTGCAGCCGACCCGACGGTTCAGTCTGAAACAACCAATCAGAATTGCTATCCAGAGTCCAGATAGATCTTTAAGAGTAATTTCATGGTTCGTGGTTAATTTTAATTTAAACTAATTTAATTTTAATTTAATTTAAAGGCATATTACACAATAAGAGTGAGAGATTACTTTTGAAGCTTGGGAAAATTATACTCTACAGAAAAGTCGCCCCACCCTGTGTCCGAAAAACGCATGACATTCACACATCAAGGCCGCTTGTCTAAAACATAAAATACTAGAGGAGCATTCTTATCTTTTCTACTTCTTAGAAACGCTCTACCTATAAGATGAACAAACAATGTGAAACTCAACCATGTGATTTACCAGTCACATTCCATCATCTCTCCTCCCTATCTCCAGCTCCCTCCTTATATCAACACAACAGAAACGACATTAACACTTTCTGTAAATACTGCCTGACATGGTAAGCGGTGTCCTCCACCCCACGGGGCTGCACCATGGTGGAGCCTGGTACTGGACACTGAGTCAAGGCTGTCAAGGCTGAGACGGTCTTTGTAAGGCCACAGACTGATATAGAGGCATGGCTGGGGGGGAGTGGAGACATGTGAGGAATTGCAGACCTTTTCACTGGAGGTGATTAATGTAAACTGAGCCATTAAGTACTATGGGAGGAGTACACTACAGTGAATTTATTTCTAGGTTAATTCATCCCTTGCTCTCCTGGGAGAGGATAGTAGTGACCAAAAGAACTTTTTACAAACAAAAGAAACGTTAGGTAATGTGAGGAATAAAACGCGTTTCAAGAGAAAGACTGGATCCAGTGTCCTAAACTTAAACCATATGAAGTGGCTAAATACGTCCACTTAAGTGTTGGACATACAGTTTTGTGGTCCCTGCACTGAACTTTCTGAAGTTTGTGCCGCTCTACCATGTGTCAAAGAGCACATCTCTATATTACAGTGACAGCTGACGTTTACATCCAAAGAAACAAAACAACAACAACAACAACAAAAAAATACTCTTATAAAATGCACTCTTATGTTTTTAAAGATTAAATTGGTGGTTCCCATCATGAGAATCAGTGTTGTAATCTGTTTATCTCAATGCACCCAACTCTAAATATTCAAGTAATGGTAACTTTTGAAATCGTGCATTAATTAACTGAGTAAATGTGTTTCACATTTGAAACCTTTACTTGTATTAGCTTACTTTATAATGTTGCATTGGTAGTTTTACTTTCATCACTGGCTGCAGATTTGTTGAGTAATACGAGAAATCAAAAGGTGCCATAAGACAAAAAAGCTGAGATGTTGTATCCAGTGTCGACGCTCGACACTAAAGAACAATGACAGAGTTTCTTTGTCATTCTATGTCTTGTATATGTTTTCTCATGGTCAGACTTTTCTAGTTTATTTACTCAACAGTGATAAAGTGATGGACTGACCATAGAAGTCCTTTGTCCTCCTAGGTGTGGTCCATTTCCCACCATTCATCTAATGTGTTTTGAAACAGGCGACTGCGACTCATTGTTCCCACATAGAGCAACAAAGTGTTAATTTAAGAACTGAAGGAGGAGCGATATCACACCACATTACAGTGCTAGAAACATGAACTTGATGATCTCTATAACAACATATTTTGAAGGCATGACAACTGTTGACTGATCTTGTTTAGCCCTGCTTCCACAGGCTTGAGAGGAGAGTTACGCAACAACGTACGCATGGTGCATGATCCATGATCCATAGTCTGACGAAGGCAACCCACAACTTTGCTTCACTCATTAAAGTTGCAAAAGGAAAACAGAAGAGTCATCATCATTTTCATTACAGTAAAGTGCAGAAATAATACATGAAGTCATTCAGAAAAGATACAAGGAATTATTTAAACCCAGGTAAAATGAACTAAAGTAGTCACACCTGGAAATGCTTTGAGAATACGTGTGATATTATCTGGCTGCAGTTAATTAGAAAAACTGAAATGATCTGTTAGATGGTCAAGTACAGTAATAATTCAAAATATTAATCAAGCAAAATGAAATGTGTTTCGCCTGTGGCCTCTTCAGGTTCAGCAGAATTACCAGAGCACTCACAGGTGTGACAAACATACACATTAAAGGGACTTGGGGAAATTTGTGAAAAAATTAAACCTGCATTTCTGCATTTTTTTAATGCAAATGGGTGATGAAGCGTTCAAAACCCAAAAGAATGAGCCCACCAATGTCTCTCTCCATTGGCCTGAACAGGCTGTGTGCTGCATAATGTTATGCAATTTGGAGTCTGAATTTCTGTGGATGTGACGTCAGATGACGCTGAAGGCTTTCGACTTGGATATGGGAAGAAGACAAGCGCGGTAGCAATGGACTCTGCTACGGTACGCAAATGACCCACCACCACACAAAGTCCACTGAAAAGTCCCACAAAGAAGGAAACTAAAGTTTTATCAGCGGCATCTCGTCAATCAAAACGCAATTATCCGCATCATGTCACTATTGAGTCTTTTTTCTTGATCCTGCTCCAAGTCCCCTTTAAATCACACGGCCAGTAATCATAATTGTGTTATGTGTCATTTAACAAAAGGTTTTCATTTTTCCAAAAGATAAACAAATGTAAGACGTAAACATTTCCTCAAAAAAAAAAAAAACATAGTGATCATAAATCATCATTAACAAGTTTCCTTTGCCTTTACTGAAGACAAAAACTTAAGGAAGGAAAGTATGTGAAATGAAAGTCATCTCTCCCAGAATTTGACTGCGTCTTGACCTTAAGATGCAGGAAAACCCTTTTGTACTACAACTGTATTACATCCTGTGCAATTAGTGTGTTTTGCGTAAACTGGACATCCATTCTGGTGCATTGTTTTTCAAATATTGGTCAACATCCTAAAAGCTGTAAAAGACAGTTAAAAATGGCAGTAAAAGGCTTTTCACTGGAAAGCCAGCATGCTGCCAAGCCCTCTGATTTCACCATAAACAAAAACATATCCTGTTTATCCTACCAGCTTCCCCCTATTGTACTAATTCTGTTGATTAGGAATAGAAAGTCTCTGGAGGGAAATTAATGCTGTCCTGATGCTTTGTTGTTTTTATTGTGCATTTATATACAAATAAAAGAATGCACATCACCAAATAAATAATCAAATGTGTTCTTTCTTTACTGCACCTCTTCTTTTTCGAGACTAATGAGTATGATTTTGGATTTGTTCATGAATCAAGTGGGATTAGTTCGATTAGTTTTGAATTCAGCAACTTTTTCTGACTGTTCACATCGGATATATCAGCACAAGACAACACAAGAAAAAACATCTTGAAGTTTTTGCATGCATGAGCTTAGATATGGTTGGCCGCCTCCTAATATTTACTCCCAGGTTTTTTTTTTTTTTGCCAAAGGGGCTGAGCTTTCTCAAGTCAGACCATTTTTGAGCAGCCATTAGGAGAGCGTGTTTGTAGACAATGACAAATTGTACAGGTGTCATATTTCAGTATTTATTCCAGGATGCATGAGAAGGAAATCCTTGCAAAGAGGAAAGAAAGATGTACCACTGTGTCCTAAAGTGTACGGTACACAAAGCTTCAGGCATTTCCTCCCAAGAATCAAACAGTGACCCCCACCGCCTCAAGTATGCATCCTCGTCCTTTACTTTTACACCCACATGGGAAATCTGACCCTGATGTCTTTTGATTAAACCCACCAATCAACAACATGATCACGCTATGTCCTAAATTTTGTTGGCACAACTGTGTCCTGACCCAAAGGTCAAGGGCTACGCCTCTGCCTCCCTGTCTGACATGGAGCCATGCTTCCGAATTCACTGAGTCTCGCCTCCATTATAACAAAATATCCTACATTTATCTAATCTACTATTGTCATTAAAGGGGGCAAAAGCGTAACCAAACATAAGTCCCACTAGAAAAGAGAGATGAACAGAGAGAAGTGCTTATTAACTGCAAAGGTAAATAAACCATAACTGAACAATATTTGAATTGTATTGTATTTTAAGTGTGTTTTAATTACTCAGCTTGGGAACAGTCAGCCAAAGCTGGCAGTTTTACAGATGACTCAGGCCATCAGCACAGCAGAAAGGAGAAGGAAGGCCTTTGCAGGTCACTGTATGTCACCCCTACTGAGGCACGTATGGGAAAGCTGTGAAAATGCTGCGTCGAGAGGAACCGAGTCACATGAGAGCTCCATATATAATTTAAGGTTGGAAATTAGTCAGAGAAACGGCACCACATGGTCATGATGATGTTATCCATTCATAGTATATCTGTGTTGCTGCCATAATGTTGTTGCCTCAGACAAGTCCTGTGACAGCACGAGGAATCTATAGGCAAGAGGCAGAAGCTCGGGATGACTGATAAACAAATCTATTCACAATCTTGTTAAGCTCCAATGTAGATCTCACTGGAGGCTGCAGTTCCTGGCATGGAAATACCAGAGCAGTTATATTTCCAACAACCTATTCTGGTTTCATACCAATATTTTTTATTACTTAGGGTCCTGATGGATTTATGCTTTTTTAAAATGACAAGTCAGACCAAAAGGACAACATGCATGCCGAGTGAGGAGGACCGTGCAAGAAGAATGGCTGCACTCAAAGCAAAAATGACTCCAGAGGGTTAATCGCACTCTTATCGGCCAATCATGCAAAACTGAACATTTACTACACGCCGAAGTGAAGAGCGTCTATGATGGTTGTAAATCTTAAATGTGTATTCAAATGTCAGTGTTTTGTGGCTGCATTCAAGTTGGGGTTGTTTCACTGACAAACAAAATGAACCAGCGTATTAGACAGTTCACTGACCGCATTGAAACTGTTTACTAAGTTAGTTTGCTGCTATAAATAGGGATCATCAGTGTTGAAAGAGGGGAAACAGTAGTCTCTCTGTCCCAGCAGTGTTTTCCCTGTTGTTTGAACAGCGGGAGAGTCCAGGGACCTGAACTCAGGCTAATTAGCTAATTCATCAGCCCCAAAGGGAATGACATGTGATTAAAGCCAGTCAACAATCACCGTTCTATGTAACAGAGGTCTTCATGAATTAATCTGTGAATTTAAATTAATTCATAACTGTAAACTACAGGAACTATTGATTAAGTCAGAACAGAACATCAGTTCTGGACACCAAGTACACAGAGATAGTTAAGCATGGATTGTTAATAGATCATTAAAATGTGGTGGAATAAAGCCAATATAGGGGTGGAGTATGGCCAAGTAGTTAGCCCACATTTACCAAAGTGTTTGCACAATAGGGGTCCTATTTCTATTAACTAATACAGTTGTGCTTCTAGGCCAACAGTCTCTACTATTTTGGGGGGAGTGGTCTTGTCTAGTACTGTAACTGTCACTCACACAACAGCTGTGCCCACATAGTCAGACAGTCCTAGATGAACCTTGAGTGAGGGTATAGTATCTCTGTGCTCCATAAAGTCCATACATATCCAGCACAGCAGAGTGACATAACGTAAAATGAAACATCTATTTTAAGATAATGTTTGCTCCTTGCTCCCTCTGAAGAGTTGCTGTATTGCTTTACTAGATTTTCAATTATGAAACTATGTTATAAAAATAACAAAGAATAAAATTACAATAGTCTCCTACAATAGTAAATGTCTCCTGTGATAGAAATATAATAAGGCTTATATATCATAATAACCTTAGGCAGCAGATATAAATAGAAAACTAATGTAAAAAAAAAAAAAAATGGCCTTTACTGTAGTTGGTGGCCCCGATGTTCTACTGCCGTCGCCATGGTTACAAGGCAACAAACGTCACTTGGCAAGTCGCGTGCCTGACTTTTGAAACTATTGATGTGATGTTATTAATGTGATGCTAGCCACCGTTTACTTTCTGTAACATCAAAGAAACTAAAAGTTGGTTGAAAAAAAAAAAACCATGGAGACAACAAACACTCGTCCCATTTTCCAAGGTAAGTTTTCATTTCTCTGTTATACTCACAAACGGCATTTTAAACGTGTGACTTTTGAAACTTACATTGTTTTTAACCATCCAACCACCATTTTAAGATGATAACATGTGACGTTGGAGTTACAACATTTATTTGAATGTAAAAAGTCATTGACATAAATGTGCATCCTAGCATCTGTTTTAACCAATAATACTTCACTATCAAAAACACTGGTGAAATATAAGATGCTTATATTATGCAGAATGTTTTTCTGTAGTGATTTATGATACTCATCCATATCATATATTATATTTTATTACCGGTAAGGCTACTGTTTCTAGCGTAACAAAAGAGGAAAGTACCATCATTATTTTATCATTATAATGGCTTAATATAAGCATTTAGCTGAACACAGTTACAGCTAAATACAGCTGTGGGATTGAAGAGATTAAGCATGAAGTAGCATAAAAAGCACACATTTAAGGAAACTCCGTGTACCACAAAATTGAAATTGTGTGAGTAATTATGCTTTTGTACTCTCCAGCACTGCCTGTCTTGGTCTCAGTGTCCTTCATTTACAATATTTACATATTAAAATGCCGTGGATTATTTCTTTCATCCTGTACAGCCAGTGCATGTGTTTGCTCACCTGAAGTGAACTGGCCTTAGGGTGGAGAAATTGAAGGGAAGAAATGGGAGAGGCAGGATTAGACAAGACAAACATGTTACAATAGATCAATGTAGGCATGCACAGACTGCTATTCAGTCGCTGCGCTGCTTCATTTAGACCGACAGTATGCAAATACGTTGAGAAGCGAGGGTGAAACTGGACGCCCTTTACATTGGCTGAAGATTTAAATATCTCAGACAAGAGCCAAATTTGTCAGCCTGTTGCTGAGCAAACAATAACTCCTAAGTAACTCCTCACACATGCCACAGAACAGAAGAAAGATGTCAATTACAAAGTCTTGTGAGCATGTTTACTTTACATCCACATACACATCTGCTCATTTTAAACCAGGGAATATTTAGCAACATTGAATCATTGAGTATTGTTCTGTCAATCAATTAATCTACTAATCATTTCTAATCTATCAAGCCAGGAGCATTATCAACAAAACCGTCGAGCACTGGACTAGGCTCTGTCAACAGGGATAAAATCCTCTATCATCATATCATATCATGATACTAACTGCTCTAAGTCTGTGAGTCTGCACATGGATGATCCATTTAACAAAAAGAGAAATAACACAAAAATAAAATGCCAGTGAATATCAGACAACATACAAAGCAAACTGACCACTACTTTTATCTCAGATGTTGGGTCCAACAGATTTCAATGATCAAATACAAAAACAATAATAAAAAAAAAAACAAAACTCTGCAGCCTGGATTTGTTTTGGAGCCGATACAATAGATCTACAATTAATACTGTGTTTGTGAAGCTTGTAAAGTTCCACTAAGGGCAGTTTTAGTAAAAGCACTTGAGACTGTAACTCAGTCTGGGAGGAACGGGTAAAAAGGAAAATGCAGGAGACTACTTTAGTTCCTTTTAGGAGGAAATTGGCACTTGGCTTCACTTCACTGCACTGATTCTGCAAGATATGATATCACTACCGTTGGCTTCTCTTAATAAATCTGTCCAAGGTCAGACATCCAGATCAAGTAGGAAAATATAATGTCTGAACACAAAGAGAACATCGTGCACAGTTATATCTAACTATGGGACAGCTTAAACCGAATGAACAGGCAAGACACAAGAGAAGAGACGAGATCGAAGTAGCCGGCATTATCATCAGGCCCTTGATAGGGAATATTACGTGTCTTATTATCGTCTTTTCTGCAGACATGACACAGTGACTGATCTTTACGAAGTACAAGCTGATTGGCCAACATTAAGGCAGACAACTCAGAGAGCAATGTGCACGGGGGGTTGAAACCAAAGTGCATGAACCTTTAGTGCAAAACTGCACTTAAGGGCTGCTCACACTAAAACTCAAAATGCCACATTTTCACTTCAGCTTTTTAAAATCTTTGAGACATAGTTCCTTTTGCAACCAGACGGACCTGAATGACAGTCTCAAAATGAAACAAATCATGTGCTTCCCTCCTCTATTTGTCCTTTACATATTCAGTATACATACTTATCATCTCATGTACACACTATGGCCACAGAGCGTTAGTTGCTCTGCTGCTTCAATTCTGTCAGTTGATGTTGTATATTAAGAGCCACAGGCTTCGAGACTGATGGAAACACATTATTCTAACAGAGATTATGAGCGCGGTGCTCGGCAGCAGCTTCACGGTGACTTTATTACATTGTCTGCTTTCCTCTGTCTGGTCTCGTATTCCCAAGGCAAGTCTTTAATAAATAGGTTCTACTGCAGTTTGCTCATAAAGTGTCCACGCTTATCTATATCCTTTACCTGAGTTGCATAATCATAGTGGCAGTCATATTCAAACATCTGCTTTATATAGATTAGTAAATCTTCTTTTTTTTGTCAATATACAGGTACAAGGAGAGGTTGCTCAAAGCTCCAGCAAACAAGCTTTCCTCCGTCAGCAGTAGCTGGCGTTTTGCAAATGTGAGCCTCGATGACCTCAGCGATTGCTCCTCGGTCTTATCTGGGGCCCGGAGAAGTGCCTCCTCATCGGTTATTTTACACAGCACTCCAAACCACAGTTCCTCTCAAAAGCCTAGAAAGAGCATCCCTAAAGAACATCTGTGCTTCTCAAAGCAGATGATCCGAAAGCAGATTCGCAGAGAGTATGTGGCCGCTGTGGAGGAAAACCTCAAACAGCGTCCCTCAGCGCTGTACACACACTATAAGGATCACATGACCGCAGAGGTAGGTGGACATGACAGCAGTCTGGACTGGTAAGCCGTGATGTGGCAGAACATTGCAGCCAGTATTAAAGGTTTAGAGACGACAGAAGAGTGAATGAGGCAGAATACTTGTATTCCCCGTTGGAATATATTTACATGACCTTATCTTTTCTCCACAGTTATTTGATAAGGTGGTATCCATTTTGGATCCAGACATGTGCGTAAACAGTGCCTCTTCACTTCCTACGCCTACAGCACACCAGGCAGAGGAGGAAGAAGAGAAACACTGTAAAGAGCCAAGTGAGGACAACGTACACGGAGCCAAGCAGGGAAAACCTGCCAATAAAATGCAAGTACATTGGGAATTTGATTGGTAGCATTATATAATCTAAATCTTTTTCAGCTGTTATTCAATTAGAAATAGCTGGCCAGGGAAAATAAGGAAGCAAATGCTGGATTCTCATTCACATTCATTTTACAGCGGCCATGATGTTCAATATCCAGGGCCTGGAAACCCCTATGTACTACAGATGAATGGAAGTGGTGTCAAGAAAGGCCAGAAAGTCAGAGTGAACCAACTGGGCGACCATAAGGACATGAAAGTAGCCACCAAGCTTTTCACCAGATGGTTTACGTCTCCGGTAAGAGTAAGTTTGAGTCACTGAAGATAACCAGAACCCTGCAGTACTGTTTATCCAGCTGTACACAAGAGCTAACATGAAATTAAAATGATGACTCTTGCAGGACAAAAGAAATCAGTGTCCCTGAATCTGCCATGCTTCGACACTCTTCGTCACCCACCATCCCCATCTGAGTGGAGAACGCCAACTGTTTCTCAGTGAAAGGATAAACGCTTGTCAGAGAGGGAGGAAAGGGAGGTTTGCAAAAACCTTTCAGCCAAATACAGTAGAAGAAGAGTAATGTTTACAAAGTCTTAAGTGCTCAAATAGCAGTAAAATATCCCTTTTCGATGGCTGCTGATGAGAAAAATCCAAGAGCCTGGTAACAGAGTCCCAGAACCTGAAAGAAAACTGGCACCGATGAACCACGGGAAGACCCAGGCAACATGTCGAAGGAGCTGGATTTTAAACTCCATACAAGTGACAAGAGGAGAACTACCACCTGCCACTAAAAATCCATGTCCCTTTACTATCTATCCATTAAATATGGAGGACAGCTGCTCCGATGACAGGATGAGGAGGTAAAATAAATGTAGTGTATGTAACCAAAGCTGTCAGGAGTTATGTAATCCACAATGGACCGAGCATGACAAGGGTACAAAGGCAAGACTATATATTTAGAGGCAGGCTTCAAAAGACTAGTCTGCGTGTTCGGAGCGTTTGTATGCAGCAAAGAAACTCTGTAAAAAAAAAAAAAAAAAAAAAGAGAGAAATTAAAGAGAACTTCATCTAAAATGTGAATCATTTATTAAAAGTAAAGAGGAGGGGGTCTGTGATTACATAAAGAACACCCTGACATTTGAGTGTTGTGTGTCAGCAAAGGAGAGCAGAGATTTTACACTGCTTCATCTATTTGAATACAGATAATAATATTAGTGATGACCGTTTACTCTGTTAGTGTCATCAGGGTTTCTGCAGCATTCACTAAACTAGATTAAAAACATTTCATTAACACATAATGCAATATACTACCCTTTTCATTGTGCTATGGACAACAAGGTTGAGTGAACAATGAGGCCAATCAGTTTCTTTACATGCATCACATTTGGCCTGTTCTTCCCAGGTTTATATAGCAGTTTAAGTGTCAACTCCATTAGTGCTTGTAGCCAACACGAAAAAAAATGTTCAGTACCTTTGTAAATGAAAAGAATTAAACTTATTAAGACTTTTTGACACCACCGAAGGATTTCTGTTTGAGGGAACAGAATCGAAAGCTTTCTGGGACTTTTTTGAGAGCAGCAGATACCCTGACTGCTTGTTGCACTGCGGCAGAATCAGAATCAGCTTTACCAACAAAGAGTAATTATACATTCAAGGAATTTGACTCTGGTTTTGAGCAGCTCCAAGAAACAATGTGTAGGATGAAGTATTTACTGTGAAATATGCACATGGATCAATCTAGACTATATAGACTTTAGATTTTTTTAAATAACATTAATGACTTGAAATAAGTAATCAAACACTTTTTCTTTAAAAATAAAAAAAAACAACTTTTATTTAGGCAATAAATTATAACAATTTACCAAATTGGAGATTTTTACAAAACCTTCATTTGACATTCGATTTCATCTGGTGAGCTTTTCTACAAAACAGTGTTCTGTAAGACAAAAAAGTAAAGCAATTAAATCAATTCCAAGGATCAATCAATAACACTTAGACATTTTTATGTAACTGATGAGGACTGTGAGCTCCTGCAGCAAGAGGTCAACGCGAAGCTCCCATTGCTGTAATGGATTTCAGAAGGCTCATTACAGCCTCCTGACTGTGTGTGTTATGACATTTCTTGCAGTGCTACAGTTGATGAAATAATCAATCTGACATAATGTCCGTCGGATTTATCATCTGATATCGATCAGCTGTCAGTATTTGACTGCTGTGTGGATGTTGTCCAGCTTTGCCTTCGCTCTAATACAGTGTGAAATTGTCATCTCAGCCCTTGAAGCAGACAAATGAGCTGACAGAGTCTCATGAGAACCCCCCCCCTTACCTCAATGACGCAGCCTGTGGTTATTGTTAACTAGGATCTCCTCTCATCATGTTCCATATCTTTCTGTCTGCTGCACACTAATCTGTTAACTTAAATATCCCTGACATGTGCTCAAACACAATCTACAGCATGATATGATAAACTGTGTGTACAAGATGTGCAATATCAACAGCTTACTGAGATGAGGAGCCAGCCTCAGGTCTGGTGTGTGGAGTCCGCCTTAGCTGTTTGGGTCAGAGGTCAGGAGAGAGTGGACGGGTGACCTGCGCCCTGGTGAGAGGAGCGTTGGCGAGGACGTGTACCCCACTGCAGTCACTGGACTGGATACAACACAGCCTGGATAAGATAAAATCTCTGTGTTAGAGGATTAAATACTTATTTTTGGAAAATGCCAACCTCCTCAATTAGCATCAGTAGCGTCAGAAATACCCAATACATTTTCCAAAGTCCAGGGTAATGTCTTCCCCACAAAATCTGAGGTAACAATGACATAAAACAGAAAAAAACAACAAGAACTCCTCATATTTGAGGGGCTGGAGCCAGTAAACAGTGAGCTTATCACCTCTATAATGACTGCAGTGATTAATCAGTAATTAAAAATGTGTTGATTAGTTGTTCTCACTCTAATCTGGTGTTACATGGCACGTGAAGGGATTAACAATAAACTGAAATACATTTGGGAAAGGGACATATTTTTGATGGATTGCATGAAAGGGACAAGCTGGTGATGAGAACTCACTGTCACTGAAGGATTTGCTGTTGTTGACTGTTTTCCCGTTCAGCTCAGCTGTCGTCAGGAAAAGTGGCTCGCTGTACACAGAGCATGGACAAACACACACACGCGTTACATCGTGATCACCCAGCCCACAGCACTTTGCGGTGTCTTCCGTGTTATATGATGCGGGGAAGGGGGGGGGGGGGGGGGGGGGGTAAAAAGGTCACATGGGTAGATGGTGTGACCATCCCGCAGCCCTGAGGCACAACACGCTCACAGCGTTCAAACAAAATAGATGATTTGGCTGTTTTAAGTTTGGACACTCTCCTCACCTCCCACAGGTTTTTCCTCTCGTTTTGGAGACAGCTTTTATTTCTTCAGCCTTGTCAGTCCTGCAGTAAGTGCAAGGAGATATTAAAACATGTAGAGTGAGAGATTGCACAAAAACGTATCACATTACAGGAGTCCTTATAGTTTTTTAAAGTGTGCAGGGTGAACAGCTTGTCTGTTTTTTCTGTGGTACATTACAGTTCAAACAGTGAAATACAGTGTGGTCAATAAAACCCCTCATGTGCAGATCCTCCCTCCTCCTCCTCCACTCCAGCAACTTCCTGCTCACTTAGCAGCATCACATGATTTTCAGATGTGACCTAAGCTAGCCTAAGTACGGAGTTAATCCTTGCAGCGTGTGGGAACAGAGCCAGACGTACAATGTGGTCCTGTGCACTCTCTCTGGCGCAGACCTCCTCCTGTGGAAGCAGCTGCCAGCGGCGCTGTTATCAGTGTGTGGTCTATGGTTCTCTGAAATCACCCCTCGCAGCTCTCTGACGAGGGACCTGAGCTCCCGGGCGGGGCTCTCCCGCTGCCTCTTTGACTTTAGCAGCCAAGAGAGGGGGGAGAGGGGAGAGAGGAGAGAAAGACAATGTCAGTGCAGTGCTGTGGACATGTTAATATCATAAGTGATGTGTGTGATTTGAACAGAAAAATGAAGACATGCAGGACAACCTCACAGGTTCTTTGATCCTGATTAAGACAGCGAACCCTTTTACAAGCAGGACAAAATAAACCAATAAACCAAACTCTAATTTTACTGCTGTATTGAAAAGATTTACACTTTGGTTTCTCTCCGTCCCACAGGAATGTAAGGCTGTGTGTGTTTTTGATTTAAAGGCTGAGCAGATGTGCTGAGCCTGTGTCTGAGTTGCCAAATAAACAACGATTCACTCGCTGCACTTGACGGGCTGGAACCGTACCGAGATAAGCAAGACACAGGGAGTTTCTGACTGCACCTTGATCTGAGCGTTGAAAGCATGCTGGGAAGAGGGTGGAGTGGTGATTGCTGCTGGAGTCAGTGGGTCCAGGTGTGGCGGAGGTACATTCACAGCTGTGCGCACATTTTGACCTTGGAGTTCCTATGGAAAGGGCAAAATTGGTTGCAACTTTGTTAAAGGATGCTCAGTCAGAATGAGTGTAAGACATTACTAAAACACATTCAAGAGGCACTTAAAGCTTCTGAATAAAATATGTGTGTACTTTTACATACATAAACATCTGTATACAAGGTGAACAAACTCTATTCACTGAGACAAAAAAAAAAAACCAGCTACCTTCAGATCGAGGGCATGTTGGAGTTTCAGACGATAAAACTCCTGCTCCCGCAGCTGGATGAATTCTTGACAGTCTGCGAAGCTCTCTGTCATCTTTGGGAAGATACAACAGTATTTGGAACAACATCACAGAGATGGAGACAAGGCAGATAAGTGCATTTTATAAAACCTGGATCTATAAACATAAATTGTTTGGTTTGCTCCAAAGTGAGATAATAGTTATTCGGGAAATCATCACGATGACAGTAAATCATGCTGTTGACAGGAAACTCTTATGAGTATATGAGTATTGTGAGGATAATGCTGGTATTTCTGATATGAGGCAGAACTGTTTCCTGTTTACTTTTCAAAATAATATATTGTTTGACCATTTCTATGCTTTTATTAGACAGTGGGCAGCAGACAGAAGATTGAGACAAGTGAGAGAGATTGAAAATAATATGCAAATAGATGTGAACCAGGGACATTGTAGTTCATGGACTGCATTGCCTCAAAGCCACCAGGGGACCAAGACCATATACTACTAAAACAAAATGTAGTTTGGTACAAATTCTTATTTATTCTTTTAATATTATTCTTATTTTTGACTATTTCCTGCTTTCATTGATAGATGCAGAGAAGATAGACAGGAAGTGAGCAGTAAATTATCTGTCCCGCCAGCAGTTGAACCAACTGCTTTAGGATTCAGCAGCGACAGCTCCAACTGCTCATCCACCACACAATAAATTTTTATTCTTCCTCACAAAAATGTTTCAGTAAGTCTTCATATAAATGTGTGCACTATTCTCAGAAGAGACTCTTGTCTGCCTTCTCTTAAACCCATATGTTGGTTGAAATAAAGGTGTGATAAGGTAAATGAGAGCCACCTTGTGAAGGATTGCTTCCAGTTTGCCGATCCGGTCCCTTAACTGTTGGTCTTTGAAGCGAAGGGTCTGCAGCTCATTGGCAAGTTGTTTCCTCTCCTCCTTCACAAAGGTGAGCTCTTGGAGCTGACGCTGGCTCTCCAGGCTCTGGTAGCGCTTCTCCTGGGCAGTGACAACAAAAGACATCAAGCAAATGTTTGTTTAATATTTATTGTCTTGTGGGAGTGAGCACAGGAGTCTCAGTGGAGCAATTTGGAGATGAAAGAAAAAGAAAAAAACTCAAAAGATTTTATGTCTAACAGCTGCTATGTTTTGAAAACTCAGAAACAGGCGATACGAGGTTCTCTTGCTTCCTTTTATATATATATATATATATATATGTATATGTATATATAAAAGGAAGCATTTTTGGTTTTCCTTCAAATGTTATATATATATATATAACATATATATACTCTTTGGATATACTCTTCGGACATCAGAAAACCAGGAAGACGAGGGTGAGATCGGCAATGGAGAGAACTAGAGCGCACTTCACTGTTGACCCATCCCCACTCTCTTCCTCTTCCTTTTATCTCTCTTCCTCTTTCTTCTCTTCTTCCTCTCTTCGCACATATATATATATATATATATATATATATATATATATATATATATATATATATATATATATATATATATATATAAGGAAGGAAAACCAAAAATCACATTTATATTTCAAGTTATGCACTATTACAAAAATTGAAAAACTAAAATCTAAGGATTAGTTACTTCAGCAACCTAAACAAGCTCTAAATCTAATTTGACAAGAGAGGAGAAGGTGAATGATCAGCACCTGGTGCAGCTTCTCCATGGCCTCCTCCAGGTGTTGGATTTTGCCCTGCAGAGAGTCAACCTGCTCTCTTCTGGCAGTGATTTCCTTCTGCATGTCCATGGCTACTTGGAGGCCTGAGGTGGAGACAAATCCGCAAGATAAATGGACATAAAGACCCCAAAGAGGGGAGAAAGAGCAAAGACTCACATAAGACATAAAGAGTATGAATCACAGAGCTTTAATCTTGGGCTTTCTCTATGTCGGCTGAACCGCAGCAGAGGACAATATATGATTTTAGCAGTTTCATTGAACTACACTTATCATTGTGCAAGTTGTCAGTGTTCCTAGATTTCAATTTGTTTCAAAGTAAATCACTGTTATCTTTCTACCTCATCACAGATTGGATGTAAATCGGAGGATTGTTGACATTTCTTTCGACACCAGATCTTTTAATTAAGTCGTGGTTTAAATAATCACAGGGCTCTAACCATGTCCATCGGCTCCTTCTAGGGTCTTCAGAGTGCCCCTGACCTGGTCCAGCTCATCATGAGCGTTCCTCAGCTGACTCTGGAGCCTCAGCACCACACCCTCGTGCTCCTCAGTCTTACAGCTGTGGAGCCGCTGCAGTTCCTTGTGCTCCTCTGAAATCATGCCCATAAAAACACATGTTTTACATCCACGGTGAGACATGCACTTTAACAACTAAGCAAACACCGGCAACAATGGAAGGGCTTGGTTGACAATGCAAACATACCAAACATGGCTCTTTGTTTTTGTAACGCAGCGGGACAAGGAGATCATTTGATTTGGCAAAAAACCGTGAGAGCAGCTTTCTAGAAACAGCATCGCAGGAAGTAAGAATTCCTGGTGAATGAAAGGCCACGGTCACATTAATCTGCTGTCCAGAAGAAACACAAGGCCTGAAGACCAGGGTGGTTTCTTGACTTTATACAATACGGTGAAAATCAATATTAAATACTACATTCAATGGTTATTAATAAATAAATGTATTTTATGATCTATGTAAACAAGGAACTTTCCATGCCTTTCATATCATAAAACAAACTGAAAACCTGACTGTACTATGACTAATGGGATTTTCATGATCACAGTATAAGTTATTTGAAATAAGTTTGAAATGTTAAACTCAAATAACACCACAGATGATTTTTTCTCACTTTGTTTCTTACTTAATCATAAATACTTTTAAGAGCCAGTTTGTTTTTTAATGCTATAAGAGAGGAGATATACCCATGCTAGAAAACTGATATTAAAAAGCATTTTCACCTGATTTCACCTGCTGGGCTATGACCTATTTTCTTTGTTTAAGTGAAAAGAGGTTTTTTGTGTCACAGGGGTGATTCACATTCAGTCGAGCTCAACTCACTGGTGAGGGTGAGTAACTGGAGGCGCTGGAACTCCAGCTGGGCGGTGAGGTGCTGGTTCTCCAGAGTTTCCTCCTGGACACGTTGACACTGTTCAGCCACTGCGGCCTGCAGCAGCCCCCTCTCGTGCTCTGCAGTAGCCAGGTCTGACTTGCTTTTGTCTAACTCAACCTGAGCAGCATATGGCACAAGAAGGAAGAAGAAGGACATCAGTTTCAAATAGAGGTGACGCAATCACTTGTGTAGAAAAGTGTGTGGTGTGTGGGCAGAGGAGAAAATCTAAAGTGAATTAACTAATAAGGGAAAGTTCTGTTTTGTTTGTGTTCCTGACCCTGAGCTGCTGATTCTCCAGCTTGTGCTGGTTTAGCTGGTTGCTGAGGAGGCCGTTCTCCTGGTGAAGATTGTCGATGGTGCGGCTGTGCATCTGGGCGCTGCTCTCATTCTGCAGCCTTAGCATTGCTATCAGCTTGTCTTGCTCATCCAGCTTCAGCCTCAGCCTCTCTCCCTCTACATGCAGGGTCTGGCACCGACTCTGAGCCTCTTGAAACCAGGACAGATGCTGGAACAATCAGTTTAACTTCGTTTAAATGAGCCATCAAAACAGACTGGTAAGTGGTGTGTTTCAAACAGCCATGTCTTGTACAGAGAGAAATGATTCCTTGCCTGTTCGGCTTCTTGCTGCCTGAGCTGGAGCTCTTTGTCTTTCTCTTGCAGCAGTTCTTGGGATTTCCTCCTCTCCTGATCCAGCAGGGACTGTAGGCCATTCTTCTCCTCCCCACTTCTGTGAAGCTGCTCCCTGGCCTCATCCAGCCATCCTCTGAGGGCCCTCACCTTCACCTGGAGTTCACCCTGCTGCTGCTCTCCACACCTCTGGAGAATGAGGAAGGGGGGGGGGGCACAGTGAGCCTACTGTACTTAACAGAATGAAAATAATAATCTTCTAACAGAGTGTAGAAATGTGATCTCAGAGATGGGAGAGAAACTGGCTTGATATTTCAGCCTGTGTTATTCTTCAACGGATGGCAAACAAAGCATGCCATGTGTTTGAGGAACCCTTCTGAGCAGAGGTAGTAACTCACATGTTAAAATGTCACCAAAAGGAACATGCTCCTTGGACTTTCAAAAGAGGAAAATAAAATGCTAAAATTTTACATGAACGGAGAGGTCAACAAGTTACTTCAGCTTCTAATTTGCTCCAATAGGTTTCTGTGTTTTTCAAAGAAATATGTTGAGATTTCCCACCAATGCCACCAAGGTCCTCTAAAGATTCATTACTTATATTTATTCATATAACCTTAGAGAAAAAATAACCACACATCAACATATCAACATCTAGGGCCTGTCTAACCTTTTAATGATGTCACACACCTTTGGAGTAAATGGGTTAATTTGTTATGAGAAGTCTGTCATTTAGTTGCCTCATGTGACATAAGTCGCCCCCCCCTGAGAAAAGATGCACTGCAAACATTATTAGGACAGGCACTTAGTGGATAATCCTGTGCCAGCAAAGCCCACCCCCTAAACAGAGCCTCCATTTTGATGAGTGGATTCCACATCTAAAGCTCTTTACATCGCTCCATCATAATTAGACTGCAAAGAACTTAAATATATTTTGAATTAAAACATGAAAAGTCAACATGAAACTTCAGATTCACACTTTTAACTGGGGTCTTTACTGTAAACATGCATCTATACGGGGACTTTATGTATGGTGATGACAGAAAGAAACAAAATGCTGGTTTCATGTTCATGGTTTCCCACTGCACCTTGAGTTGGCCTAGCTGGGACTGAAGCTCTTCTGCCTGCCGTAAAGATCGCTCTCTCTGTCTTTGGGCCTCCACCAGGTGAGACTGAGCCTGAAGGAGCTGCTGCTCCAGACAACAAACCTACGATGTCACAAATTATATTCACAGAGAATAGGTTAGTTTTCAATCTGGCATAAGAAGAGTCAGCATTTTCTTTACAAGACAGGAGTCCCAGCAGTGTTGCTTCATCACATTCACTACAAACGTGAGTTCACAAGGTGGTTCTTGTGTTTGTCTTGTGTATTGTGTGGGTAATCTTGGTTAATCTTTAAATTTAACAGCCTCAGCATGTTATTGCTTACATGGCAGCCCATAATATCATGGTAGATTCTTCCGTACCTTATCTTTATGGCTGTAGAGAACTGACTCAAGTTCACTGACTTGACACTGGTGCAATGTTGTCTGTCCCTCTACAAGCTTCCTGCACAGAGAAATCAGATTTTAAGAGATTCAACAATGCCTGATGTTTTAAGTCAGTAAGATTTCAAACTCCCTCGAATCAAACAAGCCTCAGACGACCTGGGAACAGCACTTACCTCAGCATCTTCAACTTCATCCTTAAGCTGACACCATTGTAGTTTGTTGAGCTCAGTTTGTCAGTCAGCACCGCCATCTCCTGGCCAAGACTTGCAATCAGGTCTTCCATTCTGAGATACATCAATGAGTCAAGTTACCAACATTGGTGTTGTGTGTGTGTGTGTGTGTGTGTTTTTATCCTTTTTTCTAATCATTGCAGTTCTACATTAAATTACCTTACTTGTTGCTCATTTACTCTCCTGGGGCCTTCATTGCCCATATGTTCAACTGACTGCGATAAAACAGATAAAAAACGTAAATCACACAAAATAGGGGAAACAGCCTGAATATTGTCTGCAACTGGCATCTAGGACTTACCACAAAAAGTCTCTCCTGCAGGTTTTCCGTCGCGTTGTTAAAATCCTCATTTGACTTAGCAGCTGTGGACAGCTGTCTTGAACCAGTGAGGACTTTCGGACTTGTCATAGAGCCATTCCCATCTTGTTTCTCATGTGACAACAACAATGAAGAGTACGTCTCCTTCATAATCTGCTCCAATGTCTCTACTTTCCTGTTAAGCGCCAGCGCTTCGTCCTCTGTCTCCTGCTGCTTCTGGTCTGTTGCCCTTTTGATGTTTTGGAGCTCCTCCAACATGCGCAGCATCTTTTCCATCTGATCGACGTGTTTCCTCGAATCCTTCACTCTACATATAAAAAGATCTGCAGGTCAAAAGGATTTTTAAACACTTTCTTCGCTTAAGTAAAACTGCATCAGTGTGTTTACCTGAGGTCAGACAGGACATCCTTCTCCATTTGGACTTTATGAAGCTTTGCCTGCAGGTCTGTGATGGCTTTGTCAAAAGTAAATTTCTCCTGTTCATGTTGATCCTCTGTCTGGGCCTGAGAAAATAATAAATCATAGAGTGAAAGCACAGCATATTCAGTCATTTAGACAGCAACAACCTTAGAGTATTCATGGCTAAAATACAAGTATGAACCTTGTTGAGCTGCAAGTCAGACATTTGTTGAAGACAGGCGTCTACCTCCTTTTCAGGAGGGCTGATTTGCCCCTTGGCCACCTCCTGGTTTAAACGATCCACACCACAGACCAGAGGTGGAGTCACTGCCTGATGGTGGGTTGGAAGGATGTTGAATTCCCCAGGTGGATCGTCTATAAAAAAGAGCACAGAAAGTTTAACTGTAGTTCATGTTTGGTGTAACAAGTCTTAATTCAACAGCATTTGCTTTAATTTAGATTCAAACTTGTTTTACATTACACCACCTAGATAATCAATATGAATGTTCTGCACTTGCATTTACCATTTGGAGTAGGTTATTTCTGACTGCTGTTACATAAATACCATTTTGGGTGACACGGCTTATACTCACTGTGGTCGTGGCAGCTTTGTTCAGGTGAGCTGTTGATACCATATGTGCAGCAAAACTTCTCCAAGGCTTCTTTGGTGGCATTTTCCACCTCTTCTTGAAGTCTCTGGGTTTCCTTGGTTCTCCTGTCAAGCTCCTCACTGTCAAGAAATAAAAGGTTATGCAACATTATTTTTGTATTCAAGTATTTTGATGTTGATTATTTTTTTCTTGCTTGGACTATGCGTTATTGTTTGAATATCACAAATTCTGTGATTCATCTCATATTAAATGCTTTGAGACTTTCTTTATATACATCTATGGAACATGTTAGAAATATATGATCTTATTTTGGACTAAGAATTAAACTCTCAGGCTCACATCAGGTTTAGTTTCATTTCTAAAATATAACTAAAGTGCAGCCATTTCCCTTTATGAGCGACACAGCAAGACTAATGCACTCTTTTATATCTGGCAGTCTATATCATTTTAATGTCTGCTATTAGGTCTGCCCAAAAAACCAGTTCATTGATTCAAACTCTACTGCCTGAGTGCTGGTTGACTATAAGTTTCTATATCGAATTATCCATGTTTTACTCTCCTCCAATCTCAAGGACGGTCTGTCAGGTCCTCGGTACATGTCCATCAGTTTTTTGAAAAATGCAAAACAAAAACAAAAAAAAACCTTTTATGATCCAAGTTGTTAAAATAGTCTGGCCAGGTAAAAACCTGAGAGCAGCTAAGATAATGTCTTTGCATTTCAGCTCCATCCAGTGGATTTTACACAGAAATTTACCATAGGTCGTGCTCCTGAAGAGACAGCTTTATGACCCACAAATGATTTACTGGTGACATTTTCAGTCACCTCTCTTTTTCCTGCTATTTAAGTTGAGCTGAGTTAATTAACTGAAAGGACATTATATCAGAGATGGTTATGGTTATGATATACAGGCTTAAAATCTACACTACGATTTAGTTTACATAAGAAACAGTGCTCTGTTAGCAAATGTGTTTCTCGTTTGAACTCCACTCTCTTCTGTGTTTACTTCCAAATTTTCATAGCTGCACATGTTGACAAAAAAAGGCCTGTTTGACCATCTTATAAAGAGTTCGCCTTTACTGTTTTGTCAGTAAGACAGAAGTGGTCATGTTTTGTTGTATTCACTCATACTGCCATTATCATTTGTTTTCACTGTATTTTCTGAATGTCAGCTATTGATTTTGTGGATCTATTAATTTCTTTTAAATGACAAATAAAATGTTTGCCAACTCTCACTGCGTTGAATGAATAGTTAAGTAGTAAGGATAAGTAACATTACCTTAGTTCATCCAGGGTCAGACTGTTGAATCTCAGCCGAAGAGAGCGATCGTATGACTCTGCGAAGTTAAACAGATGACTTGTTCATAAACAATTTCACATAAACTGTAATTTTAAAATCTGCTAACTGAGAGGTAAACAGATGATTTTCTTAACATTAAACCTAAGTTAGCTCACCTGTTGTTCCTGCTGCAGCTGCTACTTGTGCTGGTTTTCTGTGCTTCGTGTGTAAAATGTGAGCGCCATCGTCACAGGAGAGCCCCAAACTCTGAGACTCAGAGCTCTGAAAGCCCGACATCTCTATTCACTTGAGTAACAAACCCATTGATATAAATATTTAAGGCCTAGGCTGCACCAAACAATCGCTGTATAACCATGTATAACATAAGTAGCTAGCGAGCGATCGTTAAACGTAAAGTTTCATCACCATGGAAACAGCTTCCCGTTGCTAACTCTTGCACATTAGCTTAAATTGGATGCATCCTTACGGTAACAGCTTGATAACATTGTCATCTGGGCTCTGTCCGTAGCGAAAAATGTAAACAGAACTCCTTATATGACTTGAAATTAATGAAAAACGAACCAAAAACACCGACAGTTTGAACATCGCTCAACACCCGCATTTTGCTACGCTTCGCTGTGACGCAAACACGCAAGACGGGGCGTTTCCAGTGTTGCATCACGGTTAATGTAGTTTACAACCAAATAAGCGGTTGTTTGTTTATTCGGGGTGGACCGTCTTTGCAGCGGGGACCGGGGATTTTAATTTTTTATACATTTGCCGCCTATTATCGTTGTCAAAATGGAAACATGAAGAACTGAATAGTGTGATTAAGTTGCAGTGCCATTATTATCCTGCACGTCGGCGGATTCTGGGCTAGGTAAGACGACGGTTTGTTGATTTATGCTAGCAGAATAGCTACGTTGGCTAACGGACGTTATCTGTTTGTGAACCGTTCAACTTTCTGGCATCTGAAGATGTTTTTTTTTTTCACAGAGGCGTTATGGCTTATGATAAAATCAACAGAATCTGTGAAGTCAACTTCTTTTAAAAATGTGTGTCAGTGCGATGGTTGATTGCCTGACCTAGTTTCTGTTTCTGATCAGTGGATATTTTCGTTTATCCCAAAGTAATGTCTTTCTTTAATGTAATTACATTACTGTGTAAATATTCTTGCCTGTATTTATTAATATTTCGCTTTTATTTGCACTAATCAGAGTATAGGTTTCTGGGCGGGGTGGGGGTGTTGTATGGGGCTGAAGTACGTGCGCTATGTGCAGGGAGACAGAGAGAAGGTGGGGGGCGGGGGGTTAAAAGGATACCTGATACCCAGTAGGTGTGGTTCTGGAGACCATATTTATATATGCTCGTCCCCTCACTCTATAATGTAGGGAAACAGTTGTTGTGGACTTTGTGTTGGCTCACAATGCAAAACCACTGAAATATGTTTTTCTCCAGGATGAGGGATCTTAAGGCTGTTGACAGCTTGCTCCTGAAGGAGCTGAAGTCATGTTGTGCGAAGGAGTACAACTTTCTTCCCAGAGAGACCGGCCTGAAGTTGATGGAGTCGGCTTCCACAGAGGTAACCCACTGACCTACTTTTACGTTTTTGGTGGTCTGCGCCTGAATATGGGTTTGCTGAGAGAAAAGCATGCTATTTTTACTAATGTACATTTGATATGCAATGGTCCATTTTCAGAATCACAGTGGAGTGTCTGCAAAGTGCAGAAACACCAGAGTGGAGGAACTGTGGGGCCTGACCAGTTTCTTTGGCTACAGCACCCAGACATTTGTTCAAGCTGTCAATTTGCTTGACCGATTCCTCGCCATCATGAAGGTTTGAATTTTTAGTGTAAAATATTGTATCAAATTCCAAAATACAAATGTATGTTCCTTTGTAAACCCAGTTTGCGTGCTTTACACGCTTCAAATCACGGTCTTATCAGCAGTGCAACAACAACAACCTTGTTTGGCCTTGAATCATGAGACGTTGACTCACACTTACCACTGTTGTGTTAATATGACAGGTGCAGCCCAAACATTTGCCCTGTATTGGCGTCTGCTGTCTTCACATCGCAGCCAAAATGGTTGAGGAGGAAAGCAATGTCTCACCCACCCATGAACTCATCCGCATCAGCCAAAGCAAGTTTACTGTGTCAGACCTCTGTCGTATGGAGAAGATTATCTCAGAGAAGCTCAGTGTGGCGCCTGAGGCGGTGACAGCCTTAACTTTTCTACACCTCTACTACTCAGCCTTCACTTCGCTGCCCACTGGAAGGTAAACATTTCATTTTCTTTGACTTTCTTTTATTGTTACTGCTGATGATTTGCTTCAGTTTGCATGGAGTTAGTCAGATTGATTCTGCTTGGCATGAGGTTTATACTGGCGGATCACATTAGGATTGCACTCTATATTTTAAGGGAGGAGATCCCAAGCATTGGGAGACTGGAAGCCCAGCTAAAAGCCTGCTTATGCCGGCTTGTTTTCTCTAAAGCAAAAGTAAGAACGGCTCTCAGGCGACAAATTCTCAGCATAGCAACCTTGAATTTAATTCCAGGTACTTATTAGTCCCCTGTGTTTGTTTTTCACAGCCGTCAGTGCTGGCACTGTCACTCATTGCTCAAGAGTTTGAAGCTCTCCAGTCCACCGCCTTGTTGAAGATTGTCCAGCAATTCCAAAGATATCTAAAGGTAAAAATTAGTAGGGCTGTGGGGATGAAAAGGCTGCAAAAATGGATTATTTTCTCAATTCATTAATATTGTTTGTAGTATTAAATGTCTGTGTTTAGTGATAATTTGCCATCTCGGGTTATTAGACACTGCAGGAATGACTTATTTTGTTGAATGTCTTAGCAGAAGAAAATCCAGTTTTGCTTGAAAAAGACTTAAATGATTGATTGATAATTGCGGCCACTGCACTTTGTGACTATGAATGAACAGAGTAATTGTTGCTATTGTGTTTCTATAGTGTCTGTCTGAGCATTGTGTTAATTGTATTTCTGATAAATGACCAAGTCTTGACTCTGTTTCTCTATGTTGCTCTTAACTTTTTTTTTTGCTGCCAAATTGAGACATTTGAGCCACATCTAAGTTTCTCATGTGATCATTATGGTATAGCTCTGTTCCAGTTTCAGGATTTCTTTGCTTTGTGTCGAAAATGCTCATGTCGCAATTGTGCAATGTGGCACGATGTTGTCACTGTCGAACCAGGTTCACGTGCTCTATGTGGAAAAATGTGACACTTGACTTGTTGATGACGCCGTATTTTAAGACTGCAGCGTCTCAGATGTTTCCTGTTTGTCGTCTTCACAGATCAGTGACACTGAGCTGCTCCACTGGAGGGAACTTGTGGCCCAGTGCATGACAGAGTACCGCTCGAGTGAATGTAACAAACCAGACAACAAAAAGTTGGTTTGGATTGTGTCCAGGAGAACGGCCCAGAATCTCCAGGCCAATCACTTCAGTGTCCCGGGTCTGCCAACTATTCCTGAGGGGAGCTGGGATGAGAGTGAGAGGTTAATAGTCCACCTTTTCCATTTTATCATTCTGTCTCAAGTTTTTTACTGTGACCAACTAGGGATAGTTTCCAATACCTTGTTCCATTATGGATTTGATTGGAAACTAGATTTGTTCATCTTGAACCTTAATCAGATATTTACTCATCCTTCACTCTTTTGTATGTTAGCCAAGAACAAAGATGAACATAAAAGTAGCAGCTTCTTGCTGTTTAAATGAACGTCACCAGGAGCAGATTAGATCATCTGTAGCTAATTTACACTGAGATTAAAGATAATGATTATTGTGAAAAGTTTGGCCTGGTTATTGTGCTCTGCAGCGGGTGATTGTAATCAGACAAAGATTGTTGTAACTCCTCTCCTGCATCTCCAAAATAATGGGTCACTGTGATTTATCAGGGATTAAGAGAGTGGTGACTCTTCTCCAGAGAAATTATCAGATGTTCGTCTTTAATCTCTCAGTAATGCTTTGATTGATACCATATCAGCATTTTAATTTGATGAGCAAAAAAGCGAAATGTGAGGGAAAACACGGCGTTTTCTTTTGTAACTCTGTAGGACAATAGCTCCTGCTTACATCTAGGTGTGATTTCTATTTGTTGTATGTTTAATGTATGACTGACCTCCTCTTCTCTCACAGCGAGGACTCCTGCGAGGACATGAGCTGTGGAGAAGACAGTGTGTGCGGCTCGCCAGGAAGTGATGGCGAAGGAGCCTTCTTCCCCTCCACCTTCCTCAAATGCAGAAAATGATGAGTCCCCTTTGTGCAGTAAAACGCCGGATGTGTGTTTGTCCTCTGAATTGTAGCTGCTTTAAGGTGGTCGCCATGTTTTTGAGCAAACCTGTGTCTCACTTGTCGTTACATATATAATACGCGTGCCAAGTGACAGGTTTTCGATCATTAAGTGCCTGTGTTAAGTCGGTTTAATGTTACTTTAAAAAAATGTTTATTAAACATATCATAATAATGCAAAATAGAAAATTGCAATCTTGATAGGCAGCTTAATAGCAATACATCTGAATGTCTTTTTCCAACACGTTCTCTCCACGGTTGTTTGTGTCCAAGCTCGACACATTCCAGGAAAAATAGCACAAGAAAGATCTTACTGGATGTCAGTCATGAGGTGAACTCACTGTTGAACACCAGCTACCACTAGAACATCCTCAACCTTTTTTTTTTTACAATAGTTTTTTATACTCAGTGCTATACATATATACAGCAAATGTATGTTTACGTACGTACATAAACAATTATAATGTGACATATATGACATTGTAGTGTTAAAATCAGACTGTAGATGCATGTGTGCATTGAAGTGTGTGACTGAATGGATGTTTGTGTTTACCAAGATAAGCTTACTGTAAAAAAAAAAGTTTAAAAAAATGTACATAACTTGTAAAAAAGAAGAAAAAATTTTATGTTCCGTGAATGTGAAATAATGTGTGTTGTATTTGATATGATGTGATGATGTTGGAAGGATCAGAAACAGTTCTTCCAAATTAAAAGAAAATGGTTTTTATCTACAGTGTGTTTTCTCCTTCTTTTTACTATGCATTGGAGTTATATATAAGAAAACCGTTCAGCCTTATGGCTGCAGTCTGTGTTTACCAACCTGTTTAAAAAGTGAAATATATGACTATTGATCAGTCAAAACAAAGCACTTTGAATGTGTCATCTTCTCGGACAATAGTGGAGGGCATAGGATAGGATAGGAATTACTTTATTCATCCCCAAAAGGAAATTCATTTGTCTGTCAGCTCATCATTGATTTGCAGAAGAATGAAGAAGCCTGATGGCTGAAGGTACAAAGGATCTTCTATATTTCTCCGTTGGAAAGCATCTCCCAGGGTTATATCCCATTTCATAAACTGAATCCATCAGTTTAACAAAGTAATAGATGTATTGATCATGAAATTAATGGGTGGTTGCTCCATCAGTGGAGTCATACAGAATAATGCTCGTAAAACTAAATTAAACACATGGTCTTTAGATGGCAGAGGTGATAAACTTAAGCCCAGCTGGTCATCCCTTCCTCACTGAGGCTGACACATTTGGGCCCCAGATCTTTTTTTTGTGTGTGTGTGTGTGTGTGTGTGTCTGCCATAAAAGAGCATAAAATAGAATTAGTAAAGTAGAAACACCTCGCATTTACTTTGCACTCCTGCCTAAAAATGCTCAGATTAAAGATCAGGGGGCACAGGTTAGTGGATTTGACTGTCTGTTCTTCCTGTTTTAAAGCCTCTCTCTCTTCCATCCTCTCTATTTCTATCTCCATTCAATTTATTACTGGACAAGCTTTTCCATTATGCTGAGCGCCGCAGAAGCGCGCGCTTGTGTGTGTGTGTGTGTGTGTGTGTGTGTGTGTATGAGGGAGGGGGTGGGGGTTGGGGTGGGCGGAGGTGGTGCCGGTGATGCTGCTGCTGTTGCTGGTGGTGCTGGTGTGTTGGTGAGTGGGGGCTTGTCTCGTAGCTGGCTGGATGTGTTGACACGCATTTCTGCTCCATCTCCTTGATTAAAGCTCTGGAGGGGAGTCGCAGGCGAGTGTGAAGCAGCGGCAGAAGCGGCGGCAGCAGCGGTAGTCAGGGGGTCCGGCGGGCAGGCGGAGGAATGAGAGTGGATCGAGCCGCGGCATCTTCACCATGCAGCCGACTACCACCAGCCGTCCATTTTATACGATTATATGAGCCGACGAGCGCCGGTGTGTCTGTATCCCGCAGGCAGGCAGCAACAGTGTGCAGTCCCGGCCATGACAACATAGGCCAACGCCTCGCCGCAGCTACACACAGGGAATGAAAACGCTCCCAAGATGGTCCGCATCGCCAAGGCCCTGGGTTTGGTTATTCTGTGCGTCGCCGTGCTCATATTGTCGCTCATCAGCTATGTGTCCCTGAGGAAAGACAGCCTCTTCACCTCCTCCAAATATTACATGGGAGGCCCGAGGATTATGTTTCATGCAGGATTTAGGTGAGTGGGTTTATTTTAAAGCAGAGCTTGTAGGTTATGTGATGAGGTGCAGATCAGTGCTGGTGTAACAATATAAACAGTGAGGAGTGAGGCCTTCACAGAGCAGGCATGATCCAACCTGGATGTGATGCACGAGCCTTACACATCTGGGGCATATGCTTCCTGTCAATCAAACACTGAACTGTCCTGAAATGCTGGAAGTGGAAATGCTATGAAGTTATATTATAAAATAAAAGATATCATTGCACATTATGTGAACCTGTGCATCATCGTCAACATCACATCCAGGGTTTGTGACTCAGGGGACAATGGTGGAAGGTAACTCAGTACATATACTCAGGTCCGGTACATGAGTTTCTATAGTAAACTACATCATATACTTCAAAAGGAAATATTACAAGATACAGATTTTGTGATATATGAAGCGTTGACATGAATTAGACCACTACTGAAATAAAAATGGAAAAATGTGGTAATTTGCTGATATATTATCGTTATCATTTTGAGGCTGGTACTGTTGGATGGACAGAACAGGTGGTGTTTCACTTTGGATTTATAGATAAAACCATTTCTGATTTAGTTTTTACAAACCAAACATTTATATATTTGTATTTACATCTGAATCCTCCCTTCATCACCGTTGGTTTCGAGATCTGTGTAGGCTCGACAAGACCAACATGGACACAAACACGACTCTTCGGCTGGACTAGGTTTCTATCATGTAATGATGGTTAAGTTTTGTACGTCTGTTTCTAAACACACTGTTGTTTCCAGGTCTCAGTTTGCCATGAATTTCCTGGATCCATCCTTCATCCACTGACAAACGCGCTGAATGAAGAGCTTCAAGGAAAACCGTCTAAATGGAAGTTCAACAAGACTGCGTTTTATCAGCAGAGGTAAGACATTTTAATTCTCTACTGTCTTTTTGTCTTTTATTTTTTTTGTGTGTCATCCAGTGAGGCCTAGGTTTGCTCTGTCAAAGCTGATGTTTGGGAAGCAAAGTGGCCAGTCCTGGTGCTGATTAAATGTTGATTAAATGTCCAGAGTAACTAACGATTATTTTCCCTAATGATTAATGGTTCAATCTATAAAGCTGGGGGAGACATCTTCAAATTGTTTGTTTTGCCTGATCAACAACCCAACATGGAAACAAGTCTATTTATTATCATATAAACAGTAAATTGATTTCTGTGTTTCGACCACTTAAATAATCTAGTAGTTATTTCTGCTCTGTACTAATGGACTCGTGTCATGTGGCTGGACCACACTTGTGGATATTTCACCGACATTAGACAGCTTGAGATGGATTTAAGTGTTTTTCTTTTTCCAGGAAAGACATCTTCAGCTTCATCGACATTCCCAACAACTTCTCCCTGACAAAGAATAGTGTGCGTGTCGGCCAGCTGATGCACTTCGACTACTCCAGCCACAAGTATGTCTTCTCCATCAGCAACAACTTCAAATCCCTGCTCCCGGAAACCTCTCCTATCCTCAACAAGCACTACAGCATGTGCGCTGTGGTGGGGAACAGCGGTATCCTGACGGGCAGCCACTGCGGCCCAGAAATCGACCAGGCTGACTTTGTCTTCCGCTGCAACTTCGCCCCCACGGAGGTCTACTCCAAGGACGTGGGCAGGAAGACCAACCTGACCACCTTTAACCCCAGCATCCTGGAGAGGTACTACAACAATCTGCTGACCATCCAAGACAGGAATAATTTCTTCTTGAACCTGAAGAAGCTGGAGGGAGCCATCCTGTGGATCCCCGCCTTCTTCCTCCATACCTCAGCCACAGTGACCAGGACCCTGGTGGACTTCTTTGTGGAGCACAAGGGTCAGCTGAAGGTCGAACTGGCCTGGCCAGGAAACATCATGCATGATGTCAACAAGTAAGAGCACTGATCTTATTGATTATTTGCTGAGTGTAGTGCAGAGCTGTTAGTATAATGGTGCATGTTTACACTGTAGTAATGTATCTACCTTTACTTAAGTACAAGATTCTTCCATCACTGGCAATAACCATCAACACATCGTGGGGCATGTGGCATATAAAACTGTTTTTAACCACAGCAAGTTTGAATGAAAAGTCTGGCTGAGTGACAGAAACCTTTGAAATCAAAAACTTTATTCATGCTGTACAGAGAGACAGGAGTGTCTGTCATAGAGCAGAGGCTGCGATTATCACCTGGAGTGTTTTCATTGAACAAGAAATGTCAACACTCCAGAGTCTCAACCTTCTTTTATCAATGCAACACCCACATACAAATGATAACATAATCATAAGTGCTGTTCAGAGCAATCGAATTTAGACAAACTTTAAACAAATAGAAAACTGCTGATCAGAAAACAAGCTGATTTCAGCCCTTTTAGGCTCAATATATTGCTTTTGGCTACATTTATGCCAACAATAAATATAAAAGACAAAAGCTGGGCATCACTGCTCACCGCATCAGTGCTGAAGCTACAGAAGAGATTCGTCAGGATATTGCACACTTTGGAAAATTAGAGCTGTTTGGGTTTCACTGATGCTAACTTGTCTTTTCCCACACAGATACTGGAAGACTAAAAACCTCTCTCCCAAACGTCTCAGCACTGGAATTCTCATGTACACGCTGGCCTACGCCATGTGCGACGAGATCCATCTGTACGGCTTCTGGCCCTTCGGCTGGGACCCGAACACGGGCAAGGAGCTGCCTTACCACTACTACGACAAGAAAGGGACCAAATTCACCACCAAGTGGCAGGAGACTCACCAGCTGCCCAGTGAGTTCAAGCTGCTCTACAAGCTGCACAGGGAAGGTGTGACCAAACTCAGTCTGACGCACTGCACTGCTTAGACACACAACGCGTGTTGGATGGTTTAAGAGGTGACTCCACAGCCCGTGACCCAGATACATCAGCTCAGTTCAAAACTTCTGTTGTGACCCACATTGCATGATAAGTGTTAAGGCAATTTATGACACCCTCATTCTACAGACAGACATAGATTCACGTCACACTGCGATTTCACATAAAGATGTCAGGCTCACCCGTGATATCGATCACAGACTCATTCGGTATATTGTTGTGTTCAGTACATTTAGGATTTTTTTTATGCTGCTCAGTTGCTTCCATTAGTCTCCTTTGCATGGCTGCTGGCCCTGGCTAAACAGCTCGAACAGAACAAACGTCCATTTTAACTGGAGTCCGCAGGGGATATTCAGAGAGTCGAATCTTCCAGTTCTGTTTAACACAGTATTGATAGATTTATCGCCTTCTACAACAGTATACTGATTCTGTACACTGAAATCACTGCCCAATCTCAGGGAAGGAGTTAGATCAGTGTTTTTTTGTAATCAGATTCAATGCCTCAACAGAGGTGCAGTTCCTGTTTTCAGGCCTTTTTCCCCCAAGAGGTGTCAGACAATCTGCACTGCTCTGGAAGATGGTATATGTTTACAAGACTGTACTATATACATATATATCTCCATATATATACAAATGTATTTAAATATATATAGAGATATATATATATATATATAAACACACACACACACACACACATATAATATACTGGTGTGTCTTTTATTCTCTGTAGACAGTGTGACTGTCCACTTCAAATTTTGTTGAGATTCTTCAAATTTTTTGGAATAACAATCAACATTCCAACAACAAGCCATAAAATTCATGGACAGGAAGCAGAAAGCATGTGTTCATGACAATACAGACGAATTTAAGAAAGTGGTATTGGCCTACATTAGGTTCTGAAACTATCAGACATTTTAGAAATACCTTCCTATAAGAGTACAAGTCTACAGCCACGCTAGCGGTTACATTCAAGTCGCAGAGTCGCAGATTTTCAAAAACACGTAAAAACCCTTCTATCTTTGAATCAATCAACTTAACGACACTTGCCAGTTTTATTGATGGTATTCTGATTCAAAGATAATATTTAGTCTGCAGCATGATTTCAAAAACACATTTTTCAACCTGTTTCCTCAGGTTGCTACTCTATTTCCTGTCCAGTGAGACGGAAACAACATATCTCCTTATAACTCGAATAGAATATTAATATAATTTTGTTCGAAATTTCAAAGTAAAAGTAATACCAGTAGTAGTAGTGAATTTTTTGAAGTTTGGCTCATGTTGCACAAATTGAGCCTGGTGTTGTAATTTCTTGAAGGTTTTGATGGTTTCATTAAACTTTCTGCTTTTTTCAGATATCTATTTTTCACCTTGTTTTCTGATGTAATGCCGAGACATTAGAGTAACAAACTGGGACTGAGGTGGTTGGCTATTCGTAAAAACCCATTCCTAGGTTTGTGCATAGAGTTCCTCCTAAATTCTTATCAACTACTTATCTATTTTCAATCTTGTGGGTTGCTCAATCTGGTTTTAACCTTATAGTGACAACAAGACTTCAGGGAGTCGCTGCTGCAGTCAAATAAATAGAAACGCTGGGAGCAAGATAATTTATTCGCCTTGGCCCACATTAAACATCACTGTCAGAGGCTACGTCCACATCTGGACCATTTGTGGAAGTGTATGGGCCAGACAGGCATATGTTGGACCAGATGTTTCATTTTGTTGTTGTTTTTTTTTTGTTCATTACCAACCACATCTTGTCATTATTACACACATTTTTTTCTACAGATTAAACTAATTAGGTAGAGCTTCTGAATCAGTGGGCTTTAAATGTGCTGGTTGGTGGTTTTGCTACTTTTGGAAAGAGCTAGGACTAGACACTTTTTGTGCTAGGCTAAGCTAAGCTAACTAGCTGCTGGCTTCAGCTTCATACAGAACATACAGACATGAGTGGTATTAATCTTCTCAATTGAGTCTTACAAAAAAAAAAAAGTTATTTCCCTTTAAAACCCAGTATCTTAACTTTTAAAGACTTTGTTAATGAGACATAATGTTACATAAGCAACACAACTTCCAAACTTCCAGATGTAAACGTTTTGTGGAGATAAACAACTGTCAGATGTTTGTAAATGTAGTTAGATATGACTTTGTTTATTTATTTGCATACATAAAGAAATATGTTTATGTTTCAAAGTTAATATTCATGCAGTTTAGCGTGATTTCTAAATATCCAGTTATGCTAGCCAAACTGCTATTTGGCCATTAAGTGCAACGTTAACCAACATAACATTTTGTAATTTGAGCTATAGTGTTATTTTTGTGAAATGTAATTTAAAATTTCTCAAGTTCACATTATTGAACAGTGTGATAACAGACTTTTGAACCAAATTTTCTATATTATCACTTTTAATCTTCAGTCTGGTAACAGGTTATGTATCTGCAAGCTAATGTTAGCTGCATCAGCTAGTTCTGTTAGCTTTGCAACAGCTACACCTGGCAGTTTAGTTGGTGTAAATAACTGATTAATATTTACATAGGAACTAGTTTTTGTGGCAAAACCTGTTTTAATTTAGTGGTGCATAAATCTCCACTTACTATAGTAAACACAAGTTAAGTGTGAACTTCCGAACAGCTGCAACTGTCTCCAGAAGGCAAACCCATTGTATCAGTGACAAATGAAGGGGCAATTTTTCAATAGTTTACTAATAATGGGACAAAAAGTGCAATCTTTGACCACAGGGTAGCAGATTAAGACCATTTTGTGACCTAAATCATGGCGCTAGCATGGCTAAAAACATCAGGAAATGTGACATTTTGGACAGTTTCTTCAATTATTCAGTATTTACCAACAACTGATCTTGAGGTTTACCACTATTTCAATTACAAAAACAGAGAGTACACTATTTATTATAGAGCTTTTGATGACTGGGAGAAAGTTATTTATTCATCATGTAACCATATCAATTCCTGTATTTGTGACATAAAACAGAAATGAATGAATGTTATATGACTTATTGCATCTTGTATAAAAAAAAAAGCATGAACCATTTAAGTGACATTGCATGTAAGGCACTAACAAATCTTTTAGGCTAGTTTTATACAACCTTTTTGAAGATTGTTTTGAGGGTAAAATTTAGTTATTTGCTATTGTTTGTATTCCTGATGGTGTATTCCTCATGAATATCACCAGTGTCTTTGTATGACAGATGTTTGAAGGCTATAATAAAAGAAACCTACTGCTATATTCCACATGGGACCAAACCTCTACAGATCAACTTAAAAATGAACAAGCTTTATTTTTTATAAGTGTAGATAATCTTGGGTTTTCAAAAACAGTCTACCCTATCATACCAGACTGAAGCAGACTGGTAGATACAGGGTTGAAGACGACCAGGCCCAAACAGTGAAAGCTGGCCATATGACCGTCTCATGACTCTGCAACATGTGCTCCTTGTTTCAAATTCTGGCTTCGGCTGATGTTTAGTACACAGAGCAACGCAGTCATTCACACTCCCCAGATGTTGTGTGTGCTTTTGTGCTCATTCAGATTTGGCATGGCAGGCATTTATTTGCTTGCCGTCCTGTCCCACACACAAAGCATTTTTTGTCTGTCTTCTTAGGCAAGATGAACATTTCAGATAGTTAACTTATGTGTCTCGTCTCTAAATCACAGTCACCACAACAGCCGTGAAAATCTGAGGCCACTGAATTGATGTCATAGATGTGTTCGTTTGAGAATGATTTAGTCCCTCCATTAGGAATGTGTTGTACACCAAAGACCATGTGTTCAAAGGGACAATGTTACCTTGGCTTGGTACAGATCAATTTGGTATTAAGTATTGTTGCAGGCAAATGGAATATTCTTTTGTTGGATTTCTATATTTCACTTTTTGTGGCACAGAGATTTTTATTTTTTAACATTTTCTTGTTTTTCCTGTTTTTTGTTTTTTTTTGGCTTCAGCCAAAGTGATGTGGTGAAATTTATTTGTGACTCCATGAATGTGCTCCTGTAGTTATGGTTTGTTTGAAAAATGCACTGGCTCTGACATGAATGATGGACATTTTCCTTCTCCCAAAAAGTTTCTCTTCATTTTTTTTAAGATCAATGTGTAGAATGTGTCTAAATGATAACGAAGCTATCAAAGTCTGTGATGATCGTAATTCCAGTCAGAAAAACTGGTATAGCTTTTTGTGTGTTACATTTTAAATGACCAGACAGTGACATGCATAATCTTAACATAAATTGTCTTTATTCTAAATGCAGCACTATACAGGACTCATTCCAACGACCCTTTAACATTCTTGTACTTGTGTTTGATCTGCATGGCAACTTCGTTCCATAATGCATAGAAAAGCTTGGCTGCTTATGTACATGTCGTATAAAAGTCATAAATCATGTAAGGGACTGTGCTATCTTGGTTGTTCTTGAACAAAAACAATCATCCATATAAGAAATGTAACCATGTCTTAAATGTTTTTAGATTATACTCCATGATAAATATACGTTATGTGCCTGCATACTCCTTCCATCAATGCCTCAATGTGTCAAATAAAAACAGTATTTTTCTCGGACATGACTCATGTGAAGATGGGTTTTTTTTGTATGTGTCTTTAAAAAGGGCTTCTGCAGAGTTCTTGAACCTAAATCTGAGACTTTGTAATATGCACATAAGATATAATATGGACAAGCCATAAAATTGAGAAATAATGGTGGAAGAACCAATATGGATAATATGGCCAGCATATAGCAATAACTACCATGATATACTGAATTAATAATTAGACTTGGACCTGCATAAAATGGATGGATTAACCAATTAGCTGTAAATCGTTCTGAGGCCTTTCTTTTTGTGGTTTCATTGTTTTTTCACCCACAGATACACAGTTAAAACATTTTTACACCTATATTCAGTTACTATAAACAACTTTTACTCCTCCTGTCCTTCCTTTTTCTTATATGCGGTGAATAAATAGACAGAAAATATCAAGAGAGAATTTACACTGTGATAACAATTTTGCTTGAAGTGAAGCAGACGTGTGAAGTATAGATCATGTTTTAGGTGATTTTCAGCTGATCGTCTGCCTTACCCAGCAGTCACCTTAGTCAAGCTCCATAAAACAGTGGCATCTCAAACTGCAGTGTCACTTGGCAGGGCAGGTGTGAAAAGTGGCCAAGATAGTGGTCGAGATCAGCAGGCACACCTCCTCCTCACAGGAGCCTCCTGTATTTCGTGGCTGGCAGCGGGGCTGCCGTTGGGTTCAGGGCCTGGGCCTCCGTATGCACTGTGCTCCATCCTCTTCATCACCAGGCCCAGCAGGGTGGTCACGGCCTGGTCCACGTCAACGCCGGTCACTGCACTCGTCTCAAAGTAGGGGATGCTGGGGTGAACAGAGAGAGGAGCTCTTTAGGCGGTGGTGGAGGACATATTGTTTACTGAAGTAAATGTGCTGCATTAAAAATCTTAATAAAGTAGAAATATAATGTAATGGAAGTGTCAAAACTAATTGTTATCATTATATCTTTACTCTTGTAGCTGACTATGACTGAAACTAATAATGAATATGACTGTGGTTTATCTGATGATTATTTTCAGTTGCATTGTCCTGCGTGTGTTGGTCCAGGAACAGCAGAGGTGAACGCAGCTCACTAGCACCATCCTGTGGTGAATTCATTTTAAAGCTAATCAGAGATTGAAGGAAAACCTGAGGGGATAATAAGTGATACATAAGTAAACTAGTTAGTTACATAATATATAGAAGTTTGTTATATAATTCACATCACCTCTCTGACCCCATTTTGTGCACAAGCCTTAAAATAATGTACATAAAGGTGAATAATCTTTGACCCTTTTGACTGGACTCTTTTAAAGGATAAATGGTAGAAATGTAAATAAAAAAGGACAATAAGGCCTTTGGTAAAAACCTTCTGTGTCCATTGTCTGAGCCAATTCTGTGTCAGTATCCGTTGCAGATATGTATTGATCCTAAAATGGCTTACACAGAGCGTCAGGGGAATTATGATGTCTTTCCTCTGTCATGTGTTTATAGCTCAGACAGTTACAAATATTCCTATGCTCTAAATTTGATCCATGTCTTTCAACGGGATCTGAGGAAACACTTCAATAAAACATGAGTCTTGGGTCAATGGGACATAAAGAGTGGTGTCGATTCGCTCCTCAGAGCAAAAAGAGGAAACCGTAGCAACTTCAGTGATATTCATCTCATCTCCGCGAGCACTTCACACAGTCTCACACCCGTCCTTTAACATAACTCACATATTTAAGATAACTGACAAACAATAGCACAGACTTTGAGCCTCACCCATATCTGTCTGCCAGATCTCTGGCCTGCCTGGCGTGAACATCCCTGATGTCTCTGAGGTCTGCCTTGGTGCCCACCAGCACGATATCCGGACTGTCACAGTACGCATTGGCCTGTAGCTGACCTGAACACAAAGGCAGTCATTTAAAACACATGTAATGCAAACTGACATGCATGAGTGAACTCGAAAGTCTGCTCAGAAACTCCCTTAGTCAAGGTTATCACTGACAAAGGCGACTTTGCATCTCGCTCTCAGTGGCAAGAAAGGAGAGAAAACATTGATCTAAAAGCCTATTGATCTGCAGCAGAGCAGACTGCTGAGGCCACACATACTCATCCAGTTCCTGACGTTGAGGAAACTTTGCTGATTGGTCAAGTCGAACATCAGCAGGAAGCCCATGGCATCTCTGAAGAAAGCTGTGGTGAGGCTGCGGAACCTGAAAACAGATGAACAGACTTTGTTTTACAGCATGAAACGCCCATGTTGGGGTTTTTAACCATGCTACACACTATCAGTCAACCATTCGGTCTGGAATGGAAAATCTCAACAACTTGACAGGCAGGTTGACATGAAATTTTGTCAACAATCGTGGGAAGGGACTTAGTATGTTCACTGACCTTGCTTTTCTTGGGGATTTCATCTTTACTGTTGCACTTTTCACTGCTCTGTATTTACCTGTTATTTCCGTTTCACATGTAATACTGCACTTATAACAATCTACAGCTTTGTTAAACATTAAACCAGTGGCTCTGTCATGATCTGGGACGTCCTCAGATCTATGTGTTGTCAGCATTTCACAGAAGAGTGACTTCGTGTCTGCCCAGAGACTGTTTTGCCTTTTTTGTTGTAATTACAGAATTTTTTGAATTATTCTGATGATTTGTTTGAAGGATAATTTGCTAATCCTCGTCAATAAGTTTCTTTCCTTCAGCACATTTCTTCCCAGCAGCCCCAGCTTTGAATATATTGGCAGTAAAGGATAACAGCATACATTCACAAATAGAAGTCACCACAGGAAGACATTTCACAACTCATATACATGGAGGCTTTGAATAAACAGGTCTATAAAGTCAAGTATAACATGAACATGAGGTTAGATGTACCTCTCTTGTCCTGCTGTGTCCCAGAGCTGAAGGTGGACTTTGAAGTTCTTCTCAGTCGTCCCATCAGCACCTGTCCCTGTGTACATCTGATCCAAAACACAAATACACAATCATCCACAGAAAAGCTTCATAAGGTGTTGAAATAACTGATTAAAAATGCATTTAAGGCCTCGTCTGTGTCCATAAAGGACTTCTATCACTCACCACTCTCTTTTCCCTGAAGTCAATGCCCACTGTGGTTGTGAACTTGCGGTTGAACTTGTTGTCGGTGTACCTGTAGAGGAAGGTGGTCTTCCCCACCCCAGAGTCTCCCAGTGCCAGCAGCTTGATCAGATAGTCATAGTCCCAGTCAGCCATTGTGCAGCTGAGTGCTCAACCTGCCACAGAGTAGGACTCACAGTACAATGCTTTGCTGGTTGTGATGCATCGAACCAAACCAAACCAAACCACTGAGCAGAAAAACTCAGAGGGGTACCAACCAGCAGGCCCGCTTTACAGCACAACTGATTAATCAATAAGTCTAAATTTTCTAAACAAATAATCAGTTCCTTGTCTGAAAAAACTACAATATGAACATATTTACTGCAGGGTGCAGCCTTAAACTGTATTCACATATGAGTCTCATCCTGTGGTACACCTTCAGAACTGCCTACCGTTACTACAATAGTAATCAATACGTTTCAGAGACTCAGCATTTTGCAACAATTTTTTTCTTCAACCTAATATATTATAAAATCAATAGGCTAGCTTTATCTTTGGTCTTAATATGAGGGTAATTAGCTCTTGTACTAATCCAGAAACATGAGTAGACGACTTAGTATTGGGCCGTGCCCACATATAGTTATCCAGCTCAGCTCAGGTCAAAGGTCAAAAAACTTGAACACAAATAACACAAATAACAATGAAGCAATAATGTCAATACTTTATTATAATGAATGGAGGAATGCTAAATTATTTATGTAGCATAACTATTAGTGGAAATTTGAAAAATTGACGCCACTGGATGAATGTTTTTAAACACCAACAGACTCAATTTAAAGTAAAACCAACAAGGTCTTAAGACTCGATTAGGTCTGTTTTTAAGACCGTGGTAAAAAAGATGGAGGGACCTTTATTCCTCCAACAAATCTGCTGTTAATCAAATTATGTAGAACCAACTGATATGAAGTGAATTTGGGGCCCTTGGGCAGTTGCCTGTTGGTTCACACGGGCGTACCAAGACGTCATGACTCCCCACTCATTAGTCAGTGATCAGAGAGGGACGAGCACATGACTGGAGCTGGCTTCCACATGAGCAGTCAAATGCCTCTCCAGAGTTTTCTCTGACTTTGCTGAGTGAAAAAGCTCGGCAGTGTTTGGCAGACAGAACTCCCTTTATCGACTTTAAGGGGTTATGTGCAGACAGCTCAACGCTGTATGACGCCACTCAGGTCACTGCAATGCTTCGCTTTCACTTGGCAGGCCAATAAAAACAGCATGGAAAATCAGATTTGATTATGTAAGAGATCGGTTGAGATGCCACATGGACACAAACAAACAAATCTCAAAGAACACCATTTGTATTATTTTGTCCAAATCTAACTCATAACCATTATATAAGTACATTCAGAAATGACTGACCATCATGCAACCACAGCAGTGACAGGACACAGGATACTACCTGTGCTTTGAATCTGGAGTCGTTTCCCATGTGCATGATTGACGGTATTAGATTCATTGTAATCAGCAGAGTGAGGAGAAGCTGAGTAATCACACGTCTAACCTACAGCAGCGCCTGTGTTTACCTAACAGAAACCTATCAATCAACTAATTGGAGATTTCTTCAAAATACTGAAGGCAGCACAGTCAGGTTTTTCCCAGTAAACATGATACAAACAGACTCACAGTGCCTTAAAATATGAAAAACAACTACTAAGCTCCTTACCAGTCTATCTGCAGCAAGTGCCAACGTCCATTCAGAGGTCCTGCAACTTGTCCTGACTAAATAAAATAATCACTATCATGATGCGATGGCATATAGTAGATCCTGAACCTTTCCCCCTTCTTACATGTGATCCAGGGAGGAGTTTCACCAAGCAGGGCCGTGCTTACAGACCTTGTGTTTTCTGGTATTTCTCATGGGGGGGGGGGTGGGGGTGAAAAAAGGCTCTTTGAAAACTGGATTGTGTCCCCCTTTTGACAAATAATGTGAGCCTCTGTGGATTTCAGTGGAAATCGTCCAGCCAAAGAATGGGCCCCGCTTCTAGAGGCTCAGCGAATTAATCCTGCTCCTCGAAACGATGTGGAGAAAATACGAAAACAATGAAGCTAAAGCTAAAAATCTTAAGATTTTGGACTTAACTTTGATCCATGTTTCGAAAAGGTAACATATTGAGGTCAACTCAGGTGAGAGGGAAGATTTATATTCATGTTCATGTTTTGACGCCTAAAGAAATTAGTCTCAGTTTTATTAACAATATATCTTTATTTCCAAACAGGTGCTGAATCTGGAAGAAAAATCACCACACTGATTCAGGCCCACAAAGAAATATATATATATATATATAGGTCTTGAAATTTCAATTTCTTGAATCCCATTAAAATTAACTTTTTTTGATTATTGGTTCGTTAATAATGTTAATCAGTTAGTGTGACTCTAATTGTAACCACACTTCCTCCTTTGAACATATGTGTTGGTGCTTCATTAACAAAAAACAAAACGCCACATGACACTGTTACCTGTCAAAGGCCTAATAAATCGACGTAATATATTTCTTTTATTTTGTTTACTTTATGTGGCACATGGAAACAGCTCAACAGCAGGCAATTAAAGATGAAATAGATAAATAACAGGTGCAGTCATAGATTATCTCCATCATAAAGTATTCTGCGAGTTCTCTCTCTCTAACCAGGTTTGAAATACTTCAACAGACTGTTGCTCTGGCTGCTTTTTCCTGCAGCCTTTCTGTCTTTGGTCATTAGGCTTCTCGCCGGTCTCCTGGACGAGGGTATCTTCAGCACCGGCTTCTGCTGCTTCCACTCAGACATCAACTCTCTTTGAACATCCGGCGGAAGCTGAGAAAACACCTCAGGGTCCACATTTCCCGGGAACTGGCAGTCAGGAGACTGGGGGAATGACGGTCTCCTTTCTTCCATGACGTACTCTCCACGAAGTGCACTTATGCTCAGCGGCCTCTGGTGATTCACTGTGGCCGCTCTGGAAGATGCATCCAATTCATTTATGGCCTCTTTAGTGCCCTTGGTATTTGGTGAGTCTGTAAATGAACGTGTTGTTGAGTGGGGCTCGCTAGTAGAGGAGCTGGGCAGGGAGTTTACGTAGGAAGGAGATAACAGCTCCTTCTGGATTTCCTCGGGGAGACGCTTGAAAACCTCTGGGTCAAAGTCTGGGGGTAACTGATGTGTCACAGTCTTGTTTGTTTCATTAGGCTCTGACCTCTCTGTGCTGCTGCACTCTGTCTGAAGTGGAGGGTCTTCTACAGCAACAACAGGGCTTTGTTTCCGTTCGAGACCATGTAATGCTGCCTCAGAGCTACGAGGGCTTTCAGTGGTTACAGCTTGTTGTAAAGGCCGTTGAGTAATCGTCCTGCTTGTGTCGAACTGACGATCCGCACAGTGACTTTCTCTGCTCTGAGAGGATTCACTCTATTGGAGAACAGAGGAGGAGGAGCACAAGTGATTTCAGGAAATTCAGAGAACTAACGTTATTTCTAAGAAGGGAAAAAATCTGCAGGCAAAGAAACAGCACGGGGTGAATGAGAAGAGAAGAAGTTTTCTGCAGGTTCATCAAATTAAATTTAAGATTTTTTAGGCCCTCTGTATTACATGTAACACACAAATCAATAACAGGTTCATGATCACACCACTCATAACGTAAAAGCGCGATGGAGAGCCAGAGTGGACAGTACAGCCTGGGCAATAATTGCTGATGTTTTAATCAAAATCAGAGCAACCTGTTCTCTAATAAGTGGCAATAAAATGGACGGATGTTTAAACAAGCAAAATGCAATGAGCAATGTCATTGTCCAAACAATAATCTAATAGATCAAAAAAATAATCTATAGATCATTGATGATGAAAATAACTGTGTTGCAGCCTTGAGCGACTTTTACTTGACGGGTGTTCAATATACCCTGAGAGCATGAAATCAGACACAAAACCCTTTTATAACTAACATCACTGCCTGCAGCAGGAGAGACAAAGTATTTCAGATTTTTGTAAATTTAATTTCAGACTTTTAAGTTTCTTCTAAAGGCCTTTATGAGACAAAAACTGAGCCCACTGCTTCTTAAAGCTTCAGACCTGCAGAAATCCTGAGGAGAATGGCGGTAAGAGTTAAAACGAGCGTTGCTTCACCTGGCTGTGTGTTGAGCACATCTCTGCCTTTCTGGGAGACACCGTGAAGAAGGATGTAATGGAGCCCTTCCCACTGACGGCAGCTCCCTTGGTCTGCAGGTTAGTGAAGCAAACGTTAATGAGGGTGAGGTGGAAGGAAGCTGCGCTGTCCACCATCTTGTGGAATAGCTTCATGGCCAACGGGAGCAGCTGGAGCACGGCGTCATCGTCGCTGCCTGGAGAGACTTTACAGAGAAAACAATGCTGTCAGCAGGATGTGGACATAGTAAGACTGAAGAGACGCATATTAGTGTGTAAACCCTCTTTGTTCACCCCCTCCTAGAAGGCAGTGAAACTTTCCCACCTTTATCTGAACAGTTCGTAAGTTGCTGTTTCATAAAGCTACATGTTCATGACAAGAATCGTTTCCCCTGGAAATGAAATGCCGAGAAAATGAATTTGAAAAGTCCGTCATCGTCATCTTAAACCTGCTGTAACAGATGTTTCTTGCTACCTGGTTTATTTCTCTGGAAACGGCCTTCTGTTCTTGTGGGAAACAACACTACTGATGACGTGTGACAGTGAAAAGCGAGAACTTTGTGGGTCGTAAAACAGAAACAGTGAGCCGAAATATGCTAAAATGTTCTATAAGAATGAGGGAAACCGTAAAGTGATTCCTTTTATTTTAAACAGCCATTTGATGTATTGATAAGACACTTGGACCTGAGCTGACATCAGTGTGTCCTTACCTGAGGTGATCCTCTGTCCTATGTGGTTGGGGATCGGACACTGACGGCTCTCACGACTGAACCACTTGTTGGTTGCCGAGTATCTACGGATGGTGAGCCGGAAGGTTTGAGGTTGCCTGCCATCTTTGTTCATCCTGGTTTTTAAGCAGACGATTAAATTTAGTGGTTGGAGGATAAAATAAAAGGACTCAGTGATGTGAGGTGCTGAGCAGAGGGAGGAACTGGCCCTGACCTTTCCACCAGACTGCTCAAGAGTTGTTGAATCTTTTCTTTGACGTCTTTAGTTGATGACATTTTTTTGAAGGAGTCTTCATCGCTGAGAGACTGAAACATAAAGACGATGCAAATTTTAACATCACAAGAGTAAACTGATATCCTGAATTTAAATCTCTGGTGCTTAAACCTTTATTTTAAATAATGCAATTTTGCTTCAGTTCATCACCTGATACCAGTCACTTCCCATATATCCTGTCCTACCTGAGGAGCCCCAGTAGGAGTGACAGGTGAGTCATCGATGCCCACGACCAGGTTCTTCAGGCGCTGAGCACTGGAGTGTCCAAACTCTTTCACCAGGTCATTCAAAGGAAAGAGCTGAAGGTCTTGGATGCTGACCAATCCCAGGGACTGAAGTCTCTTAGCAGTCTGGTGACCAACTCCTATGAAGACCGGACAGGACAACAAAGCTATTGCCACACTAGATACTGACACAGGACAGGAACATAAAACATAAAAAATACACATTGTTGTGGTCGTTTTGCATCTATTTGTGTTCATTTGCTGATTTCTGGGGACAGTCCTGTCTCTTTGTGGTCTGTCTGCCCGTCTGTCTGATTGCACTAGGATGGGATTATTTACTTGTACTAGTATTGTCATTCTTCCATGTTGTTGTTGTTGTTGATCTTTCTGTTGATCTTTTGCATTAAGTAGTGATATCTTTGTCCTTCATCGTTTTATATCTATTTGTGTTTATTTTATCTATCGCTTCCTGGTTGTTTTGAGTATTTTTGTAGTTTTTGTGTGTCTGTGTGTGTTTATTCTGCATGTCCTAATGGTCATCTTATACCTCTTAGTCCCTTTGTGTGTCTTTGTGGTTGTTTTGTGACACTTTGTAGTCACTCTAAGTCTCTTTGTGGTTGGTTGAGTGATTGTTTCAGAAGAAATGTTGACAGTCTCTGAAGTCCTTTCTAAGAAATTATGTCCGTTCGCCTTTGATCAGCTGATGAGTACTTTAACACATAATCTTATCATTGCTATACCTGGTACTTTGCGGAGACTGCTCAGGCAGCCCATGATGTCGCTGAGGTTCTCCGGCAGCAGGGTGGTTTGCTGATTGGGTTTGAAGGTGCCAGACACCAGTTTGGCCAGTAGCTTGTTTGTGGCGATGCCAGCACAGCCAGTCAGACCCAGTTTGTTGTGGATGGCTTCTCTTAGCTCTGCTGCAATGTGTGAACCTAAAGCCAACCTCAGGTAGTCACTGGCTTTAACATCTGCACCTGCGCGGAAAAAGAAAGTCAGAGACGTATGTTATCTGTGGGTGTGAAAACCAGAACCTCCTCCAAACCCATGAACTTGTCATGTAATGGGAAACTGAAAGTGCGATGCAAATGTTTTTTTGTTTCACAAATCATTTCCCGGTTTCCATGAGCCAGATGTACGAACTGTGTACTGTGACACCTACTGCTATGGTTGTAGACGTGTCCTTTAAATGAAAAGCTGGTGGACTCTGGTGTCTGTGCTAGTCTCCTCTCAACCATCTCCGTGATGTCCATGAAGTTTTCATCGAATCCGAGCCTCTCCACCAGTGGACAGTAGGACATCAGGAGCCCTGAGTAGAAGATAAACAAAAACGAAAAGCAAGGTGAGCACAGAAAAAGCAAATATACCAGATGTTAAGGAAAACTTCGTGAACAATATGACCTTGTTGTGCTGATCTGTGGGCTATAACATACGTGTAAAGGAACTAAACAAAGCTGAAACTTATAACGGTCACAAAGAAGGAGTACATGCTTTTAACAACTGAGAAGAAAATGCCACCTGCTCCCCTGGGTCAAAATGTAAAGTATCTCGTTTTTAGCTTTGCAGTCTGATATTTGAAGCTTAGTATTAAAAGGCAGAGGGAAACCAAAACCTGGCTTTTTTTTTTTTCACTTATCCTCAGTTTTCTATCAGCTGAGACTAACTTAAAATCACATGTCAATTCTCCACCAAACAGCAAATGGACCCAGAGATGAGAGAGGTATTGACAACACCTGAGTATGTTTTGCTGTGGATTTTGCTCTAAATAAATGAAATAAAGAAATAATAATTCATAGCTGTGTGTGTGGATGTAACGTGGTTGCACTGCACACCTGTGACTTTATAGGACATTTCTCTGTAGTGGGTCAGGTCTTCTCCTTTCACCAGCACCAGCTGAGGACATTTCTCCTTAGCATCAGTCACAGACATGAGTTTGGTGACACCCTGCTCTCTGGCTACATAGTTACAGGTGACTATGATGTATTTCTGTTGGATACCTGACAAAGTGAGAGAAAATCACTGTACCACAACAGCATCCTGGACATGGACATTAACAGAAACACATGTGAGATCCCGCTTTTATTCTGTTCAGTCACTTTACCTAAAGGGACTTCTCTCAGTGCTGGGTTTCTGATCATTTCCACCTGAGCATAGAAACAGTCCAGGTCAAAATGGAGAATAACTCTGTGAGCAGAGGCTGGTCCTGATGTCTTACTGGGGCTCGGACCTGAAACAGTGATAGGCAGTAGAAACCTTATCTTAAATGATCAAAACCAAGGGTTATTGACATTACTAGAGCCTGATGGGTATACGGGACAGGCACACAATGATACACAACATGACTTTAACTTGAGCATAGCACCTCCCTGAGAGTTAAAGGTGAAAGTGCAAGTGCAAATTGTGGTACTTGTATAAAGCTTTCTCAGTTAACTGTAGAAAAAGTAATTGACAACTTCAAAAACAATGCATATGGGTCAATATTTTGCTGTTTCCAGCTTCTCAAATGTCCAAGTTTGATACTACTTACAATGAACCCAACGAGTAACGTACAAATAGCGGACAGTCAAAGTTGTGCGCCTCTCTCTGCATGTTAAAATACATGTTTTACACTAAGTGACCTGGTTTCAGTTCATACTTTACCAGCAGCAGCAGCAGCGGTGCTGAGAGTTGCTGAGTCCACGATACTGCTCCTCCACTCGGTCTCATCCTCCTCCATCTCGTCCTCACTGTTATCCATGACAAACAACGTAAATCTGACCCGTCAACAAGATTAACTGGCTTTTACAAAGCACCGCTGTTGTTGTGTTTTCAGTGAGGAAACTGTACCAAACGCTGAAGACACTGTGTTTGCATGTCCAGGATTGGTTTTGTACAACACCGCCATCTGCTGACTTGGAGGGATAACTGGTAACACAATGAACTGCAATAAACCACATCAAATAATAGCCTTAAAACTTAGACTGTAAGTTTAAAAAAAAAAATTATTATCACGTGATTGAATCGGTTTTATTTCCACTATGGGATAACCAAATTTAACGATTGATAAAGAACGTCTAAAAAAAAAAAAAAAAAAAAAAAAAGTCTCTTACGTCTAAAGTAATCAACGTAAACAACGTGCTGCTCCATAATTGTTTTTATTTGTTTTTTTTTTTTTTATTTTGTTTGACATTTATAGTGACTGTGTCAATATTTTAGGGATAGTTTAAAAAAAAAAAAAAAAAAAAAAAAAAAGCTTTGAACAGTCGTCTCGCGGCCCGAGCGGAGCCTATATAAGTGAGGCTGATGTCAGCAGGTGGATTCAGCACCTGTTGGCCGGCGATTGATTAGTCCAACGGTTCCGCATTCTGAGAAGTGGCGTCTAATGTTTCCCTCATCTGGTCTTTTTGCTGATATAAACTGCCCTCTCTCCAAACGTGGGCTTTGTGAGCGACCTCACTGTCTGTATAAACATGCCAGTGCCAAAGAAGTGTGGGACATATTTGGTGCCGTGTGTAGATCATCGGTAATCGATACAGCAGGTCAGTGTTTCCAGGTGTGCTACAGCTACATGACAGACGCGGCCGCGGGACGCATTCACATGTCTTTCTTGCCATAAATTACTTACAAAGGCAGTTACTGCTTAAAAATATATATAATTGGTCATGTTTTCCTATGTTTGGCCACCTGTTTGAAACCGCTTGTAACTACAGTCAATGATTTAAATCATTGATTGATTTAAATGTAGAGTCTGGAGGTTTCTGCTCAAAGATAAACGCTGGACTTATACAAATGAAATCCGGCTCAATCATCACCTGTGGGCTTCTAGTCCTGTCTGGTGGTGGCTGTCTGCAGAGCCCCCTCCCTCCGCCTGTATTTTGGTCTTTTGCTTTGTTTTGTTGTGCACGGGGAAGCTTCTGGGAGAGAGTCGGTGTTTTCTCTCCAGCCAATGACAGAGCAGGTGAAGTTACCTGCAGCAGGAGTAGGAGGGCTGCTAGCGCCGCTAGCTGTCGCGGATGCTAGCGAGTGCTCGCGGCGGATGCTATTCGCCACCGCTAACACCCGCTAGCTCGACGCTAACTTCCGCTAGCGATGGTAGCTAGCTTCCGCTACTACAGCCATGATCCTAGCTCACCACAATGGCGCTCCTACGCGTCGCAGCAAAGCCTTCGAGGCTCCCATTGCCGGCGACGGTCGGGTATCGTCCGCCGCTCCAGCGCTTCTCTCGGACTTTCCTTTTCTTTGCAGTCCTGACTAGTCCTGACTACTACTGCTGCTGCTGCTGTTGTTGTTGTTGTTGTTGTTAGGGGCAGGAGACATGCATAGTTGAGCCCGAGAGGAGTTTTGTTTACAAACTGCAACGAACAAACCTCCAGACTCTAAAAAAAAAATGAAATGAAGCACATCCTTTATCACCATAACAAGAAAAAATCAATGGTATTAACTATTTTTAATTGTTTGTACTTTCAGTGCCTTACAATGTATATTGTAGTACTTGTTGTTTAGTGTTTAGTTTTTCATGAAAGGACATTGAAATAATTAAACACACACGTATTTGCCACAATGTCAGTGTGAATGGAAAAGGTCACACACTCTGTATTCCCTTTTTAACAGGGGTCCAAAATGACTACCCATCAACGGTGACTGAGACCACAGATGTCTGCCTCCAGGAGCTGGAGCGGCTCAACAAGGAGATTGAAACTGTAACGCACGAGGTAGAGCAGGAGCAAAGGCGATTGTCACACTACCAGACTGTACAGGCAGACTGTGAAAGCAGTCTGCAAAATATTTCTGTTTTGAAGACTGAGTTTGCAGGTAAACATGTAGATGAGCATTCTTATGCACAGTCTTCATGCATGGACTTGACTAAGACGTACTCCAGGGCAAAAAAGTACGTGGTTGATAACTCAAAACCTAGGACTGATTTAGAGTATGACCCGCTGTCCAATTTTTCTGCAGACTTGCGGTCTTACAGCTCCTCAGTTAAGGAGCAGAAGCTGAAAAACGGACAAAGTTTGAAAAGGGAAAGAGACTCTGCATCTTGTGACCAAAAGAAACCAGTCGCTAAGACTCGGCTTTCCCATTCGCCATCCCCAGAGACGCTTGATGACTCAAATGAAGATTGCATTCTGATTATTGACATCCCTCCTTCGCCTGAGAAAAAAAGAAGTCGAACTCAGAAAGTCCTTAATTGTGTTTCTGGTAAATCGGAGGATACTGAAGGGGAGTTGACGGAGCCCAAAACGGCACCTTCTTTACTTGATTCTCCACCTTTGCACCTTACAAATGGAGAAGCGTCATGTGCTTCAAGGGTAGTGCATAAAATTTCAAATCAGTATCAGTCTCCTCTTAATGAGAACAAAGAACGTGACAGTACACCACCTCTGAGGGTAATTGATTTGAGAAGTGAGTGTCAGAAGAAACCTTGTCAGACTGCTGAAACAGAAGTGGAGAACTGTCCTGAGCCTGCGAGCCTTCCTACATCCACAAACAAACAAGATCAGAGTTGGAAGAGTCTTGGCGTGGAAGAGGAAGAAAACACATCGCAGGTTAAAGTGCCTCAGTGTAAGCCGTCCTTCAGCACTGACAAAATGAATCCACTGCAGCCTCACGATTTTCATTCAAAGAATTCACTTTTCTATGACGCTAAAGCGGCAAAATCCCCATGCAGACGAGCACAGAGCAGAGGTCATGACCACTGGTCTCCCAAGCAAATTGCATCATCAGTGGTGCCAGGCAGCCAGAAAATGTCAAGCAAAATGCCAGGACAAATTCAGGATAAAGCAATTATTAACCAGGCCACATCTGCAAGGTATGAGGGGCAAGCAGAGCCACCTTCAGGCAGCAAACTGTTTCAAACTTGTCACTTATCGTCTTTTAACTCGTATGTTGGTGAGACATCATCTGAACCCACTGAGCAGCTTTCAGTGAAGACAGATAAGGAGGTTATCGTCATCTCCAGCTCTGAGGAGGAGGAAGAGCTCAACTACTCAGATGTGGATCTGTCAGACAGTGACCCCATGGAAGAATGCTACAGGATTTTCATGGAGGCAAATAATGAGGATAATGGAAAGGAGCAGCAGCCCAGCATATCTGTAAGTCAGCTGATGGTACTCTGATCCAAGAAGCAAGCATTTTATCCAACAGTGTAAAGATCATTTCCCTCACCTTGTCATTTTTAGGTTGGACTTACCGATGTGCAGAAGCCAGACTTCAATGTCACACCCCAAGTGTTACCAGGAAAGAAGAGGGTCGCTCATGAAGCCAAACTTGCAGAGGTACATGCTACATGCTGAAAATACAACATAGCTAATGTTGGTGCAGTTGGTGCTTATGTTTTGTGTTGTGTAAAAAGTAGACATCTTTTTAAATTAATTGAAACTGACTCCCAGGGAAGGAAAGTGGGTACATAAATAAGAAATAAAACACATTCAAAGAGGATAGCCTAATGATGGTACAGTTGGGCTAAGATGTAAAATGGGTAAATATCTTAAATTCAATCCATTGAGCCAAAATAACTTTTTTGTTTTTTACTTTTGAGATTGTTAATGATCCAGATGCCTTTCTTTAATTGTGTCAATGCTGCACTCAGCAACCAGCAGCAAAAAGCAGCAGACCTCAGCCCCAGATTTTGTTCCCCCTCCGTGGACCAGCAGCTTCCCAGTCCTCTGTCACTTCCAAGATCCAGCAGGTGCAGCAGAGGGCCTCCATGCTGACTTCTTCGGTAAAAGGTGGTCAGGCTTTTCTCTCTGCCACCTGTCAAAGGAAGCCAGAGAGCCAGACGTCTGCCGCTCCTCCCATTCAAACTTCTGTGAGCACCCAGCCTGCTCCTCTGCAGAACGGTGAGAATCCGCTGCCTGTAGTGAACTTGATTAGTACATTTTTTATTTTCATCATTGTCAACATGAAATATTGTTGCCCTTTTGTTACATATGAAAATCAACATTTATTTGTATATGCATCATATCTGCTTGTGTCTTACCACAGCTTATATTAACTACATATCCATGGCAACTGCTGTGATTGAAGTCGGTGACAACTTGCAATTGATCCTCCCAGAGGGCACTCAAAGAGTGCTGGCCCCAGTCTGTCAAGTGCACACAAGCACGAGTGTGAATCATCAAGCATACCATCCAGCGGCATTTGCCCCTGTGCAAAGATGTCGCACAACAGCACCGGTGCTCTTTCCTGCGCCAGCACGTAAACCTTTCCTGATGCCTGCTTTGGCACATTCAAGTCAAGCTTCCCCCAATACTCCTCAATCTGCTGGTCATGTCGCTGCTGCTGCTGCTGCTGTTGCTGCTGCTGCTAAGGTAGGAAGTTAAAAAAAGACTTTTATAGACTACTTGAGCTGTGTGGTAGACATATTAAATACCCTTTTTAAAATATGGATAACTTATTTATTTATTCTTTCAGTCAGTGCCTATTAAACGTAAGCTAAAGCAGCAGTGTGAGGCTACCAAGGACAAAGTGCCACATGATGTCCGACAGCGTTATGTCACCATGTTCACAGAGGAGTTCCTTAAAACAACAGCCAATGTCAATGATGCCCTTGAAAAGGTGAGTGTATGCCACTAAATGTCATCCTCGCTTCCAAACTACAGTCTGGATATTTACTTTTTTTTTATAACTCTGTTTTATTGTTGACAGGCTGTTGCTGAAGAGAAGGCCGTGTACAATCGTAGTGTGAACAAACTCAAATATCTGAGTATTGCAGTGAATTTACTGAAGAGGCTGAAGAACAAAACGGCTTCAGCTTTAGCTAAAGGTGTTTATCTCTGGAGAAGCCATCCTGTGATGCATGAAATGTGTAAGCGATGCAGGTAACAACTTTTTTTTTTTTTTTTTTTTCTGGAGCAGATGAAAGAAACATCAATAGCCAAAGATTGAAAGGCAGCATACCTCTTGACCTGAAGAACCTAAAAGGAAACAGTGAGTATTCATCCATTTGTCATGATTATTCTAATCTCTTGATCAGCTTTTGAATGTGATCATTTTCCCCCAATAGATGATGTGGCACTGTATGAGAGTTTGAAGGATTATACTTTGACTGAGGAAAGGCTGATTGAGAGCAATTATCCTGTCCAGCACCCGGAGAAACTTGGTTCTGCTGCTCTTTTTGCTGACAATAAGAAAGGCAACACTGACTGTGAGTGATAACGTACCCCAACTGCACTCACATTCCCTGGCAAAGACAACCTGATGTTGTTCTCACATTGTGCCACTAGAGGGCACCTATAACATGGGCTGTACAGAGAGTGATGGTTAGATCTCTCAGCACGTTTCTTTCTGGTGATGAGCTTCATCTGTTTGCTTGCAAAAGCTCTCAAGAGGATCTGCTGTCGTTGTGGGGCTACCTATTCTGTCAACCAAATAGGCAAACACATTCGCAAGGAGGAGTGCAACTATCATTATGGGAAAGGTGTTAAGCATAAAGGTGAGTCTATCATTGTAGGGCTCTAATTATCACTTATTTGCACTATCAATATGTTATTTACTTCAGTGACTGTTAAAAAATGCCTGTTACGGGGTATCCTATAATATATGGTTATGGCCCAATAGCACGGCCTACACAAGGTGAAGAGCAAAAGGAACCAAAAAAATCCATTTCTGTAAAGAAATCGACCAATCACAGCCATCCGGCCTGCATGGCTGTGATTGGACTTTCTCCTTCATCCAATCCCCTCGCTCAGTTTTGACACTCCGCTGCTCCTCGTCCCAACCCTCTTCCGCATTTGAAACTACGAGTGGTTTGTAAGGCCCTGAACAATTCAGCTAAAACAGCAATCCATGGAGCAGCGGATAACGTGATATGACATACACAATGATACCACCTTTATATTTCCGTAGTCTTAACCATCATAAACGAAAGATCACGGGTTACAGAGCACATTTGTTTCACAGTGCTTTTTTCAAATCTCTCTCATCGTCTTTCTCAACGTCGAACATAGCTTTAAAGGCATGAAAGCTCAAGAAAATATATATATATATATATATATATATATATATATATATATATATATATATATATATATATATATATATATATATATATATATGTGTGTATATATGTGTATATATATATATGTGTATATATATATATATATATATATATATATATATATATATATATATATATATGTAGCATTCAATGTGATATTATAAAATGCCATGTTTCTTTCAGCCTAGCAGTAAAATTAAATTTACTAAAAACCAAGACCAAGAAAATGTCTCAAATGTGAGATATTGGGAAAAATCCAAATTTTAAACCAAGTAATTGTTTCAGCTCTATACCATTTGTTTCATGCTTTGAACTGTATAGACATGTGAGGTGTCTTTTAAATGTTGGAGCATTTGTGATGTTTTGCATCTGTTGCAGTGCCAGGTGGTATGGAGACTCGCTACAGCTGCTGTGAAGGAGTCATGGGAGCACCTGGATGTCAGGTGTATAAGGTAAGAATCAACTTTGTGTGAGAAATTTACTTGGCTTTGAAATGTGCAAGGTTGTCTTTTTTTTTTTTTTTTTTTTTTTTTTTTAATTTTATTTTTGTCTTTTCTTCAACAGTTGCATGTCCATGATTCTCTCAGCCTGGATGGCTTCATATCCACCATCCCCAGACATCCATCAGATACAAGCTGTCCTGGGGTCTACTCCTTGGACTGTGAAATGGTGATGTCCCCCTCCATGAGGGGCGGGGAAATTGTCTCTATGTTAAGCACTGAATCTCAGCTTAAGGCTCCGGCAGCTCAGTTTGTAATGGTGGTTTCATTAGGTTTGAAACTGTTTTACACTAAAGTTATTTAAAATAAATAAATCAGACTACTTCAAATCAAGATCATCTTAATAATTGATGGACGTGTACTGCACATTGGCTTGAGTAAAGACTTGCATATGAAACTAATGGAAGTGCTTCAGGGGTTTCACATTGTGATACCCTTTTGTCTTCACAGTGTTATACTGTTCATGGTCTGGAGCTGTCCAGAGTGACGGTGGTCAACTCTAGTCTACAAGTCGTCTATGACACCTTCGTCAGACCTGATAATGAGGTCATCGACTATAACACAAGGTAACGTTTGAGGATTGTGCCCTGCAGGTGCTGTTTTGGTCCATCTGAAATGATTTAAACAGCCAATTGTTTAGTTTCCACTCTTTATAATTTGCAGTTTGTATAATGCAAAGAGCAGTGGGCTCATCTAGTGAACCATCTGCTCTTTGTATAGCGTGTGACATTTTACCTGTATAGGTTTTCAGGTATCAGTGAGGAAGATGTGAAGGGTAACAACACCTCCCTCAGAGAGGTGCAGGAGACCTTAATGAGCTTCATTAACGCCGACACCATTCTGATTGGACACAGCCTGGAAACAGACCTATGTGCGCTCAAGGTGACTACTAAAAACTTTCTTTCAACATCACTGTTTTCACAACATTACCACTTTCACAACATGTCTGTTGTAAGTGGTGTCTCAATTATTACATTGCTTGTGTTCAACAAGTGGTTAACTAAATACAGTCACACCTAAACACAAATTCTTAATTAAGAGCTGTTCATTTAATGTTATGTTCAAATCTTTGTATATTTCATGTTTTTACTTTATTTTGAATGCCATGTTTTATTTTGAATAAAAATAAATGAAGTGTAGGTATCGTTGCACTTTCCACCAATTTAATCCACACCTAAAATGGCAGTTAAGGCTATTTGTGAGCAGGAGGGCTTAACAGGTGATCAGCGCATCAGCTATCTTCCTCTTTGCTGTAGTTGCTCCATGGGATGGTGGTGGACACATCGGTGGTCTTCCCCCACCGTCTGGGCCCCCCTTACAAGCGGACCCTCAACAATCTCACTGCTGAGCACCTCCGGAGGATCATCCAAGAGAGTGGTGGGTCATCATGGATTACCTTCAGCCACCATATGAGTGTCTTGTTTTATTAATGTTTATCATCTATCTGAATCAAAATCCACATTCAAATAAAGACCACATCATATTCATATCATACATTTTGAGTAAGTACTACCAAAGTGTGTGTGTGTGTGTGTGTGTGTGTTTGAAGATGTAAAACTCAGTGTTGACTAATGTATTACTTTATCTCCCAGTCTGTGGCCATGACACTGCAGAAGACGCTGCTGCCTGCATGGAGCTTATGATATGGAAGCTCAAAGAAGATGGAAAACTGAAAAAATGCTGAAAATAAATACAATATCGTCCCCTCACTGTTACATGCATAAAAAGATGCTGTTAGGCAAATCTGAATGTATGAGGATGCTGTGAATATTTTTGGTGGGCTGTTTATTTTTTAGTTTGATTACATTATTTTGTCTTAATACAGTATTTTCTGTTGAATTTTGATTTGCAGCCTTTGTGTGCAGCCATGCATGTATAAACATTTGTGTTGTTGTGTGCTAAGAAAACCTAAAGCAGTGGGATGTGATCAGTATTGTCCAAGTAAAGGCGCAGAATAAAATTCCTCTGTGTTTTCTTTTGTCCCTCCAAACTTGACACCAGCCAATGAGCACCTAGCATTTAACGTCAGATTGGCCTCAGGTGCAGTTATGCAAACGTATTATGCACCTGTGAACAATTGCACAAATTACTGCCCACACAGGAGGGAGCACCTGAGAGAAGTGTTTTCCTGCACTGAAAAGCAAATACATGGTATTTATGGAAGGTTAATAGCGTGCTTGCTTTTAGGGTTTATGGTAACAAAACAAGTCAATGAATAAAATCCTTCCTCGTCTGCAGATGAGCATTCAATCGAAGAGGATGCTGCTATTTCCATGACTCGGGTATGTCAAATGGTGGAGGTTACTGATCCCTGGCCACAACTTGACATCCAAGATATTGTGGTTGCATAGGTTCACTTCACATGTTGTCTTTCAGTTCAGTGTGTTACTCAGCTTTGCCTTTGTCTTTCTGCCACAGCACCTCCGAAAGCAGAGACGGCAGGTCTTGATGAGCAGCACTGTGACGAGCAGACTAACAAGGAGAAGGAAGCCCAGGACATCCAGCAAGTGATACTGGTACCAGGTGAGCTCATGAGACTGGACCCTCAAGTGCTTGGCCCCTTTGTGTCTCATGGTGAACTCGATCCAGAATATTGCCTCATCCAGAGGATTCATGGGTCTGTCACGGTGGATCCTGGACAGCCGCATGGCACTCTCCTTGTACCTGTGAGTGTGGATGCACAAGGATGATTCATTCATCAACCCAAAAGGCATTAACGCCAAGAAAACAATTGGTCAATACATTTTTATTGCCCTTAAATAGAGTAAGTGCAGATAGGAGAGAGAACTTACGATTTCTCATTAATAACGGTGTTGATTGCATCTCTAAGGCTCTCTGTTGTCATGAAGTTTAAGTCTGCGATAACTGCAGCACCCTTAGCTTTCATGTGGACCATGTTGTCTGGCTGGTCAGCGAACATAGGGATGCCCACCATGGGGACACCATGGTAGATGGCCTCATAAATCCCGTTTGTGCCCCCGTGTGTGATGAAAGCTTTGGTCTTGGGGTGACCTGATAGGGCACCAAGGAAATGTACATTAGTTTTTTCCAGGTCAGGTGTTGAAGCACTTCTGTATACTGTCACTCCATGGTCGGACCAAGCTACCTCAAAAAGGGCCCTCATGGACAAAGATTTGTTTGTTGTGGGGTCCTTTCACAAGTTTTAAGTATTTATTGTCTTGGAGAAGTGACCAAGTGTACTTAAAACAGTCAGTCTGGTTTTAAGGAGCACTGTTGATGGACACTGTTGTTGCACAATGCAAAGCAAAAAGTGAAGGAAACTTGAAAAACAGCCCCAGACAACATCTGAGAAAACGTACCTAGCAGGTCGTTCTGAGGAATCCAGTTGTATAATCTGGTGTTTGCACCCAGAGTCTGTGGTTTCTCTCCACGGTATCTCCACAGCACCTATAAACAACAGCAAACACACTGAGACTAATACAGAGCCATAGTCTTATGCCATAATAGACAATGTAGTGCAACACTTGATAAAGACTGTGAACCATAATTGTGTTCACCAAACACTGTTTTCTTCTTTTTGCTAGATTAGAGTTGTTGCAAAGTCATAGGTAGACAATCTGGAAACCTGTGGGCGTGCTGTGAAAAACAGTTCGCAGAAATGAAGAGTACAAACTATTTGCAGTTACTGAGTTTACAGATGGAAAAAAAACTGATAAGAAGAGAGCTGAGAGGGATTGCTCTCAGCCATAAAAACTCTGTTCAGGGGTCATTCAGGTTGATTTCACTTGGATCTTAATGCCCTCTGACCTTTTGTGGGAGCTGAGCGAGAGCCGAGGCAATCATGTTTCCTTTCTCTGTGGTGATGTTGCTGATGAAGGATCCCAGTGTGAAGACCACAATGCCAGCGTCTCCTGAACTCTGAACAAATTCCTCAATATCCTGCAAGAGGTGAAGCACAGCATTATGCCAGTGCAAACCAGCCAGTATTATCTGTCTTGTCTTGCAGCCTTTTGTAAGGCCCAGTCTCTTCAATCTCGGAGTAATGAATATTGTGGATTCGTTATGCCTGTAAGTTCAGTGGCGATATCAGTACCTCTGGTAAAGCTTTAGCAGGTCTACAGTGGATCCCACCAACGTATTTGAAGTTGGGGAGGAAAGGGCGGGGGAACTCAAAATCCCAGTAGGTCCGTATCAACCAGATGTCTGCTTTGCCCATGATCTCGCAGGCGCTGGTGGGCGTCCCTGTCACAATGCAAAAGTAATGAATGACAGCCACTAAGCACTACTTTATACTAAGCTATAAAAAGCCCCATAAATGGCTTTCTATATCCCTTTGGCGATATAGGAAGCCGTTTATTTTGTATTTAGTTTAGCATGCAAGCGTGAATGTTGAGCTCCGTTTAGATATAAATCTCAGATAGACTGGTTTTCTGTATGGAGCAGTAAGATGATGTAGCCGGGCTAAAGGACCGATACATGGTGCGAAACCACTGGCCACTATCGAACCCAAAACTTCTGTTGCTTATGATAGTTTTTTAAAAGGACTTCTCGGTGCAGTTATTGGATATAAAATCATCCAAAGTTATTAAGCCCACAAAGTAGATCTTGTGGCTGAGCTGCTCACCTTTGATTTCGGAGTAGTATTTATCTACTCCTGACCAGTAGACGATGTTCACTGTGATGTCATGGAGTATGTAGTAGAGGGCGCTCCACACCCTCTCTGAGAAGTCCATCTTGTCTGTCAGTTTACTCATAGCACCAGGGACAAAGGAAGGTGGAGAAGGTAGCTGACCACAGTGCCTCTCCCAGTTATTGGCTAAGGAGAAGCGCAGAGAGAAGACCAGAGGTATGCCCAGAATATCAGCTACTAAGTCACTGCCAGGTAAGATGGGGTCAGCAAGGACAAGGTCATACTTTCCCTCCTTCAGCTTCGTCATCATGGTTTCTGATTTCACCACACCGTCCAAAAATGTCAAAGAATACTGCAGGTCAGTCTTCATCAGATCCATGTATTTGATGTAAATCTGCAAATAGTTCATTTGATCTATCTCATACATTGAGAAGTGAAGATACTCCTCAAAAAACTGCTCCATTTCCTTCATTGAGACAGCAACATCAAAGGGCTCATATCGAAAGCTGGAAGCCTCGCTGCTGTTCATGAACATGGACGAGCTCGGGACCAGGACCGTCACCTCATGGCCTCTCTCAACCAGTGTCTCCAGCACAGGCTTCATGTTAATCCAGTGGCTGCCTTCAGTGTACCACACCAAAATCTTTCCCCCGTTTGCACTCCATGTGGCACAAAGAGTCAGCAGCACATAAACAGAGAGATGTCGCCTCAGCTCCATGGTGGCCGTCCCGTCTGTCAGGAGGAAAGGCTGCAGTGGGCTGATCCTTTTCAAATAAAGGGTCATCCCAGCGAAGTAATTATTAACTCAACAACTGAACTCTGGTTTATTATTCTGCTTTGTGCAGCAGATAGCAGACACACCACAAGTAAATGGTTAGAGGGGAAAGGTAATGGTGATAAAGTTAATTAGTATTAAAAAGAACAATCTCTAACCTGTGCTAGAAAGCTTCAGAGTAAAAACGGATTTCAGACTCCTTGATTCGAGTCGTCAGCTGTGGCGAGATGTGAGTAAAATAACACAAGAGGACAATGACTTCATCTCAATGGGCATGGACACAATTGCATAATCTGAGGAAGTTGTGAGAGCATGTGGGCGGCTGTAGGAGAATTCCCCTGCATGCTGCTGAAGTTTCAGTGACTGAGGTCAAACACCTTGCTTGTTGTGTTTCAGAGAAATGTCCGAGTTGCTATTGGTTGGAGTAACGTGAAATTTGGCACAGAGGTCCACGGTCAGCGGTCGCCCTAAAGGATGACACCAAGTGACAAGTTATTCTTTAATCCTCCGTTAAGCACTGCCATCAGGTGGAAAACTTTCACTTCCAGATCAGCTGGTGCCAGATTTAGTACAGATGAGTCGTGGCCTAATGACTCACCCTGACTTTTTTTGTCTACCTCCATCATGAGCCTGACATTTGTGGTTTTGAGTGTATAGTTGCTCCAAATCTGCTAGCAGCCAAATACATGTTGAAGAAGGTAAACATGGCTAAACAATCATCATGCGAACAGTCCTTGTGGACATGTTAGTATTCTGATATTAGCATCTAGCTGCAGTACAATCAGTGACAGTTTCTTGGCACGTTGACTGGATAGGCTCCAGCATCTTTCCAAAAGACTTTATATGTGATGTTTACAATCATTCATTGGTAGACTGTGCAGAGGGGAGGAAGAAGTTTTCTTTTTTCTATTCTGCACACTGTGTCTGCTTCTGTCTGTAAAGGAGTAATCTTCTTATTTAAATGTTATTGTTGCCCCTCAATTTATGATGGTCACCCATGTAAGTTTGGCCAAACACTGGATTTCCAGTTGGATAACAGTTTTACTGGTTCTAATCAAGCGTAACCCGACCTTATGTGGAACCTCAGAGATGCAGCACTGGTGTAGAGTCTGAGTCTTTTAGAGATGTATGTGACAACACAGTGGTGTGTGTGTGTGTGTGTGTGTGTTTGGTGTGATTATTTGTGAGGCGGTGCGGTTGTCGACTGTGCCTTTTAGCAATCAGTGGCATTGAGGCTCTGTTCTTGTGAAATGTCACCTCCAACTGTTTGGGGCGTCTAAAATCTTAACTGTGGGCACTTTGGCCCCCTCATTAACATTGTAGATTCCTATTGACGCTGGATTCAGGAGCGTCTGGAAAAACAATAAGAATTTGAATATTGAATTCAATGCCCTGTTGAGGGAGTCGGTGGCCATTCAGACTCAGTAAGTGTGCAGCGCTTCGTCCTCAGACCTCCCCTGGTGATACAGAGGACGTGCGAGAGAAGCTGATGATAGGCGTTTGAGGCTGTTGCATACAGAATCGAGCCCAACAGCGTGTTTTGCCCTTGTATGTATTTAATTTTCTTGGGAATCCAACCATCTTCCCTTCTCTCCCCACATTCCTGCTGCCTCCTCTCCTTCCCTCTTTCTTCCTCTCTGTCTCTCCACCACAGGGTAAGGGTTACAGCGTATTGCTTTTTGAAGTAGATATTTGCATAATCAGATTAGGATGCGTGATTGTCAGTGGGCTCCCCCATCAGAGGGTGCTCCAGAGGAGAGAGGGTGCTGTCCAGCCTAACAATGGATGACTCTCCCCTCCTCTCCCTCTCACCCTCCAACCGGCCCTGCACCTGCATCCCACCCACCACCAACCCACGGCCGAGTGCAGGTCAGCTGCGGCGGCAGTCCATGCTTGGACTCGCAGCCGCGGAGGGGTGAGAAAGACTGAGAAGGAAAGGCAAAGAGGGGGGGGGGGGAGGAGGAGGAGGAGGAGGAAGGGGGTTCGAGTGCATGACGGGAGTGGGAGGGCAGGGGTTGAGCTGAGATATTTAAACATGCAGAGTGTGAATTGGCTTTAAGGGGATAAAGAGCTCAGGGCCTATCGGTTGGCACCCAACTCCAGAAATTCTTTTTCATGGGCGCCTCAGCCGGAGAGCGAGGGGCTGCCTGCACTGATCTGGCCCATTGTGATAACGGATTCAGACAGTGTGTTAGACGCTGATAAGGAAATGTGCTCTCAATAGACGATTACCCACATACTTGGGAGAGAATAGTCAATCAGGCAAATATACTTGGTGGAGGGAATGAGAAGCGTACAGATTTGTTATTATTTTCCATGCAGGGTTTCATAATCCTGCGGGAAAGTTGAGACCGGAGTAAACGCTCCTAACTGTGATTGGGCGATTTCTCTAAATAAGGTGTATCAGCAAAATGCATTTCGCTTGCCTGACAGCATGTATGCAGGAGCTGTCACATGTCTTCCTATCCAGTTGCAAATGATTGAATAATTTAGCATTTAGAGAGTCTGAATTACGCTGAAACATAAAGGGGTAAACAGTTTCTCCTATAAATATCATGTCTCACATTACCAGGCAATTTAACCGTTTAATAACCACAGGAGTTTTATTTAGAAATATTCTGATTTCCCATGAAATCGTTCAGTTCTCCATGAAATTGCACAAGAGGTAAATACCTCCCAAATCCATGCTGCAGGAGAGGCCGACTGCTACAGTACAGTTTTCATCACCCTCCCAGTACAACATGATTTTAGTGGGTTTTTTTGCAGCATTACAATGAGTCACCTGTCGTTTCCCACAGGCCTCCAGTGAGTGTGTCCAGCTGCCCCCTGCTCCGTTTACACACCATTAGCCAGAGTTTAATGGCTGGGAGGTGAAAGCACCCGAACCTTAGCCCAGTGTTTACTCTTCAGCTCAGTTTTAGTTGCAGCTTTTTTTTTTGCCTGGACATGTTTCCTACAGTCACAATAGACGATCAGACGTGTAAATATCTCTGACCTCGGTCTAAACGGCTGCCAAACAAGGAGACGTGCGCAAACAAAACTGCAGGAACTGGAGCCAGAGTGGAAGCAAATAGTTTATTTATCAGTTTGTTGACTCTACAGAGAATTAACCAGCAACTTTTTGGAAATGAATGGCGTAGGTCATTTTTTCACAAATATTTGCTGCTTTTCTCTGGGATGTTATATGGGCATTTTCAGACATATTTATTGATATTACGATTATTTGGAAAGATATTAAGTTGCAGCTGCATTCTGACTTTGTCCTGGTTTGTTTATTTGTCACATAAAAGAGTAATATCTCTATATTTCTAATGGATTATGATGTTTACCTGACTGACCGACAGAAATCTCTTTCCCCTTGTGCAGCAACAAAACGACACTTTGCCTCAGAAAGCTCCATCTGCACCTTGGTCAACTGGTCAGTGTTTGACTCCAGAGTAGCCTCTGACCCCGGGGGGTCACAAGTTAAGCTGTCACTCTCGGCGCTCTTTTCTCAGGCCTCTGGTCAGTGGACACAGTGCGGAGGTCAGCTTTGTGTCCACACAGTCATCACAGACCTTTAGAGCAAATGTCTCTGGGCTTATTGAGCACAAACAAAGAGGATCTCTGCTCTTTAGATCAGTGTGAAATAATTTCACCAGAATCTGACACTGTTCCCTGGTGTTTACTGCACACTGGTTGTTTATGTGTTACATATGAAAATATACTTAACATATGGTTTTTGCTGCAAGAGAACAAAAAATCAACATCATAAGATAAGACTTTTTTATAACAGATTAAAACATAAATAGACATTATTAATACTTTGTTGTTGTTGTTGTTACTTGAGCTGCTGTTTGACATTTTGCATTTCGTCTTTTTGCTTTCTGCCAGTGTTTTATCAACAGCACACTCAAAAATGTAATTTTTATTTTTCATAGTGACTTTTTCAATTTACAGTCAATGCACTATACTCTCAATACCTGCCTACGTTGAGTGGAGTATGAGTGATGATAGTTTGAGTGACCTCTTTCACTTACAGTAGGAGATTAAGAAAGTGTTTTTTTTTTCATTTATTTATTAACAAATCATTTATTAAATAAATAGTTGAAATAAATAACATACTGTATATTCACAAGCAAACCAAAATAACTTACAAAAGAGGTATCAGAAGATAATTAGCACACTCTTCACAGTAGACAATCAATGCATAATCTTTGGCTATATGACATGCGTATTATACAAAAAAAAAAAAAAATCAAATGAAAACACATGAATGAGAAGAGATATGTGGTGGTGTGGTGAAATATTGGTGAAAGAGCATTGTCTGTGTTCAGATCAATCCAAAGTATCACCAATCAGCAGATACTGAACACTGTATAGTAGAAAAACAGGAAGTCTTCTTTAGAAGTCGCGTAACCTTGATAAATGGAAACAAAGGTCAGATTTAGTCTTCTCCAAAAAAAAAAAAAAAAAAACAGCATGTCGATGTTAAAAAAAAAAAAAAAAAAAAAATAGAAAAGAAATTAAAAGGAAAAAGTGCCCTTGGCTATTTTGAGACGATTGCAGTCTGGAGAATTGGCTGAGCCATTATCTATTCAAATGCCTCGCTGTGAATCTATTGCTCGAAATGAGAAAATTCCTTAATCCCTCCATTTTCCTCATTGGCAAAACATCCTCTTATTGCAAAACTAAATTAGTTCCAGGCGGGTCGGCAACAAGGAATATTAACATGAAGACATGAAGGGAATATTGTACATCCAGGTTTTTTTTTTTCCTTTTTTTTTTTTTTTTTTCACATCCATGCAGAATACAAATTAATTTTCACCTGCAAATCATATTTCAACAGCAAGGAGGCAGCCACAGTTTGGAGTCCACAAACAATCACACTATGTTGCATCTTCTGCACTGGGACCTGAGTCACAGATGCAGAGACAAAGAAAAGAGTCTTGAGAGAGGATGAGATCAGTTTTTAGACCCAGGAAAAAGTGTCATGGAGTCCGCTCAAGAGTTTTTCCCTTGTGTTCTGTTTCTACTACCAGGCCTCTGCGCTGTCACAGCTGGATCCTGGTGATGGAGCTTCGGTGTCACTGGTCAGGGCCCAGGTGTGTGGAGGCGACTGCAGCCGCTCCATGTTGCCTCTGAGGAAGGTGAGCAGGGCAGTGGGGGAGTGGCTGGCCGGCTGACCGCTCTGGCTCTCCAGCAGCTGCACCAGGAAGTTGATGTAGCGCATGGCCAGACGCAGGATCTCGTTCTTGCTCAGCTTCTTCTCTGGGGGGTGGGTGGGGATGAGCTTGCGGAGCTCGGCGAAGGCGGTGTTGACGTTGTGCTGGCGCCAGCGCTCCCTCGTGTTGGTGAACACCTTCCTGGTCATGATGCTGAGAGCTTCAGCTGCAGAGATGAGTCAGGTGACACAAGATTAATCAGCAACTGTCCTGATCAATATTTAAAGACACCACCTTGAGCTTTTATTATTTTATACACAAAACATTTAATTGGGAAAATGAACTGTATAGTAATCGATAATGAAAACAGTAGGAAGTTGAAGCCCTGGGGTCGAGGTGATGTTATTGGCACAACAATTACAGTTGCAGAAGTCTTTACTTCTAATATAGATTTTAATGACTAATGGCACATATTTGACTTAAGCATTCAACACATACATGATAAAACACAGCTGTAGAGTTTATGTATCGTATGTGAACAAATACTGTGCAGGAACAAACCACTGAGTGTTTATATACTGTTTATAATGAGGAACTAGAATGATAGGAGTTGAAGTGTGAACAAATTAAAGAGGTTTTCTGGTTAAATCAAATCTGGTTTACAACAAAAAAAAGTCATGATCTTATAATTTCTTTTCTTATCTTTCTTTTCTGCAACGTCTGTTGCAAATGCACTGGTATAAATAGTTAACTATTTACACGACAGCTTCAGGCAGAGTACACCACATCCTCCTGTAATACCGACTCGTTCTGATTAATTATTTAGTCGACCAAAGTGGGAGCACATGGTCTCAAGAGGAGGAAGAGGAGGAGGAGACATACGTAAATAAATAAAACGGCTTCATTACACCAGAAGGTTTCTCACCTGTGTGTTTGTAGAAATGTGCAGAGATCTCAGCGGCAGCGTCGGCAGGTCATCAGAGTCCAGGAGGTGTGAGGAGTCCACTCAGTTGTGTCTTCTCATGCTCACTGAGAGATCCTTATGAGCGAGAGGGAAGGAGAGAGTAGAGGAAGACAGAGAGAGAGAGAGAGAGAGAGGGAGGGATGAGAGTAAGAGGGGGGGAGGACTGCTGCATGCTCGCATCCCACATTTTATAGCAGAGTGAACCCTATTGTGTGACGTGTGCTGTGGTGGAGGTTGGTGTTAACTGGGGAATGATTGTTAAAACACACCTCTCCTCCCCCTCCTCCTCCTCCTCCTCCTCCTCCTGTCATTTCTAAAACCACTGTTCATAAATCATCATCACTTTAAATCACTTTCATAGGTGTTTCTGCGAAGTGTTTTCGAGGGGAGTCGGGCTCTTTTTTTGTCACGATTCATGAACGGCCTTTTAAGTGACTATTTGTGCTGCTTTTATGATTCATTGCTGGTTTAATCCTTGAAGGTTATAAAGCGCTAAAGGTGACAAATAAATTCCTATTGAAGTGAAACTGAGACGTTCATCTCTCTGATCCTTCTCTTACTGCTGTGGACACTTGTTCCTTTCTGTTTCTCTGACATTAGGCATGGACAAACCCACCGTCCCCTCCGCTGTGGATGTCGCTGGCTGCTCCGCTATTGAATTCAGCCTGATTGGGCCACAAAAGGTAAAAATACCATATCCAGATTGACAGTCGAACAATATGGGTTTTGTTATGACTATGGTAATCTTGTTGAGCCATTCCAAGGGGCCACACATAAATTACAGAGGAAACAGGGAGAGCACAACGTACCGACTCACCTCTCTCCAAACCACTCCTCACTCCTCACCCCTCGCCACCCCCCCCCCCTCCTCTGCCTCCCACTTTCAACCTCCGCACAGATAAAAAAAACAAGTCTAGTTTAACCAATTGTCACTGTTCCTTTTACACCCTTCAAGTGTTGTTTCAAAGATGCAGCCTTCCATAAAAGTCTGTGTGTGGAGTAGGAATTTACATAATCCGATTAGGGGCTGGGATTAGCCCTGGGCCTGGAGAACAGGCCCGATGGGGGCCGTTTTCTGAATCGGCCATTCATGGGCTCTGCTGCACGTCCAAGAGGCTGCACCTGCAGGCCAGGCGCCGCCGCCGCCGCTCCCTGGCTCCATCCAGCCTTCACTGCAGGTCTGCAGACACTGCTCACTGCTGGAGTGGCTTGCCCAGCGTGTTGACTCTCAGCAGCAGCAGCTATGAGGCCAAGGAGGCAGTTACACCTGACCTGTTGTAATTCATCAGGCAGGTCAGAGCTGGAAGTGAAATGAGTAGGAAAAGCTGCTGTAAAACAACAGCTGGAGTAAATTAAATCAAAACTATGAGCAGTGTTTGGACATCGACGACTCATGATGTCTCTGAAAACCAGGCAGGACGTCACTGCAAACTGCTTTCTCAGTAAAACCTTGAGGGGACAAACACACAAATATGAACTGATCAGATTTTGGTGGTCGAAGGTCAGAGGTCACTGACCTCAAAACTAATTTTTACAAGAATTTACATCCTAATTATGTCAAATACACTTGATGACTTTTAAATTCCATCAAAGTCTTAACTACATGTATTATGGATGTTATAATTCATGTCAGCTCTGGCTCTAAGGAAGGCAGTGTAATTAACTAGTTCATCAACAAACTGTTCTCTGTCTTTAGTGTGTGTGTGTGTGTGGGAGGACTGGACATTTGGACATTTCGTTGTAGGGCCGTGAATATTAACCAGGATTCAATGCAATTTTAGTATTTGTCACAATGACACAAATAAAGTGCCTTGTTCCTTGTAACGTAAATTCAGGTAAATGTATATATGTATTATGTCTGTAACACGTATGTATTTAGTGTTTAGCATAGCATAGAAACATTTGTAACAGATATTAATTGAACAGGAAGTTGATAAGAGTTTAATGTATTTGTTAACAACTGGGCTCCCACAACAAACAAGTATCATATGTTGGTGGGAGATCCTGTAACATTACACATTCGTTTATTCTCTGTGATCTACTCCATTTATTTTCATGGTATTCTGGTTTGACCTGCTGTTTTCTTGCTGACCTCTGACCTTCTCATGTTGTTTTTCTTGCTTTTATTTTAATGTCTCATTTTTATTTTCTGTAGGAACCTGCTGCTGCCGCTGCAAGGTGAGGAAAAATATTTCTCTCTTAAGAGGCTTAAATTAATTTATCTGGTTTAGTAATTTCTTAATTGGTAGCTAATTGAATAGTGTTTTTAATGGTCTCTTATGTGTTTCAATACATGTCCTAAATAGGGAGATGCAGTGTGTTACAGAACATGTGAGTTTTTTCCCACATAATCCACAAAATCTGTGCATCACTCTTATCTAGAATCAGGACTAAACCAAAAAGGTGTCACAGGAAAACCCCCTTTATTTACAGAGGAGAGGGGAGACACACAGGTGACTCAGTGATTGGAGATAACAGCTGTGTGACCTTTGCAGCTGTGGCCAGAGCCCGATACAAAGCCTGAAGAATGGCTTTGGTTTTAACAGCCTGTTAATTCCCACAATAATCTCTCCTGTCCCATTCAGTCCAGGGCTAAAGTAGCAGTCAGGGGCAATTACTGCACCATCACTCCGCTGTTTGCCGAGCTTCATACGGAGGAGACTCCTTTGACCGTCCTGCCCGCTTGCTTTTGTTCCTGTGCCATTTAAAAAAAAAAGCACCATTTTCTCTTTGTTTGTCCACTGGCTGTAAGGAGGCAGAGGCCAAAGAGACAGACAGACAGCCACAGAGAGAGAGAGAGATGTTTAAAAAAAAGAAGGAGAGGCTGCTGGCAGGTTATTGATGGTGGCTAGCCAGTGCTGGGTATGGCTGTCCAGAGGCAGGGAGGCTTGTAGTCGGTGTCCCCGGGGGTCGTCTTTGTCTGGGGATCATTCCTGAGGGAGCTGGCTTCACTCTGCTGGCTCGTGAAGATAAGCACTCTCTCCACATGCTGAGAGACGACGATAAGGGGATTGCTTCACTAAATGAAAGAGAAAAAAAAATAGCCCCACCATTGGAGCTGCTAAAATGAGAGACTTTATCAGTTCAGCTGGGAAAGACCCCCGATCCCGACTCCTCCAACCATAAATCACAATTTGTTTTTCACTGGGCATGCTCAGTCTGGAGGACACAAAACAAAGTGCACACAGCTGTAATCTGAACGTTTAATCTCATTTTGTACAAACAAATAGGAAACTCCCCTCTTTTATTAAATAGTGTCAATTTATTTGTAACACATTGTAATGAAGCTGTAAGCAGATATAATGTGTTTTAAGAGTTAATATGCTGTTCAAGACAATTTATAAAATTACACCTTTACTATTGTTAATGCTTATTTGTATTACAGGGTGGACGACGCTGAAATAAGTGAGATAATAGATCTGTGAAAACAAACTTTTATGTTAAAATATGTAATAACAGTATAATAACACTGAGATTTATTGGGACAAATTATCCCAAATATTATTAAAACCTTTAAACATTAATATATTTCATGTTCAATCATCAGACTGAAAAGGTTTAACTGCAATCATTTTCTGTATGTTTTATGTTCAATCCAAAAAGGAAACCTTATCTTGTCATTAAAACAAATAATGCAAGGGAAAACGTTTAGTTTAACAAAAACTTTAAGGTTGTATTTGTTTCTCGTCTTTACAAACAGGACCAAAGAATCGGTGCCTAAAGTAATTTGAGCCTCGTCTGTCCATCACTTCTGCCGGGAACCCGCTCGTAGCTCAGTCTGCCCTTCTTCAGAGGCATCAACACTGCAAAACAAGTGTAAGAGACAAATCATCATCTGTTCAATAATAATAATAATCAACATTTAAACAGTGAGTGAGGCCTTTGTTAATGTTAAGCTACAGTGACTTTGGCCTGTGTTTTATGTTATGTGTTATGACAATTTACAATAAATTGGATTATTTGTTACTCAGCGATCAGCTTTGTCAAAATATTAAGAGCACGTGGACATGAGGAAACAGAAAACTGCACACTACGTTCACAATGTGTCTGAAAAACATTGATTTGATTCAATGAGATCAACAGTTGGTGGCACTACTTTTGACTATCAGTGAGACGAGGCTGGACCATTGTCCTGTCGGCCTTTACAACAGGACAATGGTTAAACATCCACCATGAACTGGTTACAGTGACACTGCTGTCTGAACAGTTGTCGCAGTTCCCTGAGCAGATCATCACAGGAAAAAAAACCTGTGGCTTGACCTTAAACGTGCTCCATGTGGCGGCCAAGAAATGTCTGATCTGCAGGGTGAAGATATCCAAAATCTAAATCTGCTAGAAAAGGGCTCGTTGTAATATTAGGACACACGGTAAAATTACTGTTTTTGTTGCTATAATTTTAAACTGATGATATAAAAAGTAACAACATTTGCCCAGAGTTGAGCTTGTGACTGACGAACCACCATCTCTCACCTGTTTCCACCAGGCCTGCAGCGTCCCCACTCCTCTTCCTCTCTTGTCCTATCCAGCATTTGGAGCCGTATTTGGGTGACGGTGTCGTCATGTCTCCAGAGAGGTGGTCGTTGCTGCTTTGGCCCCACAGCGTGGCCCCTGTTGGAGGACTCAGATGGGAGGTGATAGGACACTGCAGGTCACTAAGGGCTGTAGAGAACATGGACATCTGACCTCTGACCTGAGGCAGCGACTGCAGGATGGGGGTGTAGCCGAATGTGGAGTCCAGTCTGAGGGGACTGTGGTCAGTGGGGGGTAAGTAGTTGGTATAGCTGCTGAGGTTTGGTGGAGGACTGAGTGTCAACTCATTGTTTACTCTCCTAACGACTCTCCCCACTGCTCCTGCTCTGCTTTTCAACCCAGAAAAGGTCACCTCCTCTTCCCACAGGTCTCTGCTGGTCCAGCTGCTCTCCAGGGAAACATCTGGGCTGCCAAAGGAACTGCTCAGGTCAAGTCTGAAATCTGTGTTTCCATCCTGCACCGTCAGGCCCGGGTCTTGTTGACAGAAGCTGCTCCCTCCACCCTCGGCCCTGAACAGGAAGCTGGTACTGTGGTCCGCACAGAACGGCTCTGGATGTGGGCTGGCGGAGGGTTGTTGGTTTGCCTCAGTGACGGCTGTCTGAGACTCTGGCTGGTTGGAGTCGGTGTACAGAGAGGTGGTGTCACTGAACAGCTGCAACCAAGATGAGAAAAGAGGCTGAAACATGTTCAACTAGCATATCTGATTAGAAAAAACTGAGCACGTAGCAAGTATTTTTGTGTTTTAGTTCAAAGCTGGACAGAAATCTACGTAAATGTGAACAGAGACTATTCACAACAGCATTTCTAACTTGTTCTGGCACCAACAGCTCTCCCGAAGGCTCTCAATGTATCACCTGTTTAAAGGGTGTTTGATTTATCCTAGGAAGCTCAGTAGCTGCCAATATTAGTAGAAATAGTAGAAAATGCAGAGTAATACCAAAACCCTGAAACTGAAGCAGCTACATGAAACTTTATCAGTGCTTCCTCCACTCAAGAAACATACTGTGTACTCCTGGTATATCTGAGTGTAGTGCCGTGCCCTGGATCACCTTGAGGACTTTATGAGGCACCTCAGGGAGGAGCTCCTTCAGCTGAGACAGAGAGGCCCTCAGGAGCCAATGAAAGGATGGAGCTCTCCTCAACATGAGCTGACTGACCAGAGGGTTAATACACGGGAACTGCAGCAGACACGTCTCCTCCTGGAGGGAGAGGAAGAATGATCAAGACTCACTCACTGTGGATCAATCTCAGGGTAGAAGTGAGACGGTACAGTATTCAGTATTAGTTTGTGTTCTGTGATGTGACATGGTGTAATGATATATAATGATTATTATTTTCTTGAAACAACAGCTACAATAATAATAAACATTGTTCAGTAAACCTGGAGAAAGGACCTAATAATAACAAATGAACATGGCAGTGACCTGTGAAGGCATCACGGTCAACCAGTCTCTGTTGCAGGAGCTGAGAGGATCCCCGTCACTGTTCATCAGGCTGTGGAAGCAGATCTGACTGATCCACTTGGCCACTTCCAACATGTCTGACACCATCAGCACCTGAAAGACGAAGGAGAGGACACTCACTCACTGGTTTCTGTCAGTGTTTAAAGTCACTGGAGTAAATGTCCTCAAGCAACTTCACTTGAGTATTTCCCTTTTCTGCTACTTTATACTTTCATTCCTCTAAAATACAAAATATTTCACTTTTTTAACTTGACTACATTTGTTGTTGAAGTTTGGTTGCTCAGTTACTTTGCAGATTCATATTTATAATATAACATATAATCAACAAACTGTGATGTTGTTATGGGTTAGGATTAGATTAAACTTTGATCTCTAGTAAAAAATACACACATGCACATCCAGGACACAGGGCATTGTTGAAAAACACACACAGTTTAAGGCAGTAAACTGAAGTGTGTTGTTTTTTTTCTACCTTGACATCTAGATCCTTGGACTTCATCCCAAACAGCACCAGAGATGAATAAACCAAAACCAGGTTATTGAAGGTTTCACTGGTAAACCTGCCATCACACACAGAAGCAGAGGTAGTGAGCCTTTGAATGCTGTGTGTGTGTGTGTGTTGTGTGTGTACTCTTACCCTCCTCCCTTGATGTCTGGGCAGTGCAGGATGAGCCAACAGCAGCTGTACTGCAGAGAGAGCGCCGTCAGCCTCATCACCAGCGCCTCACTGGCTCGTTGCTGACACAGTTCATCCTGCTCCTGCTCACACACAGTGTACAGTACGTTTACACTCTGATTCTGTCACCATGGTTGTCCATACTGTGGTTTCATTGTGTCAAATACAAGCCAAGTTAAGACTGAAACACTGAGGGATCTGAACGCCTCACATGTTACATTTAGTATAATGTATATTTTCATACTTTAAGTCCAATTATTTCTTTACTGAATGAGACTCGAGAAAAAAAACCCCACATTAAAAGCTGTAACGGCACGGCCACAGGACTTCTATTGTGAAAAGTCAGGAGAGTTGTGACTGTTGAGTTTCATAGCTTCAAATGAGAAAAAGGGGCACAGTGACACTCCTCAAGCAACTCTTCCTTTATGATGAATTAGTGTCGTGGAAATTAACATTTTACTGGATTTACTGGGACAATGGGTAAACATGTCTGTGGTTAGTATTAAGTGCCGGAGGTGGAAAATTAGAAACTGGTGATAAGAACCTATCCAAAATATAGGCGCACCTCTCTGAGGAAAACATGTTTGAGACTTCACTTTGACTCACTGCAGTCAGGACAGATTTTTACTCTCCACTGTCTTCATGTGATACTCAGAAGTCTCAGCAGAGGGAGATGAAAACACTGCATCAAAACATATTTGTGTCGTCTGCAGGCAGCAGCAGGTATCTCTGTGCCCGGTACCTGAATGATGATGGCGGTACTTTCATCCACCGTGATCACAGCGTAGCGATGGGTCCCTCCGAGCATCTGCAGGGACGGACAGTGGCTCCTCTCCAGCACAGTTATATTGAACCTGCAACTCAACAGACACACGCGTCCCACCATGTGGCATTTCAGTGATAAGTTACCATCACTTGCAACTATGTTTGAAAACACTTTATTTAAAAAGCTGGGTTTTCATTTAAAAAAAAAAAAAAAAAAAAAAAGTGCTATATTTTGAATATCACATAAAAAGCTCAACCTGTCCTGTTTCTATCATCTAATAAATCGATCCAAAATGTAATCAGGCTCCAGATTCACAGATACAAGCTAAATATAGTTTAAAAAATTAACATGTTGGGGCGCCGTGTGACGCAGTGGGTTAAGCAGGCACCCCATATGCAGAGGCTATAGTCCTCGGTTCAAATCCCACATCGGGCGCCCTTTACTGCGTGTCATTCCCCCTCTCTCTGCCTCCCCATTTCCTGTCTCTCTACACTATGCTGTCCAATAAAGGCAAAAATGCCCCAAAAAATATACACTTTAAAAAATTAACCTGTTTATTTTTGGGGATCGATGTGTATACGTGTGCACCTGTTTGCCGTGATATCACAACTGTTATCCAGAATAATGGAGCTTTAATGGTTTTGATGCCAATAACATATTTCTGATATTCTGATGTTGTATGACGACAGAACAGAAGCTGGATATGATATAACTGGACTTCACTGGATGAATGGGAGACTTCACCCTGACTCAAGTGTCTGTAGCAGCAGTGGACAGTTAAGAAGCCCCTCGGTCACAAACAACACGTGAGGCACATTGTCTTCCAGGCACCAAGACGCTTCCCCCTCCTCTTTTGAGAGACACAAAAAAAAAAACGCAAACATTTAGAAATAAAACATAGTTCATACAAGATCAGTGTGTGCTGGTGTGAATGATAACCACAGACCAGAGATGCTGGTGTTGAAGCTGAGGTGAGCGACTCTCCTCTCTCTGCAGACAGCGGCCCACGGTGACTGGCCTGGATGGTCGTACTCCACCACCAGGCAGAAACTGTTCCAGGGGAAGTCGGGGCCTATATGCTGCTCATACACCACCGCACACACACTGTCACACACACTGGGGGGAACAGGATGGGAGTGTGAGAGCAACACTTTGTTCAAAATAATGCAGCAGCTCTACATATTTCCTTTAAGATAGCAAAACAATTCACAGTTGCTCCAGCTGCTCCAGTTACCCTCTCATATAGTGGGATGAAAAGTCACAGCACAGTGAAAACCAATGTTTCCTGTTTATTTGTTAGGTGCATATTCCCAGGTAATTGGAGCAGAGCCAAACCTTGTGACATCAAAGTGGTATAAAACAGAGGTAACGTGTCGAATGTGAACTGAAGTGCTGTTCTTAAGTAAATAATGTGTATGTTGTCGTGTAAAACCTGCAATAAATGAAAAAAAAAACATATAAAGGAGTGTATATTTTTACCTGCTGACCACGATGGCACCGTTCAGTTTGGTCTTGTTTTCCTCTGGACAAACCGTAGCTACAGCTGCACCTGAGAGAATAAGCAACATAAACACATTCAACTGCCTGATGGGACCAGAGGGAATTACTGTAAAATAAAAGCAGCTGCAGTTTGCTTCTAAAAAGCAGAACATAAAAATGAACTAAAAGATGATTTAGATAAAGATCTGCTCACCGGCCACTTGGCTCAGGCTGTTGATGATTGAAGATCTTTTGTCGTCAGAGTCGACTGATGTTATGATCAGAATCTGCAGAGAGACCAGGATCAGAAACATGGATTAATGATGGGTGATGAGAAGCGAAAATCTGGATTTTTAATGGAACAAATCATCAGATAAATATTTCAGTGTTGTGAACTCTGACTTTCTCCATGTTGTTGTGATCCTTCCTGCTGTGCAGCCATTTAGCCACCAGCTGCTGCAGCTCCTGCAGTTTGTGGTTGGACTCCTGGTTCTCGTGACTGAGGAAGAGGATGATTTTCAGCCTCTTCCCCAGCTGCTCTAGACTCTGCTCCGCAAACACCTCAGCTGCTTTAGTCAGGTATTCTACAGAGCATGAGGAGAGGACCATAAAATCATGGAGTGACCAACCATCAGGCTGAATTTAAGACCTTTTTAAAACCCAGAGGGAATGAAACTTAAAAACTCTTAAGAACTTAAGAACAAATGATTTAACACGAGATTGATAAGCAGCTGAAAAGGTGTATCTGTATTAACCAATGAAAGGTTAAACTTCCAATTTATATTTTTGCTCATTTTGTGAAGATTTAATGACAGAAAAGAGTTGAACTGCAGCCTGAACTGACCCAGAGCAGTACTGAGGTCGCACTTCAGCAGCAGCTCCTTCACTGTCACCAGGATGTGAATCAGAGCCGCCTGGTTGAAAAGCAGATCCTGACCTGAACGCAATACAGTGGCAATTTACAGCTTTCACGTGTAGGTTCAGTGACTTAATAATGACTGCATAATGCAATTCACAACTTCCTAGGCACTTTATCAGGAACACCATTACACCTGTGTAGGCATCAGCCAATCATATGGCAGCAGCACAATGTGTGAAATCCTACAAAAACAGGTCAGGAGTATTAATATCACACATCACAAAAGACGTACTGAGGTTGTTTTGAGAGTAAATTAAGGTCCTACGCTCAGTATGGTGTTCCTAATAAAATGCTCATAGTTGTACAAATGTATTTAGGTGTCATTGATATTCGATGTTATTACCTGTGGTCAGCTCTGTGCTCTGTGTGCGCGTCCTGCAGAGGGCCTTCTCCTGCTGTTTGAGGAGGAAGTGTGTCTGGTCAGGGGCCAGGCGGCTGAAGTCTCCCCACGCCGGGAAGCTGAGCCCCAGCTGAGCGGCAGAGTTCAAACAAGGCTGAGCGAAGGCCAGCAGCTCACAGTAGGCACGCTGCTGACTGTCTGCAACAGAGCGAGAGCACACAGACTCAGCAAACTTAAACCCCCACACGAAATGTCTTATCCTCTCTGACACAGACGCTGTGCTACAGTTCAGTCTAGTCAGTATTATTATAAATCATGTTTTACCCTGTGGTGTTGTAAGGTCTTGTACCTGTAGCTTGGACCTGTATTACTCCGCTGTCCCATCTCTCCTGAGGGTTCGACTGACTAACAAGGTGACCGATGAGTTGACCTCTTGACTGACCAGCTGCTTCCTGCTCTCTGGAAGCATTTCCTGACACAGCACCGCTCATATACACCGGCCTCTCGTCTGGTCTTTGAATCAGCTCTGGAAGAGGCTGCAGCTCAGGTGGTGGTGTTTTCTGCTTTTCCTCCACTTCTGGGTCTGGGTCAAAAAAGGAGTATATCAAGTATGTTGAAGTTTTTGATATGATGCCATAGTTTTAAATAAATAAATAAATAAAAACATTTTACACAATCTCGGCCTGTGCTGTATTTGTGTTGTGTTGTGATAACAGTGCAGTCTGTACCTGCAGTGCTGGCTGAGCTTTGAGATGCTGCAGTGACTGTCTGCTGGGATCTCAGCATCATGAAGGTGGACAGAGGATCGAGGTCCTTCTCTGGTGGACGTCTGGTCAGACCTCTGTGACCGTCTCTGACGTTCAGTCTGAGGGACACAGTCTGCTGAGGACTGTGGATGCTGTGCTCTGTCTTCCAGTCATCTTTTCCAGTGTTGGTGTTGTTCTTACCAACAGAAAACATGGACGCAACTTCAGAGAACCTGAGACCCACGTCAGACTTTTCATCTCTGGCAGCTGAAGGTTTAGAAAATATTATCGGTGCAGGGTTCACTTGTTCAATGTTTGTGTCGACAGAGTGCATCAGGACATTGTCAGTGAGGATTTCTTTTTGGCAGCGGGGTTCATCTGTCACAGCTTGAGCATGAGGAGCAGTAGTTTCAGGTTGTTGAGGTGAAGAGAGTGAGCTTCATTTGTGGGACTCTTCAGGAGCAGTTCAGCTTCAACTGAAACAAGATGAGGAAAAGACACAGATGTCCATTAAACGCTGATTGATTTGCATCAAGTGTCGCCTGGACAGACTTACAATAGGGCTAAAAATTATCTTTATTATTAATATACCAGCTGTTTTCTTGATTAATCAACTGATTACTGACTCTATAAAATGTCAATAAATGGTGTGTGTAATTTTGCATCACAGCCAAATTTTTTACATATTAAAGTCACCTGACTTTGTCTGACCATCAGCCCAAAATCCAAATACATTCAGTTTACTCACCTGGATAACTAAAACACAGCAAATATTCATATTTCTTAAACTATAAATAAATGACCAGAACAATCACTTATGAGCCAATTGATTTATTTCTATTGCTCAAGTCATTAGTCAACTAACTCTTTCATCATTCTTGATTCATCATGAGACACTTATGTTGCTGTGTGTGTATGTTGCTCATTATGAAAAAGTTTTCAGTTTAACCTCATTTGTACAGCAAGCACCTCCAACATCAGTGTATGTGGTGTAAAGTAACATCATGTCCCCCAGACCACACACAGTGGGACAAATGAAGACCCTGCTTATTTTTGTCTGAAAAGGCCCGTTCAGCTTCAATAGTTTACACTGCGACAGGAACTACCACATGTCAACTCAATAACAACTTTACTCACATGGGACGTCTTCAGGTGACAGTTTTTCAAAGTCCTCCATCTTTTCCTCCTTGGTGGACTGAGACTCAGACCTCATGCTCTCTGTGAACTCACGGCTGCTGCACAAATACACCTGCAGGTCTCCCATCATCCTCTGTGGCTGCAGTTCACCAGCAGCACTGATAAAGCTTTGTTTCTGTGATTTAAAGACTTTCATGGCTTCACACAGAGGCTGGAAATCCACTGCTGGTTCTTGCGTCTGAGGCTCTGTGAGAAAATATAGCAGATCAGATTTTGAATAACATTATTTTTAGATTTATTTGTAGCGTGGATCTTTTAAACCACCAGGATCATTGGTTCATTTAACACCAACTTCTAGACTCACAGTTCTACAATGTTCTAAAAGTTTTAAGTCTCTGCCATCCGGCTTGAGACTTTGTAAAGCTCCCTCCAGAGCCACAGAGGAACATAATGGTTATGTAATGTTATCTTGGAGAGGAGTGACGGCCAGATGAAGCTTTATCAACCTCTCAGGCTTTAAACTCAGGAGATACAATGACATCTAGTGGTTTGCAAAGGTCACAGCAGCCATTCAAGACTCAGTGGTTTGATGAACATACTCATCAAACCACTGAGAGTTAAAAAGTAAAACTGGGGTAGATGACCTTTGACCTTTTGGATATAAAATGTCACTGCTTAAATTTATCCTATGAGACATTTGTATTGTGTATGAATTAAGTGTAAGTGTATGCATTTGTGAGTTAGTTAGTGACTAATCAGTTCATCCTTGAGTCCAAGTGAACTTTGTCTGGACTGATTGATTTTAATGCTGAGCTTTTGTATGTCTGACAAAATGTCATGCACCAATAACTAACAGTGAGTGAAGTGGAGTGCCTCTTTAAATAAAATCTAAAACTTTGAATCACCTGCCAGTAGGAATCCCACCACAAAGGTCGGATGTTTCTCTGCTTTCCAAAGTGCCACCTCCATCTCTTTGTGAGCTCTCGCTGACACCAAAGATCTACAGGACAGTCACAAGCACTTGTCTACGCACTCTCTGTGCATTAAATGAACTACGGTACGTCACTGAAGAACATTACTGTTGTATCTGCGCTGTATTAGCAGTCTGTCAATAGTTTGGCCTGGTGTCATTACTCACCTACCACTGGGCAGTGACAACTCTTCCTTCTTAAGGTCAGAGGTGGATAGACAGAGGTCGGTGTGACTGGTTTTTGGAGTAGGAGTCAGGGTCAAGTCCAGCTCCAATTCAGTCTGAGGCTTCATACGTCCTTTCAGAAAGAAAAAAAACAAAAAATTATACTCATCATCTAAAGGATTTCCATTCCTGGTTCTTAAACAGCTGGTGAGTAAAACAGACAGAGCAGTTTGTACTCCAGATCAAAACATCTGTTACAAGTACCAGAGAAATCTGAGTCCATCAGGCCTCCATTCATCTTGCATTCTTCACTGAGCTCCTCTGATCGATCAAACTGGGAAATGTCCACTGATACTGATGCGCCTGACAGGGAGGACGAAGGAAATGCAACTACATTAGTTTGTTTTTCTGTATTGTTTTGTATTTTTTGAATTTAAAACCATCTTATGTTGTTTGGACCTTGACGAAGCACATCCTGGACTGGAAGCTGTTCATCCAGCAGCTCAGGAGCAACATTCATGTGACCACAGAGACTTGAAAAGGAGTTGCAGTTTTCTGTGGTCAGTTTCAAAGTGTCCACTATGTCAGGCAGCAGCAGAGACTGTGAAGGAAGAATTTATAGAAATTGAGTAATTTCACACATACAGCACAGTAATTTGGCATTTATCTTTTTTTTTTCATTACCTCTTCCTTCATGAGCGTCTCTTTAGCAAACTTCTCATTTATGCTGGTACACATCTGAGCGTCACACACATCAGGAGCTTTTTCATAAGATGCACAATGTCTGGAAAAACACCAGTTTTAAATTACTGGAACATAACACATTAGTGGGCAGGTTTTAAAATATAACAACCACTCTGATTAACGCATTATGAAACATAGTTAAGGGTGAACACAGAGGCATTTTTCACCTAGATATGGCGTCTTCAGAGATCACGTCTCCTGTTGAGCTCAGCAGAGGGTCAGCCACAGGAAGGGTCCTCAGTCTGGACAGTTTGGTTTGCAATGTGGGCAACTGTCTCTTGAACTGTGGCAGGTAATTAACAGGCATGAGCTCTTCTGCCAGGAGGAGACCTATCACAGAGGTAAACACGTTTTTTGATCAGTCAGAAATACTGTATGTAGAGTTTCTGTGGTGTTCATCATATTAATTTAGCATTTATCGTGGCCTGGTATCATGTGGATTATATAAGACAAGTCTCCAAGCCAACACCAGATGTATATGACGACCACAAAGAGACAAAATGATCACAAACAAAACCAAAACAACCAAAAGCAGATGCAAAACGACTAATCCCTTTGTGTCTCTTTCAGTCCGGGGGTCCTATATGGGATGGGTGGGGGCCTTTTACATGTCTATGACCAAGGGGCTTAATCCATCCGTGCCTGGGCCCAGATAAGAGGCAGAAAATTGATGGATTAACCTTTTGTGAAGTTTATGCTAAAACTGACATGTCCATTAGAGTCGATGAGCCTCCTGTCTGCACAAGGCAAGAAAAAACATTAAGGACTTTTACAGAAAAAATGTTAAGACTTCTAATTCAGTCAAAGCCCTTTTTTTAATACTTCAATACCCTGTGTGAAAAGGAAACTGAAATTAAATTACTGTCACAGATATGCTTCAAATTACCCTTGTGATCATTTCCAGGGTTCATCTGGTCAGTTGTCCACTTGAGAAAAGATTCCTGACACAGATCGTTGGTCTGTGGCGCTTTTAAAATGCAATCATAGTCATCCTGGTCTGGATCCATCAGTGAGTCAGGGTTAGAACTGGGTACCACCTCCACATCCTCGCTCAGAGTCACACTGAATCTGAGATATGACAAATTTTTATTTAAATCAATAATGTTCCACCTTTAATTTCGTTTCTTAACACTTAAATGTTGAAATGTTGACCTGAATAATAAAATGCAAGGAGAGGAAAAGATGCAGAGCGAAAGAGTAACAGCACCTTTCTGGTGAATTAACTGGTAGGTTTTTTCCTCCAAGGTCATCAAGCACAGACCCACTGACAAAGAGTTTGCAGGTTGAGGTCACCTTACCTGTCAGGTGCAAGAAATGTTAACTGTGTCATATGTGTAGACACATGCATAAACTGTTTGCCCACATATCAATAAGGGCGCTTTTATACCTCTGATCCACGGCGTCCTGTAAGTGACTTCAGGCAGATTGCCACTGTGAGGATACAGGTCATGGGTACCGGTGAAGTAAGGCGTTGGCAGCGCTAACGAACTCATCATGACTTTCAAGTGGGTGGTCGTCTGAAATAAAAACAGAAATTGATAGAAATGAGGGAAATCAGTGTCAATGTTTTGAGGATATTAAAGATCGAGAGGATATTAAGGATGGTGGAGCCTTTTCACTGTTGCAACCCATTTTAAAATTTTATAATATTTTTTTACTTAAAATAAAAAAAACATCTGCACCTGGTCTGATGTGGTTGAGAACTATGTTTTAAATTGACAATCAGGCCCAGGTCTGACAATGTATATGGGTTTTAAACAGTGTCATGGTTTTACTTAAGAAGCCACCAGCGTTTCATAACAATAAGTGGTGCAAAAAAAAAAAAAAAAAAGTATTGTAATTTCAGTTATGGCACAAACTGACCTCAAACACATAGTCCAGCGCCTTATATCTGATAGTAGAGAAAATCTGAAGAGGTAAGGAGCTGCCATTTCCAGACCTGAGGGGGAAAAAAAGCCCCACACAAATACACCAATACAAACACAGGCAATTAGCATACCAGTATTTTCGTGAAACATTGATTTGATTTTTTTTAATGATTTTCTCAACGACAGCATTCATAGTACATATTCATTCAATATATAACATCACCCTCTACAGATACATTTAAGTCAACTGCTACAAAAATTGTGCTAAAACATCACAAAATAAACACTACGTAGCTATTTCGGCTAGCTTGGTTAGCTATCCGTCAAACGTGTGCTGTAACGATAGTTAGCTAACTCCCCCCGCATACTCTTCACCTAATGAAAATTCTCATGTTATTACAGCTTCAGTAAGATACATTAGACAAGACAAAGTTGAATAACCATTAAACATCAAACTTACATAACGTATTTGTTTAGGTTTGTTTTACGGGAGAAATTAGCTGAATCATGAATCAAAGATCGTCTATTGAACATGAACCAACGGTTCGAGTTCTGGGTTTTAACCTTCGCGCATGCGCAGTTGTGCATTTCATTTACTTCCTGTTGTCAGGTCTCGCCGTGTTGAATTTGAGGTCTCTCAGTGGTCCTTTATGTGCTGCCCACCAGAATAAAACTACTAAATATTACGAGTAGAAATCTTTAAATCTGTGGTGAATCTCTCTCCAGGCTCCGTGGGTCGGTGCTAATGCCGCTGTTTGTTGGTGTGTACCTGCCTCCATCTCTTTAGTGTCCAGCGGCCGTTGTTCTGTGCCACCTGCAGCAGGTCCATGGAGGTGTGGCCTTCTCGTCGCCGCGTGTTTTTTTTTTTTTTTTTTGGGCTTCATTTTTGAGTCTGACCATTACACAGCACATAAATCGTCAGTATATAAATGCCAAAAGTATACCAGTAAATGAGGGACAAGTTCATACAAATTATTAAATATTGTAACGGACTGACATGTTGACATTGAGTTGACATTGTGATGTGTTGTGGTATCACAGTGTCTTCCCTGAACCGTTCACAGTTCATGAAGGTGACATACAGTTAGAGGATGAGAAGCCTGTCAGTCATTGTCGTTCATTGTCATGGGTCATGAGAGGGCGGGTGTGCGCGAGCCAGGAGAGACATGATGACTTAGACATCAGTCTTGATGGTAAGGATGGACATGATCAAAAAAGGAGAGGCAGAAACAAAATTATGACTAAATGATGTAGAATCAAGTTTTGGGTGAAGCTTCATCAAAACAACTCAATGAAAAAGTATCAGTTCAGTGAACGTTACACTGCGGTTGTATAAAAACTAAATTCACTATAATGAGATATTGATCAAATGTGATTTACAGACAAAATGACAGGTGATCAGGTGTAGCAGCAGGTGTAGCAGCAGGTTGGCTGTAAAGTGTGATGATGAGTTTACAGTTTAATGAACCTCAAACCATCATGATAGAAAAACTGAGGTCCCTGAACGTCACAGACTGATCTCAGTGGGAAACACTTTCATATCAGTGGTTTTAGCATCAACAGATCTTCCAAGACTGAAATATGGGAAGAGTTTCTCAGTGAAAGTGTCTCTGTGAATGTAGATGTGAGTCATGCCTTCAGGGTCGTAGAAGGACACCTCCCCCCTGTTATAGTCCAGCTGGACTCTGATCCTCGGGAGACTCTTCTTCACTGTCACAGTCTTATTATAACCATTCGTGTATTTTCCATCACGGTGATGTAAACACCAGACTCCATGTTTTGTTGAGGCCGACCACTCTTCCTTCCTTTCAACTGACTCTTTAACCAAACCCACGAACCACTCAGGATGATCTCCCACCTCCACCTCCCAGCTGTGTTTCCCTGAGCTGAAGCCCTCAGAGCCCAGAACACTGGCATACTTAGTCCATCTCTCTGGATTGTCAGGAAGCTGCTGCTTTGTGTCTCCACGTCTCACACTGGTCAGATCATCAGACAGATACAGTGATCTGCTTGCAGTGTTTGGGTCCAGGATGACAGGAGTGAAGTGGACCTTCTCCTTGATCTTCTCCCAGACTCTGAAGGACAGGTTGCCCAGGTGTTTGGCCACATCTATCAGAGCTCCTGAGAGCAGCTGTGGATCTGACACTGAGCTCTGGGCTCTGGCTCTGGTCTGAGTGGCTTTATAACTGCTGAGGAACGCCACCTTGTCTTTCTGCAGCTCTTCTTCAACAGCACAGATACTGTCTGACAGAGAGGAGATCTGCTCCTCAATCATCTTCATCTCTCTGCTCATAGTCTTCCTCTTCTGCTCCTCTTCCTCCCTCAGAGCTGCCACTCTGGACTCCTCTTCCTCTTTCAGGAGCTGCTGGAGCTTCTTGAACTCTGCTCTGATCTGCCTCTCTGTGGACAACAGCTGCTTCTTGGAGAGTTGGATCATTTCACTGTATGTTTCCTCCACTTGTTTGTATTTGTTCTTCTTGTCCTGCAGAGACTTGAAGTCAGATTTCAGCTGCTCCTTCAGGTCACTGACTGCTTCTTCTACAGGAACCACCGTGTGACTCTGGTGGAGAGAAAACTCACAGACAGGACACACAGCTCTTTCTTCATCCTTACAGAACAATCGAGGCTCTTCTTCATGTTTACTACAAACCACCATTCGTTTCTCATGGTGTTTTTCAGTCTCTGATGATCCAGGTTTCTGTCTCTCAGCAAAGGAATCAGCCAGATCCTTCAGAGTAAAATTCACTGGAGGCAAATCCTTTGAAGATCTTTTACAAATGGGACAGTTCTTGTTTTTAGCTTGTTCCCAGAATTGTTGCAGGCAGCTTGAACAGAAGCTGTGGTTGCAGCTCAGAGACACAGGATCTCTGAAAGTCTCTGAACACACGTGGCAACTCAGGTAACTTTCCAAGAGAGCAGCTTTCTCAGCCATTTCAGCAAAACTCACCGAGTTACTGAGTCCTCAACTTTCCTCTTACAGTCCTCTAAACGTGTGTTTTCCAGTAGAGATCTCACACCCTGTAATGGCGTCTCAGCTCCGATCAACACTTGTGTTAGATTTACTTTCGGTTTCCTTCACCTGTGTCATTGACTGTCACATGTACACACGGTCATGTTGTGTTGTCGCCAGCAGGTGGAGCTGTGGACACTTTTTCTTTCACAACTTAATTTCCTTGTTTATCACTTGTTTTCAAGACTGCAAATCCGTCAGTGGTACCTCATGTGAATCTCTGTTTTCTTACTGTTTTAAGCTTTGTAAATGTATTGTTTTTCCTAAGAAGGCAATTTTAACTATTTCATGAAGCATTTTAAATATGCTATAGATGTATTTGTAAGTAATGATTTGGTATGTTCCTGCAGGGACAGTGCAGCCATGTCACCACAGGGAGGTGCTGTTCACTTTCAAACCACAGTACAGGACTGATGAAGAGGATGTGGGGATGATGTGATCAACACGTGCAGGTCAATCTGTTCCTCTCCAGTGTCATATTAATAATATCAGGTAGCAACATAATATATTAGATGAAGTGTTCAGTCACAGATATGGATTATATTTCAGTTCAAATAGGTTAAAGGTGGTGTTACTGTGACGTAGCAGACAATGTTGTGCTGTCCTGTTTCTGCAGGAGTGGACGGGGGGAGTTTGAATGTGTCACACCTCTTCTCTCTCAGTTTTACAAAAACAACCACTGTCCATTGTGAAGCTTGTTGTAAATCTGGTGTATGAGCTCATGGGATAGACTCCAAGTGAGAAACAGCTATGTTTGGATTTTACCAGTTTCTCTTCAAGGTGACAAAAACAATAACACCAGTGACTATTTAATGGCACCTGCTGTTTAAGGCTGAGCTATGTGATGAACATTGTAACAGCTAAAACACAAATACATTTAATGGGACAATAGTTCAATACCTCTTCAAGAAGTACATGATGTTGAAAACTAAACTCAAATAAAAGAGTGGGTGTAGCCAAACAACAATACTTCAATCAAGAAATGCACCATAAATATATATATATATAATAATAATCACTGAAAATGTATTTCTCCAGAAAATCTCCACCCACATGCATCATATGTGTGTGCACTCACTGTTACCGTTCACAAACATCCATGTATGTACTGGATGAGACAGTTTAAAGCTTTGACATCATCAGTGACGTCTGAGTCTGGGAATGTGTGGGTTTTTTTACTGCGTCATTGTAAAATCTTTTCACACTGCCGTGAAGACCCTCAGGCCCGAACTGCGCCCAACAAGCTCTGCTGAGAAGCTCACACAAACAATAAACACACACACACACACACACACTGTGTTTTGGCTTGATGATAACTTCCTCCTGTTACAGGTATTTTTCAACCTCATTTCTCCTCCAGATTGTGAATGAGTGATTCTGAGTGGGTGAAAATGAGTGCACGTGTTGATCGGTTTAATTCAGTGATCAAAAACAAAAGTCAGGGCAGTTTAGTCATTTTCATTTCATTGTAAATAACAGTACCCTTGTTTTCATTGGTCATTTTTCTGCCAAATGTTTAATCCTTTAATATAATGTGAAGTTACTTGTGCAGATTTAACTGAACTAAATATGTTATGCTCTTCTTCATAACAAATATCACCACAGAAACAAACTATGTAACTTCTCACATTGACAAAACTGAACAAAATGACAATCTGAGGATGATTCAGGTGAAGAACATGGTTCATTGTGTTTCCATGACATCCGACATGGTTTTGATCCACAACAATGTAGGACTTTGTTCAGACTCTTCTTGATCATCTTGTTCTTTTTATTTTATGTTCCAACATCATTTCAAATGACAAAAATGAGCCAAGAGGCAACTTTTAATCTCTTGTTCTTGAAACTGTATATTATTTATAGTTGTATTGTTTATTCTGTGTAATAGCTAAATGAATGAATGATTGAATGTGTTAGCCCTCGGACATGCTCACAAAGCCAAAGAACATCGAAACACAAGGCTCACACAAACAAAACACTGTCACCTGATACTACTGTATGTAGGATTTGTAGTTTCTGTCCCTTCGGTGTTGTTTCGTTGTTCCTCCTACATGGTTGTCTCTTGAGTATCACTCAAAGTTTCAGTTTGAGCTAAAATCTCTGTAAAGTGACAGGGACATTGATCTTTAAACGCTCTGTTTTATTGTACACTGTACAGCTGCTTTGGTTGATTTATTTACTTATTTCTAATCACGACTCTAGTATACAATTCTCCCATTACAATGCTTACAGCTAAACCATTGTGCAAACACAGCAGACAGTTGCAAAAACAGATATTGTCTAGAAAGCATTTGTTTCCAGTGACGACAAATCTCAAATAATTAATTAGATTTATTGTAACCCTCCGAAAAACATCTCATCTGTCAGTATTGAAAAGCATAGTTTGACATTTGTTGGAAATACGACACCACTCTCATGCTCGTGCACTAAACATGAACCTGCAGCTGGTTAGCTTAGCTTAGCATGAAAATAAATAGTTGTTGCCTGAATTAAATTAACCTGATTTTATTTATTTATTTTTTTTAAACCACCGGACAGTCAGATTAAAGTTTACCTTGTCTGCAGTCTTTATGCTAAGCTAAGCTAACAAACAGCTAGCTCACATTTACCACACAAACATGAGAGTGGTTTTAATCTTTATCTAATTCTAAGAGCGCTAAAAAGGCAAGTGTTTAAATCTGCCACAGGACTGAGAGATGTAGCTGAAAGCCCTGGAAGAAGCTAGTAAGTGGACATGGAGCTAACATTTCATCAAGCACCAGCACAGTCTACAGGTATTACATTTATCTCTATCATCAAGCTACTATTATATCATGATTATGGATTTCTCCTTGAACTGTAATCTTCATATGCACAGAAAGGACAAACATATTTTGACACAATTTTCATTTCATCTTTGGATCAGATTTGGCATGAAACTTCGAGACAAAATCAAGATGTGAAAGAAGAGACTCGATCCACACTCATCAGACACTTTGACATCGCTGCTCCATCTCTGGTTCATTTTTTACGCTCTTCGATCTGCTCCACCTCGCTGGACTCATCTACCACTTTACCATTGATCATGGTCTGGGTGACGACTTTAACAATCTTCCTGGTCCTGACCTCAGGTTCTTCTGCAACACATAGTTAAACCATAATCAGTAAATGGTCCACATAAAGATTTTACACATTTATAGCTTGTTGGGCTTTAAAATAACAGTAAAATAACAACTTACTTTTAGGAGGTGGAGGCGTTTCTTTCACCCTGTAGGAGAACAGAAGATGACAATTTAATGCAAAGCATTAAAGCAAAGTGCACAGCAGAAATTGTTCTCTTTTAATAGCTGATCATGATATTTACTTTGCTGCTGAGTGTTAGATTAGAAGATCAATATAAGATCAATATCTCAGCAAATGCTGCTTAATAATCACAGTTAATGTGTAACTACATCTGTCTGTTGTTTGGTGCTGAGCAGGTGTTGTGCATATTTAGAGCCTTTTTTTTAACCAGCTGCTGGATTAATAAACAAACAGCTGAAACTCGATATGAAATTTCAGATTTGGTTGATAATTCTCTGTAGGTTTGTTAATATAAAACAACGTTTGTCACATTTTTGCCTCTTTAACGAAAAAAAAACACATAAAAACAGTTTTAAAATGTGTGCAGTTCTGAGTAATGACAGTGGTTTCCCTGCCCTCATTTACATTTCCTCTCCTTCCAGCAGCCTCCTGTAGGTGGCGATCTCCATCTCCAGGTTCTGTTTGATGCGCAGCAGCTGCTCATAGTCGGTCTTGTTGCGCTGCATGTCCAGGCGCAGTTGGGACAGCTCGTCCTCCAGCTGGGTCAGCGTGGCCTGAAGACGGTCCATCTCCACAGAGTACTTGTGCCCCGTTTCTCCAAGGTTTCCCTCCAACACACTGACCTGTTGACGACAGGTAATGATGAGTGACAGCAGAAAACAAGTTATCCTACACAGGTCAGAATTCACTGTGACGTGGTGTTTATAAACCCTTTAAGAATTTGTTTTATGTACAAATAAAGGCCCTTGTTTTTGTTACACACACAATGTGCATTATGTGTGCACGACTTCTGTTTGTTTAGACGTAAACTTCCCTTTAACTCGGCCTGTTCACACAGACCTTGGTGTGCTCGGTCCACAACAGTGTCTAGGCTGTCGGACAATCACCTTTGATGTAGGTTTCTGTCAGCCAATATTTCTTTGTCTGTTTACCTGTTGAGCTCATCTGTTCACGACCCCGCACCGCTCAACCAGAGACACTGGAGACTGTCAGCGCCACAATATCTCTGCATTCAATACCGTGTGCTCTCTATCAGGCTGAGCAAACATACATGAGCTATATTTGCCTCCAGTGGAGACCTTTATGCTGTTTGATCTGTGTTGGCCTGTCGCAGACACACACACACAAAACGTTTGGGCCTAATACATGTTTTGTCACAATGATTGATTATTGGAGCAGAATGAAATTGCTGTGTGCACTGTACCGCTACACTCGCCCTTTGTTGACAGAGAGAAAGCAGCTGTTATCTATAGCTACGCCCAACATGTGTGTAAGAGATGATGTGAAGACAGGTTGAGCTCTAAAAAAGCAGAACTCTGTTAGTCAATGTAAAAAATATTTATCTCCACAGTGGGAAATGATTTGTTTTCTAAAATAGAGAGAGTGCAGAGAGAGTACAAACGTCTTTCTGGAGTTCAGGAGTTTGTTCAGTTTGATCTACATGTTGTGTACGTTACCTTTTTTCAAAGACAATTTTTGACTCTGGTGGACAATGACTTCATACTCTCGTGCGCTCCACTAATTCAGCACTGAATATGGCTCAATATGTACAGTTAGGAATAAATATTAAACATAGATGAAAGTAAATTTAATTTGTTGCCATGTATTTTTCTTCACTGTCTGAACCAGGTGCATAAAATTACCCAGAATGCAACTCAGCTACCGCCTTTTTAGTTGGAGCTTTGGGTCTGTAATGCTGCTGTAGTTGTCTCATCACTGAAAGCCTAACACAATAAACTGTCTTCACACAGCTTAATCTACAGCCACAAAACACTTTACACAAGATGTTAAACATTTAAAATCAGCCCAAACCCAATAAACATCTTGTGGCTGAGAGAATGAGAAACTAGTTTGCAAACTGACAGAGAAGTAGAAATGAAAAGAAAAAGATTAAGTGCTGACACAAACTTTTCATCTACAAAAAAAAAAAAAAAAAGACAAAAGAGAGCTTAAACATAAACAGACAAAGGGGCTGGAAACCCTCCTCTGGCCTCTTTGGATAGGAAGTATCACGCTAAAGCAGAAAGAGCTTGGAGGTCGACATGTTCACAGTGCAGCTGTACAACGTTGCTTAGTGCTGTTTGTGCTTGTACCTGTTTGCGAAGACTATCGAGCTCGACCTCCAGAGCCTGCAGGAAGCGCCGTCTCTCACTGAGTTCAGTTTGAGCACAACGCAAAGCCTCATTGCTTTCTTTGACCTCCGACTGCACTGCTTCCAACTGTGGACACACACATCAAGATGAAACATGATGTAATCTACAGTATGTTGTCAACAGTACCACAAAAAAACAAAAGTATTTCTATCATAAATACAGGGACAGATTGATGCACCTTCTTGAGGTACCAGTTCTCAGCCTCCTCCTTGTTCTTACGAGCGATGCCCTCATACTGGACCCTGAGCTCAGCCAGTGTGGCGCCCAGATCAGTACCTTGAGCCGCATCCACCTCAACGTTCACCTGCTCATTGGCCAGGCGCACCTTGAGTGAGCTCTTCTCCTGCAATAATTAAATGAAGGGAAAACAAACACAGTTAAATTCCCAACGTCCCACGCCCTGGAAAAGAGGCACCGCAAACCTGCTGAGCGATGACCGAGCTGTTTTGGATTGAGTTAGTGTTAGTCTAAACAGAATCAGAAACACTTTACACATCCACCGTGGGAAATGTTTAGAAAAGTCACTCCTTCGAGCCGGATTTGAACCAGCGACCTAAGGATGCCTGGTAATTCCACTACAGTCCTCCACTCTACCAACTGAGCTATCGAAGGTGATGAACACACACCTGGGACAGGGGACTACATCTACCATGAAGTGCAGGGATTTAAAATTTGTCCACTTTTGGTACAAATGTGTCTTATTAGTATAAAACTCTCAAACCCAAGACGAGATACAGTTTTGCCAAAACAATTACAGAAAAAAGAAAATATCAAAACTGCACGTCTCCTTTCTTTCATCTGTTAGAGATGGTTTCTGTTAAACAGACCCTTTCCACCACCCGCCTCCTGTCAGGATTTAAATCTGACTGACTGCATGTGTGTAGTTCAGAATGATAAAATGTGGCCTATTTACTTTTCATAAAATCCATGATTATCAACACAGGACAATGGTTCCCTCTGGTGGTGACCTTGAATTTGTGGTTGCCTCAGCATAAAAAGACCCGAGCTCTCTTTTCAGTCAGTCTGCAGGGAGGAGAGCAGGAGCCTGGGAGTTTTCTAGCCACATCCTGGACACCACACCTGACTGTCTAAACAGACACCGTCTCGGTCTCTGTGGCTGGATGAGCTCAAACACTCTGTGTTGTCTATGTGGGTGTTATCTTGCTATCTGGAAGCACTGCGGCTACAAAGACCCTGGGTGTGTCTGTACACTTAACATTATCATGTGGCAGAAACCGAATACTGTTAAGCTTTCCGAGTGAGCAAAGACAAAGTGGCTCAGAGCTGGTTCATGTCAGCCTGGTTCAGTTATGTTGCTGATATAAAAACAACACAAACGCTTGGTTTCTGGATTATAATGATTATTGACCTTTGTGCGGCGGTGTGATTATCTTGATGAATAAACACTCATTGATCATGTTTGACATGACGTTCACCTCGGCAGTGATCTCACCTCGTCGTGATTCTTCTTGAGGAAGTAGAGTTCCTCCTTCAGACTGTCCAGGTCTCCACGGAGAGTGGCGATGATCTGGTCGTGGTCAGATTTTGCTCTCCTCAGAGCCTGACAGTCCCGCTCCACCGACTGACACAAGGTGGCCTCTGCCTCCCATCTGTGGGAAATAACACAGCAGATACTTTGAATAGAGGGAAAGATGATCACCTTAGATATTCTCAAATTAACTCCACTGTAAATGGAGATCTAACACCGTACAGCATTATATGTCTTTATCTTTATGGACTTGTATATTCCACATCCTCTGAGAGAAACTTAAAACTAGAGGGACTGGTTTCCAGTACTTTGCACCTCAGAATAGACTGAGCTGCAACACAGGATGATGCTGATTCCCAGCTGCTTCAATGAGTTGATGTAGGTCGTGAGAAAAACGTGAGAACGTGACAACGATTAATTTGTGAAACAATAATCACGGTATTTGTCATTCCTCCTCTGTTTTCATTGCCTGTCACACAAGCGTGTCATGAACATATGTCACTTCCTGCTGCTTCTTTCCAGATTACAAGTGAACTCACAAATTAAACAGTATGTGCAGTGGACTGTCGATCCAGATGTGCAGATGTGTGTGTGAAGAGACAAGACTGGATGCACACAAGAGAAAAATACCATGAAAACGAATGCAAAGATCTCCATGTGAGGTCCGTGTGCACTCTGCTGCTAATACCATAAATCACTGTCAATTGATGTATCACTCCTTCACCTCAGGCCACAGAACATACCATCAACACATTGTGAAAAGCAGCAGCAGTGGGTGTATCGTGAATCTACCGTCTTTCCTCCAGCTTCACCTTGCCAACTGTGGACACTTCAGAAACAGACGATGTCCCTCTGACCCGCACGATCTATCACGTCCTGCACTAACTGACGACGTGGCTGTTTGTCTCCTGTAAGGTGCCTGAGCACCGTGGGAATGGGGCTCTTATTTCGCAGCCTGACAGAAAGGTCATTTATTCACATTGCTTTGCAGTCTGGCGCTCCCATGTGAACACTCACACAGGCAAGTAAAAGAAAGGAACTTCTGTGTGACACTCACTTGACCCTGAAGTCGTCAGCTGCCAGCTTGGCATTATCAATCTCCAGCATGATACGGGCGTTCTCCAGTGTCTTCTTTCTCACCTGAGCAGGGGAGCATGGAAAGTTCGTTAAGCTCTGCCATAAAAATGATGTGTGTTTCTATAATGTTAATGTGGCTATTTACTATTACTGCAACTTGTGGGAAGAAAATAATGCATGTGCTAATTACAGCACACCACTGTGAGCGTGACATTTGACCTGGCTGTGGATCCTGGATCTGCATGATGGGCTGCTAAATGAGTTGCTCTCTCGTCACTGCCTCTAAGTACTGGGCTGCTAAAGCTACAACTATTAAGTTTGTCTTTATCTCTTGATTAGCTCAGTGGTTCATTTTGCTGTTTTGAAGCAAGGTCTTTGAAACTCAAATGAGAAAGTCATATTTTTGCTTTATGAAACAAGCGTAAACATCTCTTTTTTATGTAGTGCTTCAAGGTTGTGTTTGCACATGGAAGAAAAGCCAAACAATATTTATAACTCCAAATATAGATACTGATTCAGTATCTGCTGGACACACTGACCTCCTGCCCAATAGCATGTGCCTGGGCCATCATCCCCTCGATGTCATGTCCTTTTGGAGCCCTCTCCAGCATGAGCTGTTTGATCTTCAGCTCCAGCTCGGCGTTGGACCTCTCCAGAGAGCGCACCTTGTCCAGGTAGCTGGCCAGCCGGTCGTTCAGACCCTGCATGGTCTCCTTCTCACTGGCGCCGACGCTGAGGCCATTGAAGGAGAGGCTGGAGCCCAGCATGTTGAGGCCATTGCCCAATGAGACAGAGCGGGACAGGTTGCCGACAGTGGACAGAGTTGAGACAGAGGGCTTGGGGCGGATGCTGCGTCCACTGTCCCTCACAGAAATGCTGGAGAAGGAGGGCTGGCGTACGGGGAAGCTGCGCAGAGAGATTGTGGAGGCCATGGTGTCCACTGCAGGAGAATAAGATTAATGTTACATTTATCAGCGCTCTGATGAAGCAGAAGTAGAAGAATTGAGTCGATGAGCAAAACAAAACAAAATAATGAGACTGCGAGTTTACACTTGACCTTCAAGGATGAACATTCAACTTCAGTAAGTAAACCTGGGCATCTCCTTTGAAAAGTGCTCAGAAAAAATATTGTTTTGTGATTTTTGTAGTTGTTTTGCATCTTTGTGGCTCCCTCTGTAGTTACAGATTTGCATTTTTAGTCTTTACTGTCCCTTTGTCAGCATTTAAACTCTCTTTTTTTTAATCTATTTCTTTTGACAGACTATTTCTGTGTCAGAACGGCAATGAGCTCTCCAATCTTTATCGCTCATTCACTGACATTTAGTTATTTGATGTGTAACAGCAAAGGAGAAATCAGAAAACAGTACTTACATGGAGCGCTGTTCTTCACTAGGTCTTCTCCTCTGCTGCTCAATCAGGTCTCGACCCTGATGATGTTGAGTGACCAATGTTACTGGAGACTGATTTCTCAGGTGAGTTTGGCTGCAGAGGCACAACTCTCTGTGTTGAGGGTGGAGCTGCTGTTGGTGCGTCCAATCCAAGTAAAGCGGTAAAGAGGGCGATGCAACTTAACACTTGTGGAGCAGAGGGTGTGGGTGTGGGTGTGTGTGTGTGTGTGTGTGTGGGGTGGGGTGGGGTGGGGTGGGGGGAGGCTATGGCGCACATAAACTAACAAGATTTTAAACACAGGTTTGCAAACAGCAGCTGTAAGTTCAGACGCTGTAATAGTAAAACTAAATTTTTACCTTCTGTCCATTAAATTAATATTAATTTATATCCCAATACAAAAAACACTTTCTAACAATTCACTGTTTATGACTAAAAAATATTATATTCATTATTGCACTGGCACTAATGAACGTATAAAGTGGTATAAAATATACTTTAAGTACCAAAGTAATAGTATTGCATTATTATATTACTGATGCAACAACACTTCAATGTTTCAGCTAGTAAAGGTGGGGCTAGTTTAAACAACTCTTAGTCTATTTGATATGCCTCCTCCTTATAATAAAGTACAGAACTTATTCCCTTTATGGGGCTGAACATCCCTGATGCATCAACATGCAAGCAGTATAGACATGTTGTCCTGGGGGACCAAATGCTTAATCTGTCTTAATCTGAAAAGAAACTATACATGTCTCTGTCTGAGAGGTGGTTGGGTGTAACTGTAAAGTGCAATAAAGTGGAAAGCACCACAATGCTGCCATAAATACAGAACTTGAGTGGATGTACATAATTACAGTCCTACACTGTTTACAACACACAAACTGACTCTTCCAGCTATATTTGGCCTCCTCCATAGACATCTACTTCCTCTGATTTTCATCTGACCTGACTGGTGAAACCTGGAGCACAAACCGGTGTGGCTAGTTGACTGGAAACAGGGACCCTGCTGTCTCCACAGTGATCCCATTGAACGAGGGCACAATGCATTCAGAGCGATGTGAGAAGCAGGCTTTACCTGAGGACGGCCCAGCGGGGTGGGGAGAAACGGGAGGAAGCAATGAAACAATGGAGGGACAGACTGAAAAGAAAGTGAAGACCCCTGAGAAATGCAGAAAGACATACAGGGCGTGGGTCTGGCTGAACTGGAAACTTGGTTTATATTCACATATACACACAGAAACACACACCTTTGTTGTATGCTGACTATCTCTAAGCCCCTCTCCTGCTGTTATACAGTATGTAATGCCCTGTTACTGCATTGTAAAATTCCTCTAGTGAGCATTATCCTCTCTGTGGGATCAGATCACACTGCGACACTGACCTGGTTTAGTGCCTTACATGTCTCTCTCCACCGAACCAGCCCGTCACATCCCTGCCTTGCAAATCACCACCACCTACAGATGTTGATATCACTTTGATTGAGCTTTACAACTGAATGTATATCACAGAAATATCAAACATGGGAGATGTAACATTTACAAATATATAAACAAATGTAAATACCTTGCCTCCTCATACCTGTATTTGTGATGGGTTGTTGTTACAATCGGGTTCATGCAGGTGTAGGCATTTGTAACTAGGATTTTCACTATTCGCCTTAGCAGAAAGCATGGACGCACCGCCACCTAGTGGACAAAAAAAGACACCACATTATGTGCTAAACATGATCAGCTGTGAGCTTAAAATAATATTTTTTTTTTATATATACAGCTCAACCTTATACAGTGCTGCTTTTGTTGGAGGTGCTGATTAAACTACATGGTTAGTTTGGAGTCTGTGATGCTGCTGAAGTGTGTTGCATTATACTGGAGGCATGTGTCTTGTTATTTGACCTGTGCTCATCGATGTGGACAAAACAAGAGAATCACCCACAACACAATGCAAAGGCATTCAAACAGCACTACAAGCTGTTTGTGTGTGAAACCCTCCAGAATGAGTGTAAAGTTGAATAACCACCTCTCTGGCATAAACAAAAACAAATGTATTGCAGGGCTGTCAACAGGATGCACTGGCTATAGCTGGGTGTACCTGCATGTTAACACTCACTTGCTACATCCATGCTAGCTTCAGTAACTTTATACAATCTGTCACTCTGCTTTTTCTTCATCGGTCATTGTGAAGAAAAATGAAGTGTGTTCCTAATGTAGTGTAAAGTATAGACTGACCATTAAGACCACTGCTAACTTCAGCAACCTGACAATCCATCACTGTGTCCTAGTAACAACATGTGAAACAGCCAGTAGTTAATTGCTCCATTTCCCACATTACATGATTGTGTGTCCTGAACTACAAGGTTTTACAAATGGCTGAGGGCAGGAGTCAAAATAATAATAATATAATGCAGACTGTACTAGACTGCCCCCCCCCCCTTTTATTGACTGAATAACACAAGTAATCATTAGCAAATATTCATAAGTACTATGGGATGATTTTCAGACATTTAAGGTTTGGTTTTAATCTTATGGACCAACCAGTTAATCCTAATTATTATTTACATTGTGCACTCGTACTCGTATTTTTAATAAATTCATATGATGTAATCTTTGTCTTGAAGACAATACCAATTTATGTCTATAAGAATGTAAATCTGTATTATTTGTATAAGTGTAAACCAATAAAGATAAAAATGAATCAAAGGCTAAAGAATATTGAAGCTGTTTTCACAGGGTTTTCTCTTCTCTTGTGACAATCTGAGAACATGCTCAGTATCTAAACTGTGTGAAATCAGTGATTTCCGAAAATCTCCTATGTGTTGTGCCCACCATCAATCTTCAGACATGCAGCACACAGACAAGCATTTCTTCCTCCAATATGCATCAGGAGAGTATTTTACATCCAGCTTCTTATAAATCAAACTGAAGTGCTGTGATATTTCAAAAGCCGCTGTCGTCTCCCCCCCCAAAATAAACACATTCTGGGAACCTGCTGTGGAGTCCCGTGTTTATTTTTGCATAGTGCACAGTTGGCCGTCAGCCTGGGTGAAGTGAATCATACTGTATGTTTCAGCTATTTCCTTGCTTTTCATCAGCCCTCCTCCTCCTCTAGTGTGCTACTGTAACAGTCATGGTTTACACATGCAAAACTTTTCTTTGTTTATTTCTCAGCATGCCCATAGTACACTGTGTACTACAGACTCTTAGTGCTGTCAAATAAATTCATTTTTGCTTTGTTTGGAAACTTGATACTGAATACAGTTGTGTAGACCTTTTATAGCTGGGGTTAAATGGAAGGCCTGTGCAATATCCACATTTAAACAAAACACCCTCAGCCACAAAGTAAATTCACTGTGGTCCATGTTTGCCCTGAAGAAAGGACGTTTTAACCTAAAAATGTCCACTCATGTGTTGTCAACCCGCTCACTGTTGTTTGTTGACGTGGGCCTGGCTCAGAAGCCTCAAGTAGTCGACTCCTTAACAACAAAGTTTAGTCACCCTCGGCCCAAAGAGACGCTTAAATTACTGGTTTTCTCTTGTGTCACCAAACAGCTGATGGATGACATGAAATTTAGATATGATGCTTAAAGTGCTTCCAGAAATAAGCAGCTGTTGTTGGAGCGAAAACTCACCCTGCATTTTGAAGCACGTCTGTCTGGTTTAGAGCGAGCCTGAAAGCAGAGAATCGAAAAAGAGAAGTTAAAGCTTAGTAATATCTAAAGTGAACAAGTTACGAACTGTAACTGTCTTGAAATGACCGTTAGTAGACGCCAATGTGCTAAATTGCTCTGTCGCCATTTTGAAATAACCTCGGCCAAACCGCTGGCTAAGCCCCGCCCCTTGGTTACTGTTGTTAAGTATAACGGCTTTCGATGGCTATAATACAGTAATGAATTAAAAAATAGTCAGAGCCAGTTTAAAACAATTTTTTTGATTTCAACGCGTGTTCACAACGTTGAAATTAAGAAACGTTGAAATAGATGTCCTGATACAATATTGTTCTAAATTTGCGCACAATACACCAATGAACAAGGTGTAGAAACATGTTATTTGACAGTTAGCTTAGCACTTTAAGAGGATGGTTCAAAGAAAACATTAGCAGTGAATATAGTAGGCCTCTATTTTATCTGCAGGCAAATTATATGTAGCTGCATAAATGTACACAAACAAATAAATTCTAGTCTTATAGCACACTATAGCAGTTTGGTGGTCAGAGTAATCTCATCTGATATTTTTATAGCATTTTTTAATTCAACACACATGTTTTAAAGAGCTGAAATGAAAACATTATTATACTCATCAGCCATTCAGTTACTTTGCATGGCATCATCAGTTCAGTCAAATAATATCCTCAAGTAAAGCAGGGGAAGAAAAAATAACAAAAAAAAAAAAAAAAAAACAGAAGACACTGCCAGGCTATGGCAACATCTGAAATAAACTTGAGGAAGAGGAGGCGGAGGAAGAGGAGGAGGGTACTGATGAAGATGGCCCTCGTTGCAATCTTGCACAGAGGTTTTGTTGACTGTTGTGCAGGGGAGAGCTCATCAGCATGAAGGAGAGAAATGTGAATACGCAGAGACGAGGGGCACTGCAGTGTATCTGCTCATTAGGCGGGCGACGCTGTAATTCAGCGAGCGAGCAGCTCTGCAATCAGGGGCCTATTCATTAGCATGGGGGGCCCGCTTTCATCTGCAACCACTTGAAGCTGCCAATCACCAAGGCGGACGCATGACAGGATGACAAAACGGGGTGGCTTAAACGCTCGGGGATGCTTGTGCATGGAGAGAGACATGCCTAAATGCTGCCTCGCATCTGAGAGGGACTTTAATGGGAAAGAAATGTGCGTTTTTACAGTGTAGTGCTGGCAGGTGGCCCAAACTGTGTCAGCCTGATAATCATCTCTCTGCTCAGCATGAAGACAGCTTTTGTTCTAAGATTTCACAAGGAGCAGCATCATTTTCCTGAGCAGGTTTCCTCCTGGATTGAATTGATTGAAAGTGATTGATTAGAATAAAGTTTGATTTAAGGGTAAAGTTTAGGAAAGAACAAGAGCTCTCCACCAGGCCTCCTCTACCTCCTCTGATGCCCTACAAGTAGTCACCTCCACCACACTCACACTAAAAACACACAGATATGCAGGACTCTCCCACACAAAGACACACATACCAGCACTTAAAAATGAGACACACCTGGTCCAGTCACCATGTGGGCATCTTTAATTAAATCTCTTTGCGGTATAAAGGGAACCATTGTGTGTATGTTTTTATCTGCTGCAGTCGTGCTGTCTGCGAAGAAGCAGCACTGTTGAGTTTCTGACATTCCTGCTTCTCCACAAGCAACAAGAGAAACACTGCTGTCACCTGAAACTGAATTAATGCAGACGCATTTCCACTTAAATGAGATCTTCGGGTTACTTCTAATTCCATTGGTTAAAATGGGGCCTCATGTTGGGAAATACACTTCCTTTAATTAATTAATTAATTAATTAATTAATGACATGTATGCAGTATGTTGTACTGTAACCGTCCAACCTTTCCGTTAAGTGTTTTCCTTAAGTTAAGTGTTCCTACTGAATGGAAAGGAAGGAAATTAAATAAACTGTTAGTCTTATTAGCTCAGCTGGGACAAGGTCTTATGCTACCAAACACGTAGAGCACAAGCAATAAGAAATGATCGATTTCTAATCAATCAAAGTTGTAAAAGAGGTGGTGAGAAACAAGGCAATCTGCTGCATCTGAAACTCAAAGTGAAAACATCAGACCTGCAGAAAGACTGCAGGTTAAGGTAAGGTGAAAATTACATACATACAAATACATACAAACACCAGAGAGCAATGACAAGGACGTTTTTCAAATGGCTGAATACGTATATCTGTGTCAATTTGAAAAACAGAAATGTTTATAGGTAAAAAAGTTAATATATATTTTACTGTTATCAGCCTCAGCTTTAGAAATCATTGTTCCCTGACGATGAGTGCTGTAAATGTGAAGAGGGTTACGTTCAGGGTTGTAGCACTGAATAGTAAATTTACTTTGATGCTAAAAAAAAAAAAAAAAAAGAAAAAAAAAAAGCCAAATTGATCCAGTTTGTAAAATCCAGGTCTAACGATATCCTTTAACTCAAAGTATCCCATTCAATCATCCCATCACTGCAGCCTAAGTGCTGTCAGTCAATGTTAACAACTGCAGGTAATCTGTTTTAAAAGGCCTCACAAAAGGTAACAAAGTGCCCGATCAATAGCAGCACTTTGAGTGAGAACCCCTCCAATCGTTTTCACAGTACGGCTGATCACATTTCCTGTTAAGTAACAGCATGTGAATTAGAGATGATGTGTAGGTTGGTGGCAGGACATCGCTCTCGATAACACGTTAGTGCAGCCACTTGGCCTCTGACAGTCGACCTTTACATGTAGTGGCTGCACGTTGTAAAAATAGTCTCCTGGCGAAATGTGGAACACACACACACACACACACACTGCTGGTGCCCCTCCCCTTACTTTTCTTGCTTGATTAAACCAACCTCATTAATTATTCAAACACTAAACTTCTCGTAACGGTCTGATACGTTTTATTAAACTGTAGCAGTATTTACAATGTACAATCACTGAATTGTTCCATTTCAAGACACATTTAAAAGTGCTTTTTAAAAGTGAAGTTTTGTTCTGAATAAATAAGAGTTTCCATTTTCTGACAACAATACAACAACAAACAACAGTAAAGCTGCAAATGTGCTCACAAAATAATTATAATAAACACAAAATATTCAAACAAATGCTGAGGTTTTACTGTAATACTGCTACAACTTTCATTTTTTCTTCTTTTTTGAAAGCTCATATTGCAGCGATGTAATTAAAATACCTTGTAACGGTCGGGTAAATCACAGGGGAAAAAAAAGAGAAAGAAATCCTGACCTGATGCAATGTTTTGTGTCCAGTCACAAAAAGGGAATTAAAAGAGAAGTGGTCTTCTTTTCTGCATCACAAAAAAAAAAAAAAACTTCTGTGTTGAAGTGGAGGTGGGACATTTCACCCCATCACCAGATTCTGATGTCTTTAAAAGACAAGTTTAGTTCTGCAGTCTCAAAACGAAGAATCCGACTGATGATTGAAAACAGATTGTCAAAGTCCTGCCGCCCGAGATCAGACTCCCAAACAAAGCAGATTACTGACAGTATGTCCCAATGGATTTTTTTTTTTCCTTCTTCTTCTTTGTCTCAATATCGCCGGCGGAGCAAAGGAGCGGTGGAAAAGTGGACGCAGGAGGTCAGCGGCTGATGGGAAGCTGTGGTAAAGAGATGGACGAATGGGTCAAATGACCTGGAGCAGCGAGGACGGAGAAAGGATGAGCTGCATGAAGAAGAGAAGACGAGAAACAAGATCAGTTTGGGAAACAGTGACGAAGCGTTACTGTGATTTAATTAAAGAAAGAAGTTAACGATGAGACGTGATGACTTTCAAAGCCTCTAAATGATGAGTTAAAAACTGCAGACAGGGTGATTGAAACACGGCACTTCAGCACTTCTCACTACATCCTCTCACGTGTAGCCATTTTTATTTATATCATCCTGAATTACAAATGAAACATTTGCCAACGTCTTCTTTTCTGAGCCTCTCTCTTTGAGGGGAGTAAAGGAAAACTGTAAAACTTTATAATAAAACCCTCAATTTACACCGTGCGACTCGAGCAGCGATAAAACACTAACTGCTTCCTAGAGTGAAGCAAGAGTGGCAGAAAATAAAATGATGGGGAACAGGGGAGTTACCGCTGGGCATTTTAGAGAAAAGAAAAAATAAATTATTTGAAGTTTGAAGGAAAAAAAAATGCTGTTATCGACAGTGATGTTGTGCAGAGCCTACAAACTAAAAAACTGCCATGAGCAAGAGGCAAGAAAGTGTTTGTTGTTTCTGGACTGGAGTCAATCCAAAGAACATGAGCTGGCTGCCTAAATGGCCTTTGCAGTCTTTAACCTGTTAAGTTCCCTATAAGTATGTTGCTGTGCTCCATAAAGTCCCTCGTTATTCCAAGATTGAAGCTTCCTCTGTCAAACCTATAAAATTGCAGTACCTCACCTCACATCCACAAGTACAGTTACTCAAGTACTGCACTTCAGTACAATTTGAAGGTACTTATTCCTCGTTCTGATCCGCATTCATACTCTCAAAGTATAATAAGAGTAAAGCCTTGTGCATTTCACCGCGTTTTATGACATTATGTGAAATATGGTTTTAACTATTCTATATACTGTTGGGCATTTTAAAGTTCAACAGTATCATATTTAACTGAGTGACCATGTGTTTTTCATGTAAAATCCTAGACTCTAACTCAACCAGGCACAATAGCTGTCAGATAAATGTATGTAAACAACTTAAACATGCAATATTTATTTATGAAATGTAGTTGAATAGCAACAAAAGTAGCATGTCCATACTATTGGACAGTATGATCAATCTGTATGGTATATTATAAGCTCAGTACAGTATGTTTTGTATGTAAGACTTAAACTAATAATATGTGCAGTATAATGAATAGGAAGGAAGGAATAAAGGAGGAATAAACATATAAGGTAGGATTAAATAGGAATATTCAAGTAAAGCACCTCAGATGTCGACTTCAGTGCAAAATATGGGTAAATGAACTTCCATCACTGCATATTAAATAAAAGTTTGAACTTTCTATTCAAATACCAGTGGATTATGGTGTTAAAATGTCACGAGAGAAGTATAATCCTCTGTCCTGTAATCATGTGTGTGAGTCTTTTGTGCCATAACAAAGTGGCACTAACATGAGGATCTGGCACTCACTGTCCAGGTATCCCTGCAGGGCGAGTAGATGTGGTCGGTCTGGGCTGCTGAATGGCGAGTAGTGGATATCATCCGGCAGCGATGGAGGCATCCTGGACAGCGGAGCGCTCTGAGAGAAGCTGCTCTGAGGCGGCTGCTTTTTGTGTCGTGCACGGCAGTTCTGAAACCAAACCTGGGAAATATTACAGGTAATGTGAACGTGCAGCAGGAAGGGGCGGGGGTACTCTGTAACAACAACACACTGCAACAAGTCGGACAGCCAGAAACCGAACAGTCCTCTGAAGGTCAAATTACAAGTTTATTTACTGACAGGTAATTGATTGGCAACAAATTGATGAATCCCTTCAGCTGAAGTAGTTTTGATGCCCCCCCCCCCAAAAAAAGACAGATACATTAATATTTTCTTGTTTATGAAAGATAAAAAGAGTCAGTGATTGGTAGGATTTCACCCATCATATTAATGGTGTTAATGAAGAATGAAGCTCGTCTTACTCTAAAATACAACGCAGCTAGTTGTTGAAAATCACTTTCATTTATAATACTTTTATTGTGAAATACCGGATAGTCTTCCAGGTTTACCATGCCAATTTCAGAAAGAAAACCAGGTCACAGGTTATCAGCTCTCCGTTTTAAGAGATTTTAAGAGATTATAAGCAGGAAAACTGGTCTAAGGGGATTTAATGATCTATTCCAACTCACCATTAAGAGTTATGGTCTACATGCAGTTTATTTGGGTGGTAATTATCTAAAAACTCTACAAATTAAAAGAAAAAACTGCTGCTATCAGCCGCGTCCTTCAATAAAAACCTGGATACTGTACAAACGAGAACTGTTTTTGTCTTTGTCTGACCGCTTATCACAAGCTGCATGTGTGATTTTCCCTTTTTCAAATTGTTTCATTTGAACTGTTTCCAAAAGCCTGAGAAGGTAAAACAACTGACAGGTCCAAACTAAATATAACTGCTGAAACGTGTTTTTTTTTTTTTTTTTTTTTTAATCTTTCCTGTCATGTTAATTATGTCACAACCGTTTTTCTATGGGCTGTAATCCAATATAAACTTGTGCCATGTTGTTATATATTCTGTTCTATCGGCACCTACCTGTATGACTCGTCTGCTCAGTCCCGTCATTTCTGCCAGTTTCTGTAGAGTCTGAGCGTCTGGGTTGTTGTCCTGAGCGAACTGAGTCTGCATTACCTGTGAGGACACACAGGTGTGAACCAACAGGTGACACTACAAGGTTTCTACATCTACTCTGTGTCCCTTCATTCTTCTGCTCCTCTACATTTACACAACATATGAAGAGCTTTTAAAACATGATGCTTTATTGATTAGTAAATTACCACAAAAACAATCAGTTTAATCTGTTTCGGTAGCTGATTAATCAATCACAAGATGTTTTTCTGCAGACGGTGCCTTGAGAATTTCATGGTTTCAGCTTTTCAAATGTGATTATTTCCTCTTGTTAAATGAGAGCAGACTGAGTAATGCTGCTGTTTGAGCAGTGGAAGGTGTGACGTAGCTCTGAGTAATGATGGAAATCTTGGGAGCTCCTGGAAGATGGTTCGAGAGGCTTCAGATGGCCTAAACAGAAGGAATTTAATTTCGCTTGGTGCATCCAGGAGAATAACGATGAACAAGCTCAGCACTCTGAAATCTGAAGCTGTCGTCTGGACGGGCTCGTCTAAACCCTGAATCCTCACATGGCACAAGCTCGTCCATGTGTCGAGATCATTGGAAACCAAAATCTAAACACAAGCTCCAGTCTTACCTAAACTCACGTAACCTCTGTCCAACCAACAGGAGACACAAACTGACCATGTCACACACACAAACACACACTGGTTGTCATGGCTTTCTACCTTATCAGTGCTTTCACAGCTCCTACAAACAGACAGGGAACTGTTGCCTCACGGTAATTGACATGTTTCCTGAATCAGAGAATACACACTGAAAGAGAACAAAACTCTCTGTACTTGTGTTTTACAAAACAAACAACAAATCAATGAGCAGGTTAATCCATAGTGTGAAGAATCCCCAGCTGCAGCCATTAAAAAAAACAGCAAGAGTGACACCCTGCTTTAACATGAATAACCCGTCATACGATATCACATACAACTCCACACACATACACACACACACACACGTTGGAGCAGAATCTACCTGCAGCTGCTCAGCAGTGAAGGATGTTCGCGCTCTCTTGGCTGGTTTTGGTTGGCAGTCCTGATCAGAGGGCAGCGCTCCTTCCAGAGTCAGTCCTGTGCCTGAAGACAAAAAAACAAAACAAAACAAAAAACAGTCAGTTGTTACGTTGCGAGGTTTCCACAACACACAGGTACAGAAACATAAAACTGCACACGCGAAAGTGTTTATACTACAGTGACCTACATGTTCCTCACAGCAGAGAGCACATCCCGCCAGTTAATATCAGAGTGAAAATAACATAACACTGAATTCATTAATCATCAATATCAGAGTCCACAGTGAACATGATGGACCTCTGTGTGAAAGCTCCCTTCATGAATCTGATTTATACCTCTCTCCTGTGACTGTGTTTGTTACAGCTCCACAAAAATGTCCCTCGTCTCCAGGTTCAGCTCACTGAACCTCACAGATGTTGCAGCAGCAGGTCCATCGTTCAGATGTTTGACAGACATTCAAGTGTTTCATGCTGAAAATATCACGTAGTTCAAGTGATGAAAAGTTGCCTGAATATTCTGGTCCAAGCCTGGATCACCACCTGGGTGATCTAACACCAGAGAGTCAATTAATTAATCCATCAACTAATCATTTCAGCTAAAGAGTACTGTTTGTTTTTCAGGCTGCCTGGGGGAAAATGACCTGTATGCTGGGGGTCAACACGGGCCCCAGCAACACATTTTCACCCTGAGGCCCCTTTGGAAAGTTAATCAGGCCCTGCCTCTTGTATATTTTGGCTGCCTGGGTCATCACAGACCATCAGAGGTGATATCTGTTACCGTTTTCAGCAGCTCTGCGGAGGTTGTCCAGCATGATGTCGTAGTGGCTGCGGCAGAGCACCCGACCCTCCACCAGGCCGAACTCCTCCCCGGTGGACAGCTGCCTCTTACAGGAGAAACAGGCGAAACAGGCCAGGTGGTAGACGCTGCCCCGAGCCCGGCGCACCCAGTCGCTGGCGTACACCTGCCGGCCACACTGAGCGCACTTAGTGCCGAACCTACTGTGAGGAAGAAGAGAAGGGGCGGGTAAAGGTCGGCTGCTCGGGAACAATACACTTGTGTGTACACGTGCACACTTCATTCACTTAAACACACCTAACACACACACTCATATTCGCAGCCAATAAGAACGAACAATCCCTGATCCATCCGTTGTGTCAGTCTGTGAACACATTATTCTGTTGTATTCAATGTTTAATTATCCTGTAAATAAAGATCCACCTTCGCGTTTCTGCTTTTATCTTTAATATCACTGGTTTTTATTTCTATTCGTCCAAATATTGACCTTCTATTCATCCTGTACCAAAAATGATTGGTCTTGGACACACACTAGTGTTGTACCTAAACCAACACACATGTTTTTCTGCTCTGGGCCATCCCACCATATTGAGCATGACTCCCACTCCTCTCTCAATCCCATCGCAGGACCAGTGCTGCTGCCTATTTGGATACAGTCAGTTCATTTCATATCACACTGCACAGCTGACAGACTATATATTAGACTATGAAATATAAGTTTTAAAGTATCTTTGAGTGAGAAGAAATTCAATCAGTCATCCAATGTTGTGATTCTCATTAAATCTGGACATTTCTGCTTGTAGAAAACCGGTGTAATATTTTTCTTAATTTTGTTTTTCTTTGCTTTAAATGCTAAATTGGTCTTTTCCACACATTTGGTATCACAGTAGTTCATAATCAGACAGCCACACTGTTACATTTCATTTAAATAAAACAAACACACACATACAAAGAAGTGAACTGACTCATCCACTGTCTGACTGAGGCTTCCTTTGATGGTCTCCCTCAGTATTTTGCATTGTTTGCTGTGGTAGTTTCTGTTTTATCTGAGTGTTATTGTTGCAGAGAGATTTGCACAGCTTCTCTTCGTCTCTGTCTAAAGTGTTTAAATGGTCTAAATCTGGCGATCCACCCTGAGTGCTCCCCATCCCTGAATCTGAGAGGGTGCAAGCTGATTAATGGCAGAAAAATGGACAAAATGCTGCCACTTTTATTTTGAAAAACAGCACGATTCACCTAATATCATCAACAAAAATCTTTTAAATCAGGACATTTCGGAAACCAGGCTGTACTTTAAGGGGCGGAGAACCACTGGGAACTGTGATTTGGTGCTAAAGGTAAAACACACAAAACCACAACATCTGTGAGCTCTGCTTGTGCCAGCGTCTCATTACATCTCTTAGATAATGACAGATAATGTTATGAACATTTTTACCAACGAGGGCACTGTTCTTTACTGACTTATCATAGCATTTTTATTTATGTATTTAAACCTATGAATGCACAATATAATCTACAGCAGTAGAGTGTGATGGCAGGGCCCCATATACTGTAGCAGCAGCAATCAGCTAATGATGCAAAACTGAATTCTGGGTGAAGTGATAGTTCAGGTCCAGAGTTGATCTCGGGGAGAAAATAGACTATTAGCTGTAAAAACACCCAGAAACATTATAATCCAGATGATTTCTTATGATTTATCACCTGAACAAAAACAATCATCAGTCATTGTAAATTCATTTTTCTCCATTCTTGTTGAGGTTATAAAGCTAAAATAAAAGTTCAGATCCATCATTAGGGCTCTTTTTCCAGTTTTACAAGATTTTTTTTTTTTTTCTGAATGAAAAACAACTACATTTAAAAACAAACAAACAAACGCATCAGCTCATAACGGATCGTTCACGGGAGTCTGAGAGATTCAGGTGGAAACTAAGAGATGAGATGAAATCAGACACGAGACTTGTTCCGCTTCATATCTTTCATCTGACTGATTGTTTTTTTTTTTTTTCCTGCTTAAAACACGTCATCTCGATAAATTAACTAACATTTCATAAACCACGGACGGACTCTTTACTATTTATTTATTTTTTCAGAATAAACGACCGGAAAAGCGATCGAAATGAAATAAACTTTCAAAATAAATGAGTAAATATGAATCGACTAATTATCTAATTATCTGGACTCATTTGAACTGAACCTCGTTTCACTATGTATTAAAAAAAAAAAAAAAAGACAGTTTGACAAATTATTAATTTAGAAAAATAAACACATGTATTTTTAAACTTTACTGTGATATCGATTAAAGTGAACAGGCCCATTGGATAAAAACAATAACATCACATATACTGATATTCTGTGTGATAAAACCAAGCTTGTCCAGAGTCACAAAATGAACAGGAAACAGCTCGAGGCTTCACGGGATGAAAATCAGAGTCACTTACCTGAAATAATCCAGTTTGCAGTAGATCTCCTTGTTTTTCACGTAGCAGCTGCTGTGTTGGCGCAGAGACGCTCTGCACACCGAGCACTCCAGACAGCCCAAGTGCCAGTTCAGGTTGTTGACCTGCCGAGACCAGACAATACGACAATCACACACACACACACACGCACACACACACATTGACTGATGCACGACAGATGATCATGCAGAGACGACCCTAATCATGATGCTCATCAGACTGAATGACCCGAGCCTTATGGGCATTAACGAGAATGAAAGAAAAATCTCTGGTGTTCGTTAAAGAAAGAAAGAAAGAAAGAAAGAAAGAAAGAATATTATCGCTACTTTTCTTTTTTCTCTGTTTTCTAGGAGTAAAATAAAAAAAAAACTAGAGCTACATTAAACCTACAAAGACGCAGTTGAACCTCCATGGACACGTTTGATTCATTCTCACACACTAAATATTAACATATATAAATATACATGAATATGTGTGTGTGTGTGTGTGTGTGTGTGTGTGTTTCTCACCTTCAGCAGGTACCGGTCGTGGATCTCCATGCCGCAGCTCGCGCACTGGTTCTTGGCCGCCGCAGGAGAGCAGAGGCAGGCGGCCTCCGACGGGCTGGACTCGCCGGACTCCCTCTTCACCTCCGACTTGGACTGCGTCAGAAGAGAGCAGGTTTTACACGGGACACGGGACACGGGACACGTTTCATCGGCTCGTGCAGCCTCGTTTTAAAAATGTGAATTAGGATTAGGACTGAAACAACAACAACAACAAAACCCTTATATTTTATAGGACTGCAGTGCTGTGGAGGAAACACGAGGATCTGGATCTGATGTATTTTTCTCCAGCTACTGTGTGTATTTATAAACACTACACACTTCTTGTAGATCATTATTCAAAATGTCAGTCAAAAGTGTCCATTAAAAATCTGCCGTTCGTTTTGTGAACTCAAATCCACAGATTAAAAGGTGGGTAAGAAAGATGAGGAGGTCTGGTGCCTGGATGCCACGCGCCGATAGGTGCAGCAGCCTGCAGCCCCCTCCTGATCCAACCTGCACAGCCTCTGCCGGAGGTTGCAACAACAACAACAACAATAACAACAACAACAACAACAACAACAAAAAAGTTGAGAAAAGAGAGCGAGAAAGGAGAAATCGACGCGAGACCTCTGCACAGACCAAAGGACAAAGAAATCAAAAGGTTGCAAACCAAACTCGCCCAGATGTTTGTGACTCACCATTTCTCGGGTCTTGAACGCTGCCTATTTGGAGAGAAGATGGAGCTTGCTCTGCGCATTACGCATCTCTGCCCCAACCCACACTATATCCGGTCCAAAACAACGAATAACAGTTTCTCCTGCATTTAAACCCTGGCAACAAAAGAAATTTTGATGCAATTAGAAGGAGGGGAGAAAAAAAAACTATATGTGATCGATCATTCCTCTTGTGCGCAATAGGAGGCTGTATTCCCATGCAATCAAAACGCAGTGAAAAGAAAAGGATGGCACTATATCTGCAATTAGCGCTGGATTGAAATGCTTCGCTTGATAAGAGGCGACACGAGTGTCAATTTCACCTGTCAATCAAGAAAAGGCAACCGAGCCACCAAGCCAAGAGAGGGGGGGGAGAAAAAAGCGGCGCATCCTAATTTCAATAGCTGTATAATCGAAAATCGAAAAATCTCCAAAGTGAAGAGGCTCAACTGGAGATCAGTCTATTCATAACAGACAATGCGCAGAAACTGCAGCTGATCTTGAGGCATAAAGGAGCTTGATTGTCTTTTTCTCATGATGGACCCATTTAAGTACTCGAGGCTCCCCTGGGTGATTACAGCTGCATTCATAAACTGCCAAAAAATCTGCGTTTGGGTGGCAATCCGGACTCCGTGTTGTCCTTCATTTTGTCGACATGAGCTGGAATGTAAGATATGTTAATTGCCAGCTAGGGTATAAATATTGGAGGCAGTGAAACAAGACGAGAGGGCCCCTATGGGAATAAGAAAAACATATAGTAGTACTTCTTCTTCATCATCATCATCATCATCATCATCATCATCATAGACGGAGAGAAGCTCCCGAGAGCAGCGAAAACATCGTCCGGTGAAAGTTTGTGCGCAACATCAGAGGGAGAGTATCCAAATAATTCCGATGGACATGGTTGTTTGTGCAGGCTTTCCTCCCAGAAACACTCTTCTTCTTCTTCTTCTCCTTCTTCTCCTTCTTCTTCTTCTTCTCTATACAAAATAATCCAACTTGATTAAACTTTGGTGGAACTGGGAATCAAACCAGTGGCACCAGCAGCACCACCCTCCCAGTCAGAGTCAGGCTCTGTGGTTTTCTCCTCCCCGCCACGACGCTCAGAAGTTTACACCCAGTTCAGTCACACACACACACACACACACACACACACAGGATGTGATGCTGCTGCCCACTGGACCGTGCATGCAGCACTGGTACACCAGGTTCACCTCTGCTTGATCTGCTGCCTCATCACCACAAAAAAAACAAAACAAAACAAAAAAAAAAGACACAAACAAAGAAAAGATCCTAAAAGTCTGAAAACAACGGAGACACTGAACTCTGAAAACTTCTCCTCTGCTCTGAGGACCATGGAGGCCAGGCTCGGTCTGCTCAAGTGAAATCACTTCACTGCTGATTGCAGAGCCATGGAGGCTTTAAGATGCTGTTTGAAGCTAGTTATCTAATTTGAAGAACATTTCTGTGGTGAAGTTTGGATGGTGTTGAACTCACGACCGGACAGTGATCGGCACAGCTCTGTCTTCAAACTACACTCACATGCAGAAAGTTGTATTTTTTCCTTACGAACCTCCTCTCACGTTTTGGACATTTATCTTTTGTCTTTTAAAAGAATAATGTGAAGATGAAGTTTGTATGTGTAAATCAATAATGTAGGTTGCTTTGAGAAAAACGTTGTAAAATATATAACTGACATTTATATTTTTATCGTTTACTTTTATGAAGGCAGCACATAAATCTAATTGCACCACCAGACTTAATAATAGCTCGTGTTGTCTCTGGGCAGGTTTAGACAAAGAAAACACAACAGAATCTATGTGTGTGTGTGTGTGTGTGTGTGTGTGTGTGTGTGTGTGTGTGTGTGTGTAAAAATCCCCTATAACCTATAAATATGACCACACATCACATAAAAATGCACCAAAAGAAACGTCCGTCAGTACAGAGAGTAGATCAATATGATACACAATATATGCAAAGTAATCAGTGGTGATCACAACTGACCGGTCAGAGCAACAGCAAGTAGATTTTACTGAGACACGACACACTCAACGCATCAACGCAACCAAAAGTGATGACACGACACGTGGATAAAACCAAGCTCATCCTGTTTATACAGTAAGGAACTGGGCTATTCAGTTGATTGACAGTAAAATCAACCAGTCACTTGAGGGCTGTGCCGCGACGTCAACGTTCAGCTGGGGCTGATGTAACAGCGTGGACGTTAAGCTGTGGTGCATGTTGTCGGTTTTTTAAGGTGTTTGTTGTGAATGTAAATGTAAATGTGTTTGTCTGCTTTTCCCACTTTGATAAGATTTTAGAGCAGAGAACAAAGATCCTCGTCTGGACTTGAACCAGGGACACTGAGGCTCTCGGTCGGTGCCTTAAACCTCCTTAAAAAAAAGGTTTATTATCCCTGACTGATGAGTCCTGTGTGTTTATTGTAATGTTAGTGTCCTGCGTCTAAGAAATCTCAGCCAGCTAGAAAACACACACACACACACACACACACACACACACACACAAAACACATCTCCAAACATCTTTTTCAGCCCGTGGTTTTGATTCACAGGAAATTGAATAGAACAGGAACAGGTCGTATTGGGGCCAAATTGGCAGCCGATCAGAGACAATATTGAACAGTGATTGAATGTCAGCAGCTTTTCCTCTGATGTAAATGAATCAAACTCACGGAGTGAAGACTTCTCAGGGTCAAGAACAGCTCGCTGAATCTGATTTGCACGACTCCAGTGTCTCAATGTCCTTAACCCTTCGAAACAACCAGAAACAACTGTTTTACATTGTGAGACACTTATGACACAATGGGACCAATTACTAAATCTGATCAATAACTGGGCCATGAATCTGACATTTCAACATCAACGTCTGACATAGAAACATTACGTTTATCTTAAACACCCTTTAAATCATCCAAAATGACTTATTAAGAAAAAAAAAAAAAACTTTTGTTTTCCATACTCACCGCTGTGTGTCTCTTGTGGGAGCGCTTGTTTTGATTAATAAAAGTTTTATTGCTTGGCTGTGGTCACTTTATGTTTTTATCACTTGTTTTATGTCCCCGTGTGGTTAGGTTCAGTATGTTTCTGTTTAGTTTTCTTCTTACGCTGAGGCCACCAAAGCAAACTCCTATTAACTGCATCGAAACAGCAATAAAGTTTTAAATCTTTTAACGACGCAAAGGGTGAAGTTTTTGGATGCAATAAAGTTCATGAAGAGGAAAAACTTAGATTACCGTCTGTTCCATGTTTTATTGGTTACGATGATTTAAAAGCCAAACTGTTCGGCAACTGATGAGCTCCTCTGTTTGGATGATAATGGACTGGAGACAAACATCTTCATTTCTATTGTTTTATCGCAGCATGTGGAAGGTTGTAAAATCTGAATTTAAATCCTTCAGTCCTCTTTAGTGTGGGTTTTTTTTTGTGCTGCAGTCCACACACCTACCAATACACACCACAATCACTAAACTCCCTGCACCCACAGAGAAAGAGAGAGAGAATAAAATGGCTTCAAGTAAAGGTTTCCATGAAATCAATGACACTTTATTACTTATCGATCACATAAAAAGCATTCGTAACAGCAGAATTACATTGTCTCTGCCTCTCTGCTTTGTCAGTGTAATGCACTTCAGCGGCTCTGTGCATTAACTGTAATTACCAGATGGAGCAGGGGTCGACTGGAAGCGGGAGCTGGTCAAGACGCAGCAGGACTTTAAGGAGGGAAGAGTGTTATTTCACCTCCATTACCCAGACTCTTTAGTGATGATTAGCGAGAGTGAAGGTTTTTGACCACTTTGACTGGTTTCTGACCAGTGTGTCACTGGTTTAGCTCTAAAAAGTGAGTTTTCTAATCCAGTGTGTTTTGGACCCTTTTATTTTTAAATCTAAAAATGACAAGTGCATTTTCATATCTGGAGGAGGTTGTAGACACTCGTTACCCCTAAATCCCTCACTTTTAGAGTCTCTTAAGTTATAAATGAATAAATCAATCATCATGCAAATGCACCCTTAACGCCACTTTTTCCAAAACATCTCGACAGAACAATCTCTATAGCCAAACGTCCACATACAGCCTTTCCATTACTCTCCATTAACTGTTACCATTGGAATAATGGCGCAGTAATCTGATGAAGACTGTGTGATACGATCAAAAGCTCCAGAGCAAGTGAGAAAGTGGACTCTGATTGGACTGAATGGCATTTCCGAAGTCAAGAGTGAAAGTTTATTTATTTATTTAATCAATGGAAAAAGAAAAAAGACATTTTTATTAATCGCACACGTATGGACACATGTGATGTCTCATTTTTTGTTTTCCTGTGCTCAGATGTGAGGAGGGATGTGAGAGGTGGTGCAGACCCCCGCCTACTGATAAGAAGGTGATAGATAGTTGTGTAATTAACATCAGAGCCTCTTTATTAAGTGATTGTTAAAACCAACACAACAAGAAGATGAAAGGACCTCTAGAAATAAAGAGATAAGAAGTAAAAGAGATGACATGACGACAAAAAGATGCAAAATGCTGAACTCTAACAATGAGATGCAGAACCGTCACGTACTCATTTCAGAGGAGAGGCTTTTATACGTCTGTGTATTGTCACGCGTTTATAAACCTGCCCCCGTCTGTACGTCAGACTTACACAGTTTCCTCTCTGTAGATTTGGCAGCGTGAAAAAAAAAAACACACAGGAGCCTGTTGACAATGGCAATATCTGAGGATGGGTCACCTGTTGCATCCTGCCCAGCTCCGTGGATGTGTGAAAGTCACAGTATCTCCGCAGCACGTGTGTGTATGTGAGCTCTTTATCCTGCGTGCGGCCCCGCCCTCCTTCCTTTATGCACAGCTGTCTACGAGCCGCGCTAACAATAAGCGACCAGCACACTGCCACAATAAAAACAAAACTGTAGCACATGCAAAAGCTATTAGACCCATCCAATGAGCCCCAGTGGACACTTTGATGGCTGGTATGTCGACAATGCATGACGTACGTTGTGGAGGTGCAGAGGGGTTCACATGAGGGCAGGATCTTATTTACAGTGCTGAATGTTGGAAAACAACCGGCATTAAGGTGGAGTCCTTTTGTCACAACTGAATAACAATGCTTGTGTAACACAAAGGCCTCCACTCACCAAGGTTATGAGTCAAAGCCGTGCCTATAGTATAAACCTCCTGGTGTTAATGCAGTGTAGTGAGTTATTCTTGGTGTCCGTCTTCTTCTGCTGTCACTGGTTTTTGACATAATGCTCCTCTGTTAGCTTCCTGTGATGTATTGATGCACTGTACTGAATGCACTCAATGTATTGGATGGATCTTATGGTTTTATGACTCTTTTAATCAAGACGTGCGCTGGCCTGGGCCATCAGTCATCTCGACCTCCACTGGATCCTTTTGTGTGAGGAGCCTGACGGCCAAGAAGCTGCTGGGGTTGCAAATGTTAATTATACAATTGTCTCTAGAAATCACGCAGTAATTATCTTCTCATCTGAAATATCAGACTCATTCTCTCATGATTAAAGACTCTGGAAACCGTCTTTTTTTTTTTTTTTTTTTTCCTCAGAAGCCATTTTACTCTGAGTGATGTGGTATTTTCTGCCAAACGCTGACCCGTTTTTCGTTGTTTCACAGGGGAGAATTTTTTTTTCCTGCGGTCTTTCCACTGGTTTAAAGTGGGTGCGACTCACAAAGTTTATGTCACATATTTTCTGTGCCCCAATTAGGATTTTGCAACCAGAACTGGATGGCACTGGTGTGGTTGTTTGTTTATGTTGCCCGGTCAGTGTCCATGAAATCCAGTGAAACCACACCCACCCTGTTCTGATGATGCAGATTAGCTTCGTTTGGAGCGTTAATCTCTTAATAAATAAAACCTAATCATGTTTTTACAATTGGAACAAAATTTCCAGAGGCCATTAGACACAGTGATCTCGTTAACATGACATGATTAATGATTTTTCTCAAAGCCGATGCTTATGTTGGAACGATACCTGATTTTTTTTGTGTGTGTGTGTGTTGTGCACCATATATTAACTGCAGTAAAATCTAATGCATTACTCTAAATCAAACACCATTAGTCTTTCTGACATTGTCGATTTCACAGTAAGATACACACAGAGCTAGAAAAACCACAAAAGGCACATTGGTCACCTAAATCCAAACTTTGTTATACAGAGCTTCTCTCTGAACTGTAGCAACAGAGATGTGAACATTGAATGTGTTTTGAATTGATTCACTTGTCATCTGTTTGCACACACAGTGTTGCACTCATATATCAGTGTGCACAATCTTACACAAGACATCTGTTTTGTTCGGCCTGCGTTTACTGAGCTATATTATATTTCTTGCATTGTTTCTTCGCACATAACAATGTTTATCTGTATTTTCAAGGTTGATTAAATCAGAGAAGGTGTTTATGATGATGACATTGTGCGGTCGAACTCGACCAGCAACATCTTCTCTTCTCTTCACTGCATGCAGTTTGGGGCGAGGTGGAGACAAACTGCATGAATGTGCGTGACTCATATGTCTTTCTCTCAGAGGTCGCATGTTACAGAGAGCCAGCACAGGCTAGAGCCACATTACAGTGATGACTGATGCTCTGCTTGGCATGTTGGCTGGAAGAAAATGTTTGGAGAAGGGTGGAGCGAGCCCTAAACGTAACACCGAGGCCTTATCTTGTTTCTGTAGAACTTCTGTAGTCCATGTGAACACAGTTAGATGTTTGAGATAAGATGGATCTGAGACCAGCCTATGTGAGAACAGGGCCTCCAAGCATCCATTGTTGTAGCTGTGATTTACCTGGCTTGTAAAGCTGCCTCTCAAACTGGTTCCCAACTAAAAGTAAAGAATAAAGTTTAAGTTCAAGTTAGCTAAATGAATACACAGTTAAAACAGTCTCCCAATTACCGAATTATCGGATGGCATTTATAAATGTGATGAATAAACAACCAAATCTAAATGCATCGCTAAAGTATGAACAGATGAGATCACTTGACATGGATAAATGGCTAAATCCCTCACATATCCAGTCTCCGTGTTAGCAGTAGCACACATGCAAATTTGACCAAGACCACAAAAGCTGTGAAGTCAATTGTAAGAAAGAATTACCAATGCAAATAAGACTATAATTGGAACATATGGTGCTGATGAAGAGGTACTCGAGCTCATCTGATAGGGCAGCGGGGGAAGGTCAGACAAAAACAAGTGTCCACCAAATATTTATTTAAATCCTTACAATGAGTGCATACAAATGTGCGATCTTTCAGAGGGAGTAACTGCCGAGGAAGTGAAGAGAGGCCCATGAATAATACAAGAAAATCTGAGTCAGGCTCCGACCAGTTTGCCTATGGGAGCTTGCTGGAGAATCAGTTTGATGTTTGAAGACTCACCATCCAGCACCGTCCAACATTCAACAGGCTGCATCTACTCTGAGATCAAACCCATCTAGATTACAGTCCTGCAGCCAAGCTTTCAACAAACAAAGGAAATGGCACATTACACCATCCCTCTCTCTGAAAACTTGCATCGGAGAGAAAAAAAACTCCCTAGTTATTTAACAAATACAAGTTTATTTGAAGTACAGACAAAGAAAAATGAAGGGCTTTTTTCAGGGCTTGCACTCCATATGACAGCAATTTGGGGGTATTGTGTATTTTGGCCCAAGCGTGTGGTCTATGATAGATGACAGGAGAGAAAATCACGAGCCGCTGGCTTGAGCACAGACATGCAAATTGCTTTCAGCTGATTGCCGTATTCTGCTTGATATTTATCAAGTGGATTACAGTATGCCTCTTTATTTACAGCCAGGAAGCAGCTGATCAATTCCACTGGAGGACGGAGGAAGAGAGCTGATGTGTTTTGCTCCACTGGGTGAAAGTACAAAACCCCTTGACCGGCCAGTGAGCGCTGTAAAATTAAGTGTCTCCTCAAATGCATCTTTGTTTTACCACATCAAAAGAGACGACATCCAAACACTGACGTTTCAAGATTATCCCAAAACCAACACACCGACACTCGTTCCTGCTGAAACTACTGAATTCATTTTCTGCAATGCTTCTGGTTAATAAGGAGAAAACCTGCATCAGTATTAGAGAGAACCACAAACAGCAGCTTCTCTGGACACTTCATTTAGTCTCTATTTCTGAATGCATGTATTTATCAGACGGAGACGTAAACATTAACCCCACATGCAGGATTTCTGCAATAAACTAATACTAAATTTGTCCTTTTCAAACAAAAGAGAGAAAAACACATAGTTTACAAAAGCGAAAGAAAGAATGAAACACAAACGGTCATAAAAATTCATCAAACACACTTTTCAGCTCGAGCCATTAACGTGTGTAAAGTCTCATTTGGCTGGAAGTGTCCCGGTGGTTTTCGGTCTAGCTGCACATCAAAGCTGCAGCGAGTGTTCGATTCATCCGTTAGCCAAAAATAAACAAAAATAAAAGAAATCCATTTCACTCATTCGATTCATTATTTCTGCAATTTTTCAAGCAAAAACGCCAAACATTTGCTGGTTTCGGTTCCTCAAATATGAAAATGTGACGCTATTGTTAGACACATCTGATGATAAACCAAATATCTGGGTTTTTGAAGTGGTGGCCACATGAAACAAGCCGTTTGAACAAATCCCCTTGGGCTGTGGGAAATGATAACATGTACTTCCCCCTTTTTTCCTCATATTTCACAGACAAAGAAATAATCAGCAGATTAAATGAAAATGAAAATAGTTTGATATCTGTTTAGTAAGCTTTGGTAAATTTGGTGCGTACGACAGCCATTACAGGCTACAAATATGATTCACTGAGTGACTCACCCTGCTTTTTTATTCAGTGTCTGCTTGTCATCTTTGTCTCATTTCTATTTCTGGAAGCATTTAAGGGGTCGCTGATTTATCACATGTATGAATTTCACTTTACTCACATGAGGGCTACTCCTCATCCTATAAAAACAGTTATATCATGTTTTCTGTGTGAGAGGTTATCTCAGATTTTGACTGTCTGCATTAGGGGCTTAAAAAAACGGACATCTCAGCTTCTGCAACGGATTAGAAGAAGCACGGCCCGGGCATGAAGAAAATACACATCATTATTGGACACCTTTCTACTGAAGTGGTCCCTCAGATCAACTTGTGGTTATTGCGACTTTACAGACTTCAGTATTGATTATTCTTCTTTAGTCTGTTCCTCACAAGCTCACGTTTATCATGATATTTATATGACTCTACTCTTGGACGCAAAAAGTTGGACAATCCATTGGGGAGGTATTGAAACTCCATCAGCTTTAGGATCCCAGATCTGTTGCACAGTCTGACCTCTAACCTCCCAGAGGAGACTTTCTGTGAGTAGCACATTACTTCTTAGTTGTCCTCTGAGAACAGCCCTGTGCAAGATCACTAAAATGTTAAATGACTAAAAGTGAAGTGTATGGGATTTGAATTTAAAAAAGCAAAAAGGTTAGACTTGAGTACAGCCTCATGTGCACCTGTGGTTTCCAGTGAAGGCTAATTAACACAGCAAAAGCTCAGTTATAAATTAACCTGTGAAGACCACAGCTTCCTCAGCGTTGGCCTGGGTCTGACTGAAGCAACATGGCTCCATATGATAAATATACCTGCCTGAACAAGTAAGAAACCAGACTGTGAGACTTCACAAAGAAGACACAGGGTACAAGAGCATCACTAAGCTCCTGAACATGAGCTATAAGAGGTATAGGAATAACCATACAACAACAAAAGGTCATCCTCGATAAATGACAGCACACACATTTCACCATTACATGACCTTGCCATGAAAAACAGATAATTGCTTCTGACTTTGACTGACATTACATGAAGTCACCATCTACGTATTTTGTCTACTTAAGAAAGAAACAATTGCTAACAAAAGGCACAAAACTCTAAGAATAAACTTTTCCAAAGAGACCTAATGAATATTGGCAGCACATTCTTCCTCTCAGATAAAACCAAAGTAAATAGTCTTGGATCAGATGGAGTCCAGCATGTTTGAGGTGGACCCAGCCAGGACTATCACTGAACGGTGCCAACCACGAAACGATGGTGCTGCGTAAGTACCGGAGGCGTCACTATTTGTATGTCCAAGTACTGAACGAGAAGATGACTCCCAGTCTCCTCGAGAAACTTGGCAGGAGAGGGATCTTTTCAAACATGACAATGAGAAGAAGGTAAAGCAACAAATCCAACCCAGAAAAGAGCAACTGAAGGAAAATCAACTGTGAAGGAGAGGACAGAACATCTCTCCACAGATCTGTGTAAGACTGGCATCATCCCTGCCAGGGAGAATCAAATCTGTCATCAAGAATAAATGCAGATACAAAATATTGAAAGATTAATCAAGGGTGTACTGGCTTTTGTTGTAGATCTTTAAAGAGCCTATTTATATCAGGAGAGCTTCAGCCATCGCTGCATTTAAACGACATGGTCATACGTCCGTCAGAGCAGATGGGAGGCTACAGTGAATGACTGTTAGAAAGTGAGTTGATGGGCTGGGGCTAACTGTTAGCATGCTAACATTGGTAGAATAAAGGATTGGTGTAGACGTGTCTTTCCACTTCTGGCACAGCTCTTGGTGAGTCGAAGAGTTGAGTCTAATGAGTAAACAGCTGTTAATGTTTACATTGGACGGCAAGATACAAGTAGCTCCTCTATAATGAACCTCTACTATAGTTTAATTGGTCAAACCTTTTATTTCTTGGCTTAAACGGAGAGGATTTGTGATTAGCTCACGTTTTAGTGGTATGGCCCAGGGGTGTGTTCAGTTTTCTTGGACAGTGTGTGAGATCTGTGTATCTGTGCCTCATTGACAATTAGTTGCGAAACAAAATAAGCAACATCAGAAAAGGAAGAAAAAGAAGAACAAATTTGGTCTAAAAAATATTTCCTGTTGCCCAAATGATTTCACAGCAATCTGTGTAACAGCAAAAAGATGACAGTAATACATACAAGGTTCGGTTTCATGAGCAGAACATATTGTTATAGCTCTGTGTAATTTAATTTAGCCCCGGTCTCGTCTCTGATCAGGGTCCAGCACTTTGCCTCAGCTCTTGATATGTTCGAGGACTCGGGTCAGTGTCAGAGATCAGCTACTTACCCAATCAGGTAACCAGCTCCAGAAGGAAAATTACTTCCTTCCGACCACTTGCGCTCACCTGCGCTGACCCAGAGCAATCAGAGGTGAACGGGGCTCCTAATCACAGAAAACCCCTTGGGTCAGCAGCACCGCAGCCCACCCAGCTTCCACCAACCCCACCTCCCCCCCAGAAAGGCCAGCGCTGAGTTCAAGTGTTTAAACTGTCACATCAAATAGGCTCAACGTAGAGATTACTTGTGCAGGACGCATTGTGTGTTTAGTTTGATGCCGACTGCAATATCCTGCTGCAGTGTTGATCCTAGCAGCTCCTGAGTGTAGAGCAGCAAGAGCCGAGCGGTGTCAAGAAAAGGTGGCTGGTGCTGGGCACGCTCGCTCTCCGGTCAGCAGGGGGAGCGTGGACGGTGGGACAGGAAACAGAGGGGTGTTTTAGCAAAGAGCACTGGAAAGGATCTATAACCTGGAGCACAAGCAGGACTGATAAGTATACCCTTGGTCATTCAACCTTAAGGCAGAGTGTGCAAAGACACGAGTGGCACGCTATGATATTATATAGCAATATTCAGTTAGCTTCTGGTCCATGTTGACAGATATTCAGCTACGAATGCAACCGGTGTTTGTGTTTCATGCACCCTTAACATTTGAGGTCTGGACCCAACACTCTTGAACCACTAAAAATGTGGTCTGTGTGCAGAGTGACGACATTACAGTGAGAGGACTCTGTGTTTTTCTACGGTGAACTGTGTCAGCTTCCTGACAGCTGATGAATGAGTCCAGGAATTTCGCTCCTCCCATCGACCTCAGATCATTTACAGCATGTAGTTTAATGTCAGAGGACTGTGGACTCCCAAACCCTGCTCTCAGTACAATACATGGACAACATAACTGTAATCTACAGTGTATGAGCGGGTCAAGCTCAGTTTACATGAAAACAGGTGATACAACAGCCAACATTAATTTCTAGTGCAGATAATCATATTTATAGTCTTTCTGTGTTGATATAAATAGTGTTGACAGAATAACAGAAACGCCTCTCTTCAGTAAAAACTGAGCATTACTTGCATTAGCAGCACAGCTGTACTAGACTACAACAGTTTTAACTTGTTGTAACTAATACACCTAATAAATCGAAGCATTTACAGCATGTAGATGGACCACCAGTTGAGGAGGTCTGTCTTCTTCCACAACCAGCTGCTCCTAACAGGTTTAAGTACCTGGTGGGCCGTTTGAGGACCAACCACTGTGTGGCTCTGTCAGAAACCCAATCTGAGCTTATACATGATGCCCTCGCCTCTACGCCCATCGCCTCTCTGTCATTTGGATTGGCTTGTTCCACAACTGGACAGGAAGTCTGCTAATCTGTAACCCGATCCTGGGGAAGGAAGAAGTCAGGAACCAGCCTTCAGTGCTTTCACCAATCGTATTCATCACCAGAGCCGGACCGAGGCTCATTTGGAGCGGGAGCACGGCTTAACTAAACATCTTCTCCATAAAATAAATGCTTCCAGGTTACTCTCAGTCCAGGTTCCACTCAGAGGAGCATCTGATCTCAATTACCAGGAATGCTGTAGGAAGCACTGAGCCTCGGTTTGCAGCCTGCACCAACCGCACCATGGCAACCGGTGGCATGTCTACGAGCCCGGCGCAGATAGGGAGTCCTTTTGAGGCACTTGTAAGGCGGGAAATGATGATTTGATAATTAGTTCCTGATGTGTCCCATTCTTTTTCATATCAATCATGTCTCGGAAACAGAATGTAATTCAAACACAGTTCGCCGTTTGAAGCTGCAGAGGTCGGTCTGTTGGCAGCGTAGAGTGAACATCCAGTGAAGAGTGATGTATAGATGCCCACGGTGGTGAAACTTCAAGAATAAACACCAGGAAAAAGCCAATCACTCAAAAGAAGAAAAAAAAAAAAACGAAAGCAGTAGATAGCTCTGAGCACGTTTCAAAATCCATTTAGAGTGAAAATATCAATAAGCGCAAGATGGATGGCTTTTGTCCTCGCACTTGAGACAGGACTACAGTTCCCAGAAAGCTCGAGTGGGAGGAGTGAAAATTAGTGCTGCATTCAAGTGCTCCTTATTTACTCCTTCAAGTTTGACTTTGGTCCAAACACTGTGAATATCTGCAATGATAAAATATGAATATGCTTTTGAGATTTATAGTATCTATAGGGACATACATTTACATTCAGAGACGTGGTGTTGGGCCAAAGGGTGGTTTGTCAATCTGGGAAAAAAAAAAATTTGTTCAATGTGTCTTCATGATAAATGGCGTCCATATTTTTGATCCTTAGTGTCAATACTTCAGATTATGATTAGGGTTGTCATTTAGTGTTCAGGGCCACATAACAGAACGTATATTAACTGTGCTGTTCTAACTGCTTTGCATTAATGTGATATTATTGCGTTAAGTTTGACAACACTGTAAGTAAATATCCCTGTTGGAAAACTTACTGCTGCAGGTGATGACCTCATGACACTGACTGTGGTGGTGTGCAAAGCTGTCTTTAAAGCAAAAGGTGGCTATGATGAGATTGTGAGACAGTAGGACCATCGTCTCTATCCTAAAGCCTCAAAGCTCCACACACCCTACAACACATACTGAGCAAACTCTGGCAGACAGCACCACCTAGTCTGAAAGTGACAAGAAGCTGAGCTCATATGTGAACCATGATCTATGGTTGGCAAGATGAACTAGCTGCTGACGTTTAATCACAAATGATGAAGTCAAAGAAACAAGGAGGAGGAAATTAAGGATATGAGACTAGAAATAAATGGGATTGGGAAACTAACCGGGATTATGGGGCCCTTATTAAGCAAAAAGTGATGAAGTTAATTATTTTCTGACGCTGACCGGCTTTAAGTTCAAAAACATGTTCAGTAACATAATATGAAACCTCAGAGTGCAACGACCGGAGAGGTCTGCGAAGCTGAAAAGAATGAACTGAACATGTTTTGGTCAAGATTGAACTTATCTCCATGTGGACACCGCAGACAAGCTAGTCCTAAAATTGCTACAGTATGCAGGAAATTACTCAGGAGAGTTACTTCAACAGGCAAAAATCTCACAAAGGTTTGGCTCAGATAACGTCTCGGTGGGAAGATATCAGAGATCAGAACCTGGCAACTCAGCTGCACCATGTGTATTGTCTCTGGAACAAACCGCATCAGCTTTAAAACGCGCAGTTTTCATTTTTTATTCTGTCCCCCGTCATTATTCCAAATCGCATTGATTACCCACCAGAGTCAGTGATTCTGGCTGTCTGTTGTTCGTTGTTTTTTTTGTGATAGACTGCTGACCTCTACAGGGTGTTTGTCACTGTCACATGAACAGACAGCAATGAAGTAAGACTGAGGAAGCTGACAACAAAAGAAGACCATAGCAGAGTACTTTGTACCTAGCTACAGTTACTTTGACCCCTAGGAGGCCTATACTTGACCTTCTCCATGTTAATGTGTGAATACATACAATCTCAAAAGTGTGTGTTCACTGCTTTCACAATAATGAACCTCACTGCTGAACCACCATTACTTACTAGTTTACTTTTACAGGGGTGCAATCAGAAATGACCCCACCTGCCTAATGGATGAATGGATCTCTATTTCCAACAGCAGGGGTCCCTATTATCCAACATCAAGAGGTACTAAAGACCATCATAAGGTTGATGTTCCTACATTATTATATACAACTTTAAAGTTTTAATGAAATGAATTTGAAATTCTGCGAGCTCTTTTTATAAGTGAGGCATGAATGATCTTTTAATTTACCAGCAGCAGGAGATAAAGCACTTGAAATGTGATTTGAATGCCACATAAAAACTATTCATCTTTATAATCTGAAGGCAAAACATCTTACACCGACACACTGGATGGCTTTAGACATTATGTTTAGATATTAACCACCACGTCTGGTTAGAAATGATCCATCAAAACGACCTCTTGCGAACTCCAGTGGGCTTTCTTGCAAGTCTGCTGAAGACGTAATAGAGGAAGTAGAGGAAACAGCACTAACGCCCATTCTGACAGCTGATGTTATAAAGCCACATTGGCCCCGTCACTCCGCATTGTTATGGAGAGTGCCAGACATCTCTCTAGTAACAGATTAATACTGTGAATTATTTTTCTATTTTATTTAAGTTTAACTTTTTCATTTGTTCACCCCTGGGCCCCGATCACTTGTAGAAGTCATGAGAGGTGAGTTGAAAATTACATTTGTACAAAATCTGCCCACTCAACATTTTATTTTACTGTGATTATGATATTCATCCGTTATTTATTCTGCAAAATAGAGATTAGCTTCTTCTCCTTCTGGGTTTCTATCAACCTGCTGCTGCTGAAAAGCTCAGTCTGTGCTGATGACTCAAGTGTTGGTGAGTAAATTTCTCTTTTTTTTTTTAATCACAGTTTCACATTGTCTCAGAGTCTTTTTTTTTAGTTTAGACTGATGAGAATTTATGAACCAGTTTTGTACTTCTTGTCATATTCAGATATTCAGAGGGATGTATGTAATTGGCTATTATGTGTTATCTGTTGAGTATCTTTCTGAATTGTGGGAATTCAATTATAAACTATATTAATGAGGTCCAAATCAATCAAAAGAAGAAGAAGAGAGCCTCTGTGAGTAAATTAATGATGGAGTTGGTACGAGGCCATGGTAAAAAGCAGTCACCAATCTTTCTATCTTCTTTCAAATACTCGTTAAGATCTTTAATTACTCCGAGCTTCTCTTTCAATAACAGTAGCAACATAACAATACAAACCCCCTCTTACAAGTGAGTCAGAAGAGCAAGAGGCTCGCTCGACTCCTACATCAACTCCTATCAACTACAGATTTAAACTAGCATTATTGGGTGTGGTTTGGTGCATCCATGGTGATGTAATGATAAAGACGTTTTTCCAGCTGAATTCAGGTTAACTTCTGACTAATTTTTCATATTTACCGATATTACACTGCAGTTAGTAACAAAACGTACTTCTTTTTGACTTGGACTCATCTGTTGATTGTCATGCATCTGCTTCCTGAGCTTTCCTGGCAGAGGGAGGCCTCCACAATATGAACATGTCAGTACTATTTAAAACAACATGCATGCATTCAAACACCCCCTCCTATATATATATATGTGCTGTTCGAATAGGGTGCTTATCTATCCTCTCACTCACAGCTAATGAGGAAGAAGAAGTACTACTGTCACTTTATCACATTAAGCCTGTGCAAGTGCAAAGGGAGGACAGGAAGCAGTGTCTCTACTGCAGAGGATGTTAAAGATATGGGGTGGCAGTGGTTTGGATGGGTGGACAGCAGCAACAGCTTTTAGCTTAGTCAAGTTTAGTCACAGTTCCTGTGAAGGAAATGCATTGCTACATTGAAAACTGCAACCCAGTTTGATCTGTTGGCCAATGGGCAGTTCTAGTGGATCTTGGTCACTCACATTACAGTAACAGTGGTGATAATGACCTTGATTTTGATGTCATTTTGTGTCTCTTTGCAGCCATTTTGTATTGTTATGCCACTGTTTGTGTCTCTTTGTGGTTGTAGTCACTTTACCTTTATTTGTGCAAACTTCATTCTTTTGTTCATTCATTGAAAGGTTAAGGTTTATTTCTCCTCATCTGCAGTGAATCCATGTTGCTACTACCCTTGTCAGAACTCAGGGGTGTGTGTTAGATTTGGTACAGATGAATACAAATGCGACTGCACTCGCACTGGCTTCTATGGAAAAAACTGCACCGTTCGTAAGTGAAACTAAATTTGATTTTCAGCTTAAACCTCTGCATCGATACATAAGTCTGTTTTTGTAAAAGTAATAATCACAAGTGCTGTCAAGGAAAGTGTGGATATCTTCCTTCCTTTCCACCAACTAGAAACTGAAAACCAAAAACATTACATAATCTTAGAAGGAGATAAACACAAGTCACGTGCCTATTTTTTTTTTTTTTACTTTTGTGTGTAGCGGAGTTCTGGACCAGAGTTCGACTCATGCTGAAGCCCAGCCCCTCGGTGGTTCACTACGTCCTCACCCACTTTCAGTGGCTCTGGTACCTGGTCAACAACTCTTTCCTGCAAGATACCATCATGAGATTAGTGCTGACAGGTAGGTGATGAGATTACAGCCCTCAAGCAAGTCACTGAATCAGAAAAACCACAGACCACAGACACAGATAAATCAACAGGACTGGCCTGGAGATAATATTTTCCCACAGTTTGCTTCAGATCTACATTACATCTGTTTACAACGTGTGTGTTTTGATGGGTTGTGGTCTAAGTCATAACCATCGAGTCATAATTGTCATGTATGGACTGAAGTGAGAAAACATTTATCGCATTATCGATCTGGAGTATTTTCTCTCTAGCACCTGTTCTGAGCACGTGCACAGCCAAACTTGTTCTGCAAAAGACAGTTTGAGCCCACAAGAGGAACTGATTTAAATAAGCATTGAGATTTCCTCTGGTAAATGCTGTCAGCGCTCTCACTTTGACCTGCTGTAGCCTACGCCTCTGAAAGTAAACTCAGGCAGAGTCATAGGTTAAGTAACACTACATTTCCCATGAAAAAAAAAATTTCACTTGACCACAACCTCGTTGGTCAGAACTGATGATGTTAATATTTTACAACAGGCCACAAACATCACATGTTTGTGACTATTTTCAGCTACAGATTAAGATACATTTGATGTGTTACTGAGCATCTACAGCCAGGGGACAGTGGTGAAACATGACACTCAGATGAGAGCTGTGTTGTTAATTGACATTTCTAGTAGATTATGGATGACCATGGAGATCTAAAGAGTGAGACCCGTATGACCGAAACCTCCCAAAACTACTGCAAAGTACCAACTCAAGAGAAAAAAGTTGACTTTGAATGTGAAGACACATACAACACATTACTGTGGTGACTTCCTCATACTTATAGCAAGGTGTAAAAGTACTTCTTCAAGAGAAACTCTCAAGTCATCACGGGATCGATTAGACAGAAAATAGGTAGGCCCAGCTGTATTTCTGCATTGCAGTGATTTAAGATGTACTAATCTACTTAGGAGACCTCTCAGGGTCACTGAATCATCTTTTTCATCAAAAGATATCAGGCTACTTTTTAGAAGATTGGCAAACGTGGAAATTATATGTAAAAGAAACTGCAGTAAACCACTACCACTGTCTTCCTCTCCCAAAGTCAGAAGTGACCTTATTCCAAGTCCTCCGACCTACAATACCAAATATGGATACCTCAACTGGGAGTCCTACTACAACATCTCCTACTACACCCGACTCCTCCCTCCTGTGCCTGAAGGCTGCCCTTTGCCTATGGGAACTAAAGGTGGGACCACAATTGTGTACATTTTGAGATCGAGTGTCAAATAATAATAATGTCCATTTCTCTAACTCTAATTCATCAGCACAACACACCATGAAATTGAAATGTGTCTGTCTTTGCAGGTAAACCTGTGCTTCCTGACCCCAAAGAGTTGTCTCAACGTTTCTTTAAGAGAACCAAATTCAGGCCTGACCCCCAGGGAACCAATCTGATGTTTGCCTTCATGGCACAGCACTTCACCCACCAGTTCTTCAAGACAAACCATGAGGTTTCCAGTGGCTTCACCAAGGCCTTAGGACACGGGGTAAGATAGGCTTCTAGCAACTAACAATCAAACCTGTTGAGAATCAAGCATGAAGCTTGTCGAGTTTTATTATCAAATGTATACAGCATATTCTTCTCTTGCTCACTCAGGTAGATGCCGGTAATATTTATGGAGACAACCTCGAGCGGCAGCTTCAACTACGGCTTCATAAAGATGGAAAGCTGAAATATCAGGTGAGAGAAGAAGAAGCTTGACATTTTAGCCTTACTTTGTGTGATAATTAAGTGTGCCTAAGCCTAAACTCAACAACATGCTGTATGTATACACAATACAGCCAAACTACATATTGCAAATACACACCATGCAAAACAAATACAGAACAACAGCTAGCTAAGGATGCTAACTGCCCTATACAACTCTTAAAACCCACCAGGTCGATGGCATGTAGCACCACAGGAACAGGTATTGTCAATGTACTCTCCACAATTCAAGTGCGTAATTTTCCCGCCAGTATAAAATTATGATATATTCAGATTTGTTGGCAATGGCACTGAACTCCTACCTTTGAGGGTGGTGAAGTCCAGCTGTCAGTTTATTCCTCCATTATTCATATTCCTTTAGTCCAGGGATGTCAAAGTCAAATACACAGAGGGCCAAAAAGACAAATTTGCTACAAGCCGAGGGCCGGACTGATTCAATGTTTATTAACATATTGAAATGATTGCACATAGTCTATTGAACATAACACTGTGTATTTTTTATGCCCATCAACCTCAAGTGAAACATTTTTCAACACACAGACAAAAAATACTTCCTGAAATAAAAATCACATGCCCTCTGCATTAAATGAATAAAGCAATATTGTCAAAACAGGTAAACAGCAAAAACGTAAATGTCTGTGCAAAACAAAAAATCAAGCTGATGAATAATGAGGCCGATGCCCGCTTGCTGCGCTGCAGTGAGTTCGCGCGCTACGGTTGCATTGTGGGTAATGTAGTATTAGCGCGCGCAAAACACCAACGGGCGTTTACGGCCAGCGGGCCGGTTCTAATACTAATCAAATATCATCCCGCGGGCCAGAGATAATTCATTCGCGGGCCGGATCTGGCCCGCGGGCCTTGACTTTGACACATGTGCTTTAGTCCAAGCATTCACAGATAAGCAGCTTTGACATGGTCCCCGACTTCTGTCAAGTAAAATCCATTGCAGACAGCTGGGCAACGTCTTCTTACTCAAGTTTAATCCTAATTCAGTACAATAATGCAGAACATTATCATAGACAAAAATCACCAAACAGATGTTTTACAAATAATAAATATAACCTACACAATCCGCAGTTTCAAATTCTCAGCGACCGTTAGCCGTTAAATTAACGGCTGAGCTTGTTTACGTTCACTGTAATAAAAATGGCGGTTCGTTGCTATCAGTTAAACTGTAAAAATGGCGTCCATAGCCCACTGACCGCGGTAACTCAAAGAGGGACAAAGAAAGAAACTCGTCGCTTTATAAACAGTCAAGTAACTTCTTGTCTTCTTCTGCTAAAGGGATATACCTATCCTATGCCTCACCTGCCGATCAGCAGGTGCTACCTAAATAACAACCGCCCCCCCAACACAACACTAAAAATATTGGTTCCTATGAAACAGGTGTGTTTTAACTTTTTCCATTAATTGGCAAAACTATGTAAAAAATACAAAATTTATTCTTATAGTACAAATCAAATAACTCAATTAACTTAATACTACTCATCCATAAGTCAATATTACCCTGTACCCCACATGCCCTGAACGGATCTTTTTACAGTCTCTATTTGAGAATCTGTGTTGTAAGAAGACAAAAACATGCAGTTTTGACTGTTTCCTGTATAATATTCGTGTATACCAGTAGGCAACTTCTGTGTCCTTACATGAAAACAATGTTGGGTATGCTTGTCTTTGTAAGTTTGCTGTTTACAAATCAGAAGTATCCCCGCAATCATTTGTTGAGCTTTTATCCTGGCAGGTATCCTACAAGGGACAGATAATCACCTGAACTAACTTTAACTTTCACTTCCTGTATCATGATAATTTAAGTGAATATTTTGTAACAGTTTCTATGGAGAGGAGATGGTGATAAAACAAAGGCGGGGCAATATTCAGTGCTTTCACTCTTTCTCTAGTGGCTGCTTATCTTTATTTTATTTTATTTTTTAACACACTTTAAGCTGTGATAGAGGCTTGTGACAGGACTTCCTGAAGACCTGACACTTTAGACCAGGGGTGTCAAACTCATTCCACAAAGGGCCGTGTGGCTGCAGGTTTTTGTTCCAACCAATCAAGAGCACACAGTTTGACTAATCAACTGTCTGAAGACTGAGATCAGTTGATTAACTGAGTCAAGTCTGGTGTGCTGCTGCTTGGTTGGAACAAAAACCTGCAGCCACTCGGCCCTTTGTATAATGAGTTTGACACCACTGCTTTAGACTATAAGAAAGTCACTCTGCTTTAGATCTGTGGGGTTTGGGTGTTTTACTTTTAGCCACGAGGGAGCAAAACAAAGCAGACATTTGGAAGAATTTGTTAAACTTCATTCAAACTTTCTCCTGACTCGTGACTGGTTTTGTTTTTCCACAGTTAGCGAATGGAGAGATGTACCTGCCAACTGTATCTGAGGTCCCTGTGCACATGGTGTACCCTGAACGTTTGCCTGCACAGCATCGTCTCGTCACTGGTCAGGAGTTATATGGCATCCTGCCGGGTCTCACCATGTACGCCACCCTATGGCTGAGGGAGCATAACAGAGTGTGTGACATCCTTAAGGCCGAACATCCCACCTGGGACGATGAGCAGCTTTTTCAGACCACAAGACTCATCATCATTGGTGAGGGCCTAAGAGGCATACACTTTACTCTCTAACCAACAGTTTTGACAAGTTTTTGAAAGAAATCAGATTTAAAAATTTGCCTTTCTTTATTGCACAACTGCTGCTTTTTCCATCTGCTTTGCTTTACTCTTTTATTTATATGGCATTTGGCTTTACCAAAAAATTCAGTGTCAATAACACAGGCTAGTAACAGACAGAAATTATAACTTGGAGATACTGTAACCTTGAGACAGTTTACCACATTTACATGAGCTAAAGGGTGAACTGATTTGATTTTGGTGGTTAAAGGTCAAAGGTCAACATCACTCTAAGTTATAGGACTAGAACATCAGAGTTATGACCACACAATTCTGCACTAATTTGACACTGTGCAAACTTCCATCTACTAAATGTTTTTGTTTTTAATGACAGCACATGATGGTTTTATTTGTTGCCCTCCAGGGGAGATCATCAACATTATAATAGAGGAGTATGTGCAACAGCTGAGTGGTTACCAGCTGAAGCTGAAGTTTGACCCCACCCTGCTCTTCAACACGCGTTTCCAGTACAGTAATCGCATCGCTCTGGAGTTCTGCCAGCTCTACCACTGGCACCCGCTGATGCCCGACAGCTTCCTCATCGATGGAGATGAAATCCCCTACTCACAGTTTCTTTACAACACCTCCATCCTCACGCATTATGGGGTGGAGAAACTAGTGGATGCTTTTTCTCGACAGTCTGCAGGACAGGTAGAGTTACATCTTGTAACGCAGCCTCAGTCGTGAGTTGTAAATAACTTAAATGAAATGGCAGGGAAGCAAATATCTTAAGAAAATATGCAACGGCACAGTAAAGTCTGAGACCACTTCCCCATTCACTTGAGTAGGCCCATGTAACATTCAGTGACACACACACTTCATCACCATCCCCGGTGGATGCAAAAACTATCCTATAGTATAAATGTTGCATTCACATACATGAGTTTTGTGCAGCCTTTCTACTCGCACAAGCACTTATCTATGTGAAAGATTGAGAAAGATCATCTTTCACTTGGATAAGTGATTGTACGACATGTAAACTGACACATATTTATAACCACAAAACCACAGTGTTTTTTTAAATTCCACATTAAAGCGCTCTTCTTCTCATAATTACTTCCTAAAACCAACTGATAGATGCTCTCAGACACAATGTTCCAGCAGCAGCATGTGCATGCAAAGTGTGAGGCCTCTTTTTGCAGATAGTGTTGATCATTTAGTGGTTTTTGCTTGGCAAGCAAAAAGAGAGTGGATGGCTTATCACTCACAGCGTTATTGCACTGTTCACTGAAATAATACCACAGTAACTTCCCCTGTATTTCAGATCGGTGGAGGTCACAACTCTCATGAAATTGTGCTCAAAGTGGCAGAGATGGTCATCAAAGAGTCCAGAGCAGCCCGTGTGCAGCCATTCAATGAATACAGGAAGAAGTTTAACTTGAAACCTTACACCTCTTTCTCCGAGTTTACTGGTGAGCAGGAAAAAATGCACATACAACTTCCTTCTGAAAGTTTCTTGCCTCTTTTGGTTGTCACACACACACACACACACACACACACATACACACAGATATCATATGCAATTGAATAAACCATAACATCATTCTGTATCAGATGTGGTATTGGATTTGATTGTATCTGTATTATTATCATTTATTTATTGACAGTTGCCAGGCAACAACAAGGTGATAAAGGCATACTCAGCTACTTCCTCCAAACAGCAAAGGAAGGAACCATTAGAGCACATTGCAGTCTGATGTATACTGTGTTTCAATATACAGTCCTTCATGGGGCTGTTTTCTATTAGACATGTCTATGATGTAATTATAGTGGAGAACCTGTAAGTTAATTACCAGTTGTTTCATCTTGTTAAAACAGATGACAAAGAAATGGCCAAAGGTCTCGAGGAACTCTACGGGGACATTGATGCTTTGGAGTTTTACCCCGGAGTCATGCTGGAGAAAACTCGTCCTAATGCTATATTTGGTGAGAGCATGGTGGAGATAGGCGCTCCCTTCTCCTTGAAAGGCCTTATGGGAAACCCCATCTGCTCCCCCGTTTATTGGAAGCCCAGCACCTTCGGAGGGGAGACGGGCTTCAACATTGTCAAAACTTCCACTTTAAAGAAACTGGTGTGTCTCAACACCAAGTGGTGTCCATACGTGGACTTTCATGTTCCACGAGATGAGCAGGAGGCAAAACTGAGGAAACCATCGACTGAGCTCTAATGAATCAGTTTGTTATAGATGACATTACAGTCCATTGCAGTCCATTGTAAAGTTTGTTATAATCCCATTCAGACTGGATTTGAGTATTATTTCAATGCTGCAGCAGATAATACACTGACCATATACCTCCTGGAAATACAGCTTTGTGAAACATAAGATGTTGTTGCATGTGTCGTTTTGTCATGAGGAAGCCCAGGTCTGGGGTTAGATGCCTCTCTCTGACACAATATAGCTGCTAGTGGGTCAATATAGAGTAAACATGTGGTTGAACCCAGGTCTCTGTATTTCATACACTGTCAAAATTCACAAAATTGGTGTAAATCTAAAAATGCAATTGAGCATTAGATACAATTTATATCTAAAAGCTTTACATTCAGTAATTATGGTTTTACCTTTTGAATTTATGTAGCATATAAGATGTAGCTTTGTTAGCGCTTCATGGTTTAAATGGCTTTATAAAATATGCTAACCTGCTAAAATGGACCATAAATATTATTGCTACTTAACATGAGCATGTTAGTATTAGCATGAGCATGTTAGTGAAGGTAACCTGAACTGAGAACAACAAAAACTACAGTTTCACCACTAAATGTCTAAATGTGATGATGTGTCTGAGTTCACACTGACTGACAGGATGAGGGCGGTGATATCTTGTAGCTACGTGTGAAAAAAGTGGTCACCCACTACTTTGGTTTTGTTGATGACCTGAAATTTACACAAGTTTAGAGGTGACATCTTTGTAGCTGTTGCACAGAGTCAAGCATGAAACCATAACTGCTCTGTCATTGGGGGCAACCACACAGAACCTACTGTGCAGATAATATCGTGAGAAACAACAGATAAAATCATTACTTTAAAGATAAATAATAGTTAAGGTACATTTGTTACTATGCAATAATGTTTGCAATATGTTACTATGCAATAATGTTTGCAATATGTTACTATGCAATAAAGTTAATGAAGTATAATATGTAAGATGCAAATGTAATGTGCTGTATTTAATAGGAGAAAAGCATGGTTATACTGACCTCTGTAGGTTACATGGTTGAATGTCTTGAATATTTGCTGCACATGTTCACTCAGCAGTGCCATAGCAGCCTGTACAACACTTTGAGCTTGTGAACATTTTAGCCTCGAGGCGGCACCCACACAGTATGTTCAGATTATATTTAAGACCTTTTCCGTTGTAGACAAGTGAATTTATCTCAGTTTCAGGTTCCTGTTTGTTGCACACACTGCCCTGACTCACTGGGGCACAAGTGAAAACTATCTACTCTTCATAAAGTGACTTGAAACTGACTACAAATAAAACATCAGTGTTCAAAACAGGTAGGAAGAACTGAGGCTTGATTATCTCTCTCTTGAGCAGTGATCAACGTCTTTTGTCAGAAAACAAGGTGAGAAAATAACACTAAAGCCATGTACTCTAAATATGTCCAAAGAAGCACATGTAGTTAAAGCTTCATGTATTCAGTAAATGAAAGAACGATTTATTTTGAAGGATCTGAGGTACAGGCAAAAATATCACCAAGAACTTCGGTTGTGTGGACTAAATGTTTATTGATAGAGCCCCAATTATCTTCCTTTGGTTTCAAAAAAAAAAAAAAAAAAAAAGGTTTAACAGTCAAGCAGCTTGATATAAGAGAATGAGCAGGTCACTGAAAAGTCACAAAAATTGCAATGTTTTCTGACAAAGTAATGTATCCTTGGCTGTTTCACCATAAAAGTCTTGTCTACTGTACAACACATTATTAGCCAACTTGAAATAACTTGAAATCACTTACATAATATGAATCTGACCAAGGGTCTCCTACCTAAATAATAATAAAGTTAATACTAGACATGTACATTTTCTCTTTTGTGTTTCAAAAAAAGAGAATTAAAACAAAAAGAAAGCGAAACTATTAATGATTAAACTGTAGGTGTATTCAGAAATAACCAGTTAAACATGTAACATGACATTAAAAAAATGCAACCAAATACAGAAAATGTTGTGCTAAAGCTATGAAATACACATTAACCAAAAGATGTTGTATTGCCGAGAGTTGGATGAGAAGATCAATACTGACCAAGGTGAGCTAAGATAACTGCTTCATGGCTTCAGCTACATAGGTGCACCAAAGCAGCCATAATTGCTTGGTTGGTAATTTGGACTTGATGCCTTTATCTGTAGTGCTACTTACATTGGTGACATCTGGCAGTTGACTGGTCGTTGTCCCGACTGTTCACTAATGGAGGACTGAAGAGAGGGGCAGCCATTGAAGAGGAATTAGACACTGAATTGATATGTGTGGTTGTGCCTACTGCCATTGAAGCAGTGGCTGCTGGGTAAAAATGGACATCAACAGCGACTGTAGTGAGACCCAGGGAGACGTGGTGCGACAGGAGCAGGGGAGGGTTTCCATGTGAGATACTGAGGCTGTGGTGGATTGGTGCTACACATGGCTCAGCACATTGCAGGGTTAATGAAGAGCGCAGGCCCTCCTCATGTCTGGATGGTGGGGAGGGGGAAGGTGATCGGGAGGGTAAAGATGACGGAGGAGGTAAGGCATCCTGGCATGAGCTGTGGTTGTCTTCTCTGTTGCTGGTCCAGTCCTCAGAGCACTGCAGCTGAATGCTGGGCTGGGACAAAGTGAAGCCCTTCTCCTCTTCCTCCAGAGAAGGATCAATCTGAAACAGGAGCAAAAGGTGGGAACTTGAGGACATGTTGTGATATGACCCACAGGCCAGTGGGGTTTATGGGATTAAATGAGCTCTCGTTTCTGTGGTAGCAAACCTTTGTGTCAAGAATGGGTTCAGGATAAGTCTCTACAGTGACTGAGTGGTTGCCTGGGTTGGTTTGTGTATCCTCTTGAGGATCCTCAAATGTGGGCTCCATCTGCACTGTGACCAAACTGGGTCCTGGAGGTCGAGCTCGGGTGTCTGATGTGTTGGGGCTCTGCTCAATCACTGCAACGCAGTCATCATCTTCAAAAGCTCTGAGACAGACAAGTAACACTCTGTTTTCATGCATCATTACCAAAGAGAAATTCAAAGGCCTTATCACTTTCATTTTCTGTTGTCTAATGGCATACTCACCTGTTTTCATATGTACGTCCTGCTGCTCGCCGTTCTGCATGTCGTATGGGTACACCCAGATTCCTCTGAGCTGTTCAGGGCATTAATTAAACAACTTGGCTTTGACACATCATAGCTGTAGAGTGTAATGCCCACTCCTATCTTTACAGGTGCACAATAAATCTTGGGAAAGACGGCACCTCGAAAGCTCAAAACAACTTATAGCTTGTTTATTTAAACTATATACAAAATGTTCAGGAATTAAAATAGGTTTAAAAACCTGCTCGGCTTGTTGGTGCAGGTTCATTCTTCTGGACAACTGAATAGAAGGTAACCGTGATGAAGATGAAAGCCAAAGAAACGCCCACTCCCACCACAATGGGGATGTCATGTTTCTCCAGCACGGGCAGCCATGAAGGAGACTGCTGCGTCACTCTGGAGTGTGAACGACAAACAGAAGTGTTTTGTTGTGCTGTTGTTACCATGAAACTCTGTAGTAGCATGAAATACCAGGTGCACCATCCTCTTTTCCTTTGACTTACCTGGGATCATTACTGGTCATAGGTGATTGAGAAGTATTCCTCTTCAGCCACTCAGTAAGGTCAGTGTCATTGGCTGATTTAGCTGATTGGACTGGGTCACCTTGCTGAGTAACATTTGGTTGATCAGAAATGTTTGCCTGATGGACAACTGGATTCTCCAGGTCTATTGCTGAGAGATCAGTGGTCTGATCATGAGGGTGGATGGTTGAGACTGAAGGCTGTGGATGTTGTGTTGGAAAAGACTGAGGGTGGGTTTGAGGAAGTGTTGAAATGGATGAAGTTGGTTTTGTTGTTGGGGGTTGACTGTGAACTTGGGATGGCTGAGGCATGGTCACTAATGAAGGTGGAAGTTGTGTAGGAGGCAGATGGTGCTGAATTGTCGATAGCTCCAGATGGAACTTGGGTAAGAAACTGAAAGTGAAGGATTGTTGAGGATGAGTTTGAGGTATTTGTGAGCGGGTTGGTGACGGCTGTTGACGTAGAGGGTTAGTTTGGGAAATCTGGGCTGAGGTCAGCTCGTGGTAGGATGGGTAGAATTTACTTTTTGTGACCAGCAGGGGTGTCTGAGTTTGAGATAGGTGCAACTGGGTGGCTGAACCAGAGAGGCTTGTCATAGTTTTGGTTACAATACTCTGTGTTGGAGTCTGAGAGTATGAATTTGACTTGAGAAAACCAAACAGTCCATCCAGGGGACGCTTTGACTGTGGTTGAGTCACAGGCCTCTCTGTGATGAAGTCTGTGGTTTGAAAGGTTAGAGACACAGTATGGGTGGTAGAGCTCTGAGTATCGGGTACTGTCAGTAATTCCTCAGTGACTTTATGCTGAAATTGTGCATGTGATGTTGTTAATGTGAAATGGGATTGACTTTCAGGGAGTTGATACTGCGGAGTTGTACCCAACATTTCAACAGTGACAACTGATGTCTGGCTGGGTGTTGCTGTTTGTTCACTATCTGAAATCAGAATCGTAGCACTAGTTACTGGCAGTTGTGGAGGCGGAGGAGGCGGCAACATAGGAGGCTGCATCTGTGTGACTAAAGGCTGGTTTGGATTGGTTGTTGGCTGAATCATGTGGTGATGTGAAAGATGCCCAGGTGGCCTCGGTGACATCTTTGACCCAGCCACTGCTCCCTTTGAAAATGTAGAGAAGGTGGCAGCTCTGCTTGTTGGAGCATCACAGTTTGATGAGAAGCCTGAAATGGTGAAATACAAAATCAAGCAATTGATTATACCAAAATCCAATGCCAAAACGTTCTTTTCTTACAACATGCATTGCTCCAACCATCAGTGCTATAGTTGTATTTCCAATTTACAAACAACAAAGGATATTCACTGATAGTTACCCCGAGAGAAAGTGAGTAATGATGAGCCTTAAAATTATACGCTAAAATCATTAACCAGGTAACTTCTAAAATCTTGGAGCATTTGAAAAGATGGTTGGAGGTCTAAAAATACATACATGTGGCTTCCTTATGCTGAGCCTGTACATGTAGATGGTGTCTTGTCTTAAGGTATCGCTCAGCCATAAAGTCACTGGATTGGGAAACTGGCAGTTCTTTGCTAGTGTTGCTGCTCTGGAAAAATATGAAAACAAAGAATCTTAGTTTTGAAACAGACGACATTTGAAACAAGCAGAAACGAGCGAAGCCACAAAACCAGTTATAAGCAGGTTAAAGGCCACAAAAAGGAAAATAGTGATGTCACTCTTGACAGCAGAAAGCCACCACAAATAAAGTTACAGCTTCTGGACTGAGACCACACACTGTTTTGGAAGAAAAACAGTGTCACCTAGTGGTGGAAGAGGTAATAGATCTTTTACTCAAACAAAAGTGCCAATACCACAGTTTGAAATTACATCATAAATCATCCTTAAGTAGTTAGACTATGTTATGATACGTTAAAAAGTTGTTGATGCTGATGCATCAATGTGCTCGAAGCATTTTCATGTTGTATCTACAGCTGGATAGTTCAGTCCAGTGGTCGTCAACCTTTTAAACTAACCTCTACCACACAAACATTTGGTTTCTCTCCACCACCGGTGTCACCACACAAGCCATAGCAGAGATTTTCACATCAACATCATTACTCACAGCAGACAAAACCAGTCTTGTCTGCTTGCCTCTATCAGCTGGATGATCTTCAGCTTTAGGACAGAGGACAGCATGAGACAGAATCAGCAAGGAGAATAGACTTGTGCATATGAGGTCAACAAAGCATATTGTTAAATATCTATGATGGTGCATAACTTTAACCTCAACATACATATAACCTAGGAAATGTTATCTTTGTCTTTGTATATGATTTCGTTGGTTGTGTTAAATGAATAAGTACTATATAGCAGCCACCATTTACCTTTTACCTAAGTGGCATAAGGACCGAAGTGATCCATAACTGAATTTCTGTTCATGGTACCAGCATACCAAAAGAAATCTAATCTCATGTGACAACCTCTTTTTTTGATGGGTGATTGATTTGAAAGAAATGATCAATACACCCATTGCTGAGAACCACAGTGTTGCTCATATGCAGATTGTTGTCAAATGAAAAATGATCTGGCACAATAATCAACAAACAATTCCCTTATTTCCACGTGCTCCTCTTCTGTAAGTGCAACAGACTCTGTCTTAGTTTTAGGTTAAATATGAAATAGGAAATAACAGTAAAGTACCTGTGACAGTGAGGATGGTGCGTCTCTGATGGCGTCCTGCTCGGTTCTCTGCAGTGCAGTAATATTCTCCTCCATCAGACCTCTGCACATTTGAAAGATGCAGAGCTCCATCTTCTACACAGCAGTAAAAAAACAAACAAACAAGCAGATGTTACTGGCTGTCTTCCAGCTGCTTTGACCTTTTGTTAAAAAAAAACAAAAAATCATGTTCGCTGCTGAAAATAACTCCAAGCTGCTGCTCTCCTGTCACTCACCATCCACATGTCTGTCCTCAGTGAGACTGACAGGGGACTGTGTCTCTCTGCCTCTGGTCCAGGTGTATGTGATGGGCTGGATCCCCACAGCCTTGCAGGGCAGGACAGCTGAAGCCCCAACGCTGCAGCTTAGGTGACCTAGAGAGGTCACGATGATGGGGCTCACTGGGAGGAGAATAAAAAGAAGTTTAATTCAAATTCTGCCCTTTATGCATTAAAATTGTATATTTTTTGCAGTATGTTGCTTTCAAAAATACCAGCAACTCTCAGCATTGCTGTGCTGCGACTTTGGCCGAGTGTGTTGGAAGCCTCACACACATACACTCCCTCATCGTAGCTCCTGGCTGACTGGATGTAGAGAGTGGCATTTCTCAGTCTGCCGAGAGATGTAAGAGGTCATACACCAGAGAGCAGATGTCTCAGTGCCTCATGTGTCATAACATCACACTTACCCCACAGCAATCTTGCCTCCAGTTTGCTTGGAGTGACCTCTCTTGATCCAGCTGATGGAGGGTAAAGGGTGACCCGAGACCTGACACTCCAGCACCACCCGAGCACCCACTGGTACCGTCAACAGCTGGGGCCACACCTTCAACGATGGAGGTGCTGCCAAGGAAAAAGTAAAAGAGTCACTGACTGTTTCCACTAGAAACTATCACTTTGAATGATGAGTGCTGCAGTGTAAACATACCCAGCACAGTTAGTGTAGCTCGTCTAGAGGTGAGAAATCTGTGAAGGTAGATGTTGGAGGCTCTGCAGAAGTAACTCCCACTGTCAGACTCTTGGACACTGTAGAGAAAACAGTGTCAGAGATAATCAAACATCCATCCATTAGATATGCTGTTTACACAGTTAAGAGTCACCAGTTAACCTAATGGTGCATGTCTCTGGACTGTGGGAGGAAGTCGAAGCACCCACACAGGCATAAAAATGCTCCAGACCTGGGGCTCAAATCCAGAACCACGAAACCACTGCACCACCAAGCTCAAATATACTTTCACATATTTTGTCAGCAGCTTGTAGTATGTGTTATTGTAACTTAAATAATACTGACATAGCTTTTGAATTAGTTGATAATAAAGGAATGTCTCTGGTAAACTGTTACCTAGTGCATACATTCATATGTATATGACTTTAAAAAATGTGCAACACAAAAACTATCTGGTGGCTTTATACACAAGAGCAAAATGAATTTTTGTAGCACTTTTCAAAACCAAGCTTACAAAGTGCTGCACAGAACAAAACGGAACAACAGAGTAAAACACAATAAAACACAAGCAATAAAAAGTATAAAAACTACACACAAGACAAACCACAAAAAACAGGTGAGTTTTTAACAACTTCTATTGACAGACTCTGCATTTTAAAGTAACAGAGGGTGAGAACCACGACTGAAAAGGCCTGGTCACCTTTAGTTTCTAAATCTAAAATGCACATAAAGCACACAAACATGTAGAATGAAAAGCCTTTACACACCTGTAAAAGAAGAGGTCTCCACTGGGCAGCACAGTGACACGAGCTGTGGGAGTGAGGAGCTGGTTGTCTTTGAACCAGGAAACCTGTGCTGCTGGTCTGCTGAGCGGAGGTCTGCAGGTGACCGTGACGTTGACGCCTCTCTTCACCGTCAGGTTTACGGGCTGCTGCACAAAACTCCAGTCCATCTCTAGAAATACAACATGAGTGTTGCTATAAGTTATGCTGTGTGCGACATAATTAACTTTACAATGTTATTATCATTATTGTTATTATTATTATTACAGTACCAGCTGGAAGTAGGAAGGCCGGTTGGGACTTGATTGTCTCTTTCTGGTTTGATGCTTCACAGTGATAAAAGCCCTCGTCCTCCCTCGTCACATTCCTGAGACAAAAATCGACTAAAATCAAATCAACAGGCAGTGTGATACCTCCAGCAGCTCTAGCAGTTCATGTTGCACACCTATTATTACAACTAAAAACAACGACAACAATAAAGAATTAATATTCCTCTTGTCCCACCTGAATGTGAGCAGCTGTCCATTGTTCTGCAGGCTGAACAAGGCCGAGCAGTTTGTCAGGAGGCAGCCGTTTTTGAACCAGTGCACCATGGGAACAGGGAAGCCGCGGACAGTGCAGTGCATGGAGACCTCTGTTCCTATAGCAACAGTGATGTTGTCAGGGCCCTGGATGATCTGCAGCCGTCTGGGAACCCCTGCAAGGCAGATGGACATTTAGTCCCAACACTGTCCAACAGTGACCACAGCTTAGCACTGGCTCACAACCTGTCAACAAAAAAACAGCATCATGCACATGTTTGTCCTCACCCTGCACAGTGAGTTTAGCTGGTTTGCTCATCTTGCTGATGTTCAGTGAAGGATTGTGTGCGACACAAACATAAATCCCATCATCCTCTAGTGTTATGTTGAAAAGATGTAGAGTTCCTGAGGTTTTCCTCTGGTGTCCACCTCCAAACTCTCCCTGAAACAGAAGACACACTGTAATACAGCTCTGTCTGAGAAGGACATGATGAGGACATGAAGGACATGATTTTATATATATATATATCTTTGTTGTGCTGTGATTCATGAATTGGGATCAGTGTAAGACTTAAAAATGTGGCTACAATAACATGGCTTTATTTCACATGCTTTGCCCCCTTGCTGAGCTAGAGCAGGGGTGGTGAACCAGGTGCCATGGAGAGCCATGTGTATACAGGTTTTCCTTCCAACCAAAGACTTCAACAGGTGATTTCACTGATTAACACACCTTCAGCCCGAGAGGTGTGTTAATCAGTGAAATCACCTGTTGAAGGCTCTCCATGGCGCATGGTTCACCACCCCTGAGCTAGAGGAAAGAGCAAAAATAAAAAACTGAGAAAAGGGTGTTCAGTGTGGTATTACAAGGGTAAAGAAGTCCTACAAGTAAAGACATTCAAGTCCATTCAGTCCAGCAGGTCTCTACCTGGATCTGTCGACCTCTTGTGACCTCCCCTCCATCTTTGAGCCAGCTGATGCTCGCAGGAGGCGAACTTTCCCCAGACACACACTGGAGGAAAACTCCCTCTCCTTCCCTGACGGTTTGGTCCTGAGGACTGAAGAAAACATCCTCCAAACCTGGACCACACAGAGACAGACATTTGGACACATTATTATCCATTTCATGTTTCTATCTCCATATACAGACTCTGGTGATATTTGGAATATATTGAGTATTAAGTTTGTCTCAGGAAACAGGAGACACAGTCGTCCAATGACCGGTCTTAATCTCAGTCTGTGGCACCACATGGACTCACCCAGTTGGGACGAGACTGCCAAGCTGGACAGGATGAGCAAACAGAGGTGGGGAGTCATCTGTGGGAGGATCCTCGTGGAGGTACAGTCAGTCATCCTACTGCAGAGCTCCCTGGGAGGCACGAGGAAACCACCATACAGCTTCATCCATGGTGTCAGCTGGGAGACTGTGTGCGTGTGCACAGAAAAACAGGGAGGAGTTGAAACAGGAAGTGTCAAGGTCAGCTGTTATTTCACTTTACTCAGTGTCATGAGCACTGATGCAGACTGCTTCCTCGCCTCAGCGTGCAGTTATAATCAGGGAAGAAGGAAGTTTATCAAAGGACAGCTCCAGTCCAATGATAATAATATGTTATAATGTTAGAAATATGTTAAATCTATTAAATACTCTGTTTAAAATGGTTTGTATGAGTCAGTTTTCTCTTGTTATTCCAAAATCCAGTATTTTAGTTTTGGTAAATAAACTACAATAAAAACAAAACAACAACATAACACATGGGTCAACACATGACGTACATTCATGCTCTTTAGTATTTGGGTCAGGGACAGATAAGGGTTGGCAAGATGAGCAATGCCGGGCCGTACCTGGCCGTCACCGGTAACAGGAGCCTCAAGGACTGTGCTCATGGATGTAATAGATCCATGACTATGCTGCGACGAGTAGGAACACCATTGTGGTGAGCTGGGATGCGGGTGCTAGCGGCGGAAACTAGCCGCTACCGCTAGCGGAAGTTAGCGTCGAGCTACCGGGTGTTAGCCGTGGCGGATAACATCCGCTGGCATTTGCTTCTAGCATCTGGGACAGCTAACGGCGCTAGCAGCCCTCCTGCTCGTGCTGCACGGAACTTCACCTGCTCTGTCATTGGCTGGAGAGAAAACTCAGACTCTCCACCCGGAAACGTCCGCGTGCACAACAAAACAAAGCAAAAGACCAAAATACAGGTGGGTGGAGGGCGCTCTGCAGACACAGTCACCTCCACACAGGACTAGAAGCCCACAGGTGATGATTAAGCCGGATTTATTTATAAAAGTGTAGCGTTTATTTTTGAGCAAAAGACTCCAGACTCTACCTTGAACAAAAGACTGAATGCCCTGAAAATGTCCAAAGGTGTAACCACAAAATAAATATTATATATTTATCCACCTACAGTGGATTTAGGTGTACTTATAAGTATGCTTTCTTCTTCTTGATGTGTATTAATGCATTTTGGCAACACAAAAAAAGAATTACCTTCATTCCACATTTGAGCCCAGATTTATTTATTTTCCTGTATATAGTCAGATTTTTATGGAAACGCCACTTGACACTGGGCTGCAACATGTCGCTGACCCATTTACTGACAATACAACCCAGTAAATGTGCAGCATGATGGAGACTAATGTAAAAAAAAGATTTGTAATGATACGACTTCATCTTTGGTTTCTCTCATCAGTGCTCACTGGACCATTACTGTACCACATCCTATATGAACCTGCTTTTTGCTTATGTTCACTTTTGATCAGTTTCCAGCAAATGTATTCAGCAGATGAATTTAACATTATTCTCTCTCGGTCTCTCGCCCCCCCCCCCTTTCTCTTTGCTTCATTCCTATTTTGGTTGTGAGTCTGTGGCACCGCAGCAAGCTCAGCTTTGTCCTCTGTAGTCCCTTGAATGGGCCCAGCCACTTTATAGAGCTCGCACTGTGACCCTCCACTCAATGAAAGTGACATGAAAAGAGGCTGCGGAGCTTTGTACTGTGAAGATCAGTTAGTGGCCCCTGAGAGGACTGATACTCGTCTGATCATATAGGCTTTCATGATCCTCAATATGGCCATGTAAGGCCTGATCCTTTAGTGTTTCAGTGGGCCACAGATTTTTCACTTATGCACTGCTGAGTCTGCACAGGTAAATATTAAAGGAAGGACTTTGAAGGGAAACCATAACCAAACATATAGATTAGATTTCATCCAAGAGGGTGAACATCACACAACGGCCGGAGAGACACATAAAAAGTAATTACCCTTAAATGTCTTCTGCTACATCATATTTAGACCCTTTTGGCAAATAATAATGCACATAAAATGACAAATCTATCAACTTTTTCCACACAACTTAGATTATTTTTTAAAGAAGAGAGACACCAATATGACCTCAAGAGGTCAGGCCACTTGTTCAACTGATGGAGGAAGATAATCTGTGACGTCTAACTTTCTCTTGGAGTGATCATTTGAAGTAATTATTACCAAAATCACAGCATGGTCTTTGTCTGTAACTTATGTGTTGTTGGCGACATTGTGTTTGTAAGAAGTGACAGCTGGGTCTCATGTTGTGTTAATGGGGCCACAGTTTCCCTTGTTCCATTGTTTGACAGCAGAAACTGAAAAACATGTAAATGAGAAGCGCTTTTTAAGGTCACCTGTCCATGTTTCCAGCAGGCTTAAGGTACTTTCCATTGAAAATAGCGTAACCTTCTATACTACATTGATCTTCTAGGTTGACATAGTTTTTCTTTTTCTTTTCCCAATTTCCACCCCAGCAATGAAAGAAATACTGTTGTCTATTCTAAATATTGTTCTTTAAACCCTAAACACAGTTTGTTGTTACATGTCTTAAACTTTTTTCAATGACTAAATAGTGTAAAAAAAACAGTATTATTTGTTCATCTATGTCTTTTTCTGGGTGAGATTCATGTCAAAGTGTCATTGTTTTTTTGTTTTTTTTTTGCTTTTCGAGGACAAAAGTGATGAAAAACGGGTAGAAAACACTGGAAGCAAACTCCCACCAGTACTAATGACACACTAAAACAAACAAACAACACGTCCTTGATTTTGGACATTAGGGTATTAGTCATCACTGTTGAACTAAATGCATCAATGAATTGCTTGATTAGCGCAGCAGGGCTAGTGGCTAGTTGTACGAACATAATGCTAAGAGCCTGGGGGTGTGTATTTGTGTGACTCACAACAGATCATTTACACTGTTTAGCATGTCATTAATTTGTTTTTAGCCCACACACTGAATTGTACAATGCTGACTTTCAAAAGCTTGATATTCAGCTTTTTATTTATGAATCAGTGAGTGGACTTGCTGAGTTCCAGTCATCAATGCCATTGTAATATTGTGTCACATATACATCAGTCTTCACACATTACAGAAATGATGCCAATAAAATGAAATGTCACTGCTCAAGCCAGTGTCAGTCTCTGGTGGTGATTTATGAGGAAGTGGTTAAATTAGCGCAGTGTTATAATGGTTGCAGTTCATTTCTGAGAGGTCAAAGGGTCGTTCACATGAAAAACTATAAGTTAGACAAACACAACCAGCTGATATTCTTCTAAAATTAAGTCTTTAAAATATTTTTTTCTTTTTGGTCATTTGACAAAAACTGGGGTAAGAATCCATCGCTCTTTTGTCAGTACTTTACTTTGTGTAGTAATCATTAGTATTTTAAGTGATTGTTCGTCTCTGTCTCAGTGAAGGTCCACAATAATAAAATGCTACTTAGCACAAACCAGAAATGAATTCATCTCATCTGTTAACTGTTTGCATGCATCAAACAGATATACACAAGACATAATGAAATACAAATTGCCTACAAGTCTCTATTTATTTTGGATGCTGTGCAACATGTTGGGTTAGGGTGTATGGTGCGCCTGTGACAGCTGAATTTGCATATGATAGAAAATGGAAAATATCAAACGACACAACAAAGACGACACAGCACAGAGCACCTGAACGCATCCTGATGAGAAAATAAAGTTTTGATCTTCAGATTTAAGAAACAAAAACAATACAATATGGATGCACATAATCTTTTTCAGCTTCATTCAAAGATCAGTGAATGTATTGATACTCACTCTGTTCGTGTCCACGGTTCGTTTCAGGTTTGGTTCCTCAGCCCATTCGTCTTCAATCACTTTCAGTCCGTCTGTAGTCTGAGCTGATCCTCTGTTCTCCTGATGCATTTGCAGTTTCCAGCTGGGAGAGAACAACAAGCAACAGCCGGTCCCATGTACTGGTCACCCCACCCACCCACCACCACCCACACTTCACACACACACACACACACACACACACACACTCTACATTCTCATTCAAAGCCGCCAACAGCTGTAATGAAGCACAAAACCCTTAATTGTGTTCCCATTATTATACAGAAGCAGATACGAGCGACACACGGCGACGCTCCACACAGAAACACAAAACAATGAATCAGATGTGAAGCCAAGTGTCCACTGATTGTAGTGACTGAAGGAGCATGACATGAGGAAATATGGAGCCACACACAGTCATGCACAAAACTATACTGTACTACAATCTGCCAGAAGTCACATCACTAAGAGATTGGATCAGAGAAACTGTTTAATATAGAGGTGATATGAACCATGATACAGTCTGAGTTCATCACAGGAAGATGATTATTTAATGGTTAAATGTACTTATATTGATGATCAACATGGTACTTATTCATGTTGCTATCCTTTTAAGAGTGTAAATAACGACCACAAAAAATATGTTTTGTCAATATTTATGAACCTTTTAGGATGGAAATGATTTCTTTTCTTTTCAACCTATAGGTCAGCAATGGGCAACTCATTCCACAAAGGGATGGTGCGGCTGCAGGTTTTTGCCCATCCCTGACCTATAGGTTGTTTTAAAGGTGCTATATAAATAAACGTGACCTTGATTTATTTTTTCTGACATTCGTTCTGTTTAAATGATGGTGATGAAGAGTGCTGTCTAACTTGTCGGCCCAGAGTCTCACGCAGGTGTTCAGTTGGGCTCAGACCATATCAGACCATTCAGTGACCTTTCACATCACATGGATGGCATCATTGTTGTTCTGTTTCTCTGCTCACTTTTCAGGCTGTTCCTCAGCAACGTAAACTCACACAATGGACACCATCCAAACATAATCAAATAGGAGCTGTAGGGTTAAATATAAAATACTTCTTTCTCACATATGCATTAAATAAACCCATCACCTTTGTGGTTGGACGTCAGTCTCCAACCAGGTTCCATAGTATTAGCACATGAGCTAACGTCACAGTGATTGAGTGTTTGTGACTGAGGCGCTGCTGCTACGTCAGCACACACTGATGCACATCTCCAGCAGACTGAGCTCTGAGCTCTTAAATGTAGGTTAATGAGGGGTAATAATGACCATCACAGCAGCAGCCAATCAATCCATGTCGCTATAGAGCAGTGAAGGACAAAGCAGTTCAGCCGCTGCTGCAGCATCTGTGAACAGTGTCCGTCCTAATAAGTCATTAAATTCACATTAAACCTTTTGCTCATAAGATTCTTTGTTCTTCTTCAACTTTTGACCAACCAGTCCTTGTTCAGAGATGCTGCCCAGATATTTCAAATGATGCATCTGATAAAATTCGGTCTACATATATGCTTCAATAGCAGAACTCAGTCTCAACAACAAATTATATAGCACCACTCAACACAAAAAAGGTATAGGTATGGATCAGAGCAGCTGAATAAAACAGGGCAGTAAAATAAAGGCAGAAAAGCAATTCAAGGGAACAAAAGACCTGCGATAAACAGATGAAAACATTTGTAAAGAGGCGCAAGATTGTAAGGCATAAAATAAAGACAATGGGGACAATAACAAGGATAAATGAAAGCCATAAGAACAATAAAAGCAATAAAAGCAATACAAAGAAATTGAGGATGTGAGGGAACCAAAAGCAATTAGAGAAGATAAAAAATAAAAGACAATAGCAAGATTGTAAGACGTCATATCAAAAAAAAAAATCTTCATATGTGCCACTGGTTCTTACAGGAACCTTTAAAAGGACATGTCCACGGATATTCACGGAGCAGTGACAGAGTTTAAACACAAACTTTGATACAGTTTTACACAGATGATCCATTTATACACTGTGGTTCCTCAGCTCAGATACTCATGGATAGATGGATGGATGGATGGATGGATGGATTGATTGAAGTTTGGTACTGATACTCAGGCTCCCATCAGGATGAACTGCTGTAACCTTGGTGATGATCCCTTGACTTTCCATGTAGCACCTGCAACAGTAACCAACATTCCCAACAAAACTGACAAACATCCTCCCTGCAGAGAATGAGCGTGCTCGTTCTGTCATTATGTGAGCATGTTAGCATTTAGCTCCCCTGCACATATACAGCTGCCTGACACACGGAGCTGCTGCTGGTGTGGCTGTGGATTCTTGACCGTGGTTCTTCTGACCTATTTATCCATCTCACGTGCAGCAGGGCTGTGGTTCACACACTGTACTACTACTGCAGACTTGCCACACACACGTCTGCTAGGGGACAGATGAAGTCCTTGCAAATGTAAATTGACAATCCATTCAGCATAATCAAATGGAAATTAAAGTACAAATGCACCGATTTATAATCTATGCAGGGAGGGTCATTTTAATTAAGCAGACAAAGACTGGTTTAGCAGGCGAAATGTAACATTGTTGGATTCAGGACGACATCAAACACACAAATCCACCAAAGGACGTGTAGCATCCCAGAGCTCTGCAACAATCTGTGTGACATCTCAGTGCAGTGAAGGTACTGGGAGGAAGTGACTTGTCTCAATGCAATGATAAATGTCCGTACAATATGATCGGGTTTTTATTTTCACACCAGTCTTTTAGCATCATGTCTCATTGCATTTGACCACACATGGTACTAGTATATGTGACCAATGAAAATGACTGAGTCTAACAGCAAACACATTAAATAAGGGGTGAATATTATTGATTTCATTGTCTTTTTGGGGGATATTGATTGGTGGATATTAGTTATAACCCTTGTTTTTTCAAAGACAAAGATTTTTATTTAGTTTAGTCAGATTATAAATGAATTGTATGTTTTTCATGACAAACATTACACTGCTAAAAAAAAAAAAAAAAAAAAGAAGTGAAATCACGATGACAGGAGACACTGTGGATGTTAGAGGTGAGTTGGGTGGCTTTATTTGAATGTTTCACAATGATAGTGTTCATAAACAAACAGCAAAGAACCCCCCCCACCCCCCCCCACCCAAAATGTTTTTTGTTTACTCAATATCTGAACAGGACGATAATAATTGTGGTAATAAAGATCAGAAGTCATGTCATGTCCACAGAAGTACATTTTCAGCAGATTGTTCAGACATAGTCTAAATTTTGTAGAAGATTTAACTTAGTAGTTAAATGAAGAGTAAAATATGACGTTTCCATATTGCCATGGCAACAATACAGCGAAAATATTCTCAGGTAAAATGAGTCCTCTGCTGAAACATCATTACAGAGCGAATCCACTACTGTTGTCATTGGGACTCTGTGTAAATGAGCCAGGTGAAGATTTAACAAGCAGGAAGTCGTTGGTCTTTTGGAGCTGAGTCATGACAGCAGTGTGAGAGTCACAAGAGGAGAGAGGAAGAGGACGAGGACGAGGAGGAGGAGGAGGGAGCTGGTGATGAAGCTGGGGCTGGCAGCACTGTGCAGCTCAGTCAGACAGAGGGCCTGCTGCAGCATCTGGTGAGTCTCAGTGCTGATGCCTGAAAAGCACAAGACGTGTTGTTGAGACAGAAACATCTGTCTTCTTGGAATAAAATGATGATGATGATGATAATGGAGATGATGATGATGATGATGACTTTACCGTGTCGGGACCACTCCCTCCAGGCGTGCAGGTAATCAGTGTCATGACGTTTCCCCCCAGAAACTGATGGAAAATGTGACAGAAATCAACAAGTACACAGATCCTTTACTTTGGTAAAAGAGCTAAAACAACTTTTTAAAGGAACTCCATTACAAGTAAAAGGTCTTTGTTGAACATGTCACAATATAGTTGCAGTACAGTATGTAATAATAATCTTGAAAATCTACTCAAAAGCAGAAAAATGACCTTGTAGAACAGTAAAAGTGAAAAAAAAAAAAGATAACCGTGAGAACTGAGATAACTGTGCTCGTACCTTTGTGCTCCTTCAGCAGGTGTTTCAAATCTCTGAGTGCCCGGGTGAGGTTCTCCAGTCGGTGCTGCAGGTGGAGGTTTTCTTCTTTCAGCGTGTGGATGGTGTCGTGGAGCTCGTAGGCCGAGCCGCGGCGTGACAACGGAGAGATCAGCCAAAACACTACTACTGTGACCTGCAACATAGAAAACATCGTCTTGGCAACCAAAGGCTTGTGACTGATGAGGATTCACTCAGTTCATTAAAATCATCTGCTGCTGCTCATCAGAGTCCAGTGAAAGTTAATGCAGCTCTGTCATTGATTCAGTGATGGGAAGTAAATGGGAGCTAATAGTGCTGTTGGTCATGTGACCACTCTGAGGGATCAATTGTTCTGTTAGTTTCCCCAAATTAGAGAGAGATGTAGACAAGAGTTGTTTTGAGTTAATACATCTTCATCCTTGAAAGTGAGAGCAGTATTTGCTCAGTGGTTAATATACAATGAACAGGGTACAGCTTCTAGGATCATTTTCTTACAGCTATAGACTTGCTTTTTTTGTGGAAGTAGTTTGAATGACTCAGTTTTTTATTGTAATACTTGAGAGTTGTAGAAGTCATCATTATGACCACAAAGTACTTTTTTTCAGATGATCATTTATGAATATACTTTTATAATTATCGTCGTATTTAACGAATAAACTATAAATAAGTAAGATATTTTGTTTGTTTGTTTGTTTGAATGCGGCGGAAATGCTTGAGCAGATTTTCATCCTCTTCCGGGTTGATTTCCGGTCACAGAGGATCGAAGATGGCGACTCACATGTCGAGGTGTAGAACCTGGAGTCGTGTTCAGAGGTAACGACGCGTTTAAAATAAACTTTCTAAAACTGTCGACACATTAGTCTTGGACTCAGAAACACGGTGCGATCTATATATCCGGTGTCCTGTGTCCCGGGACTTTACGTCCTCAGCATATGAGATTAGCACAGTCAGTTAGCACGATGCTAACAGCCTGAGCTAATGTTGCTTCATGACTTAATAACATAAAGGCAGGAAAATCCCCAGTCGCTTTGATGACAGGTGTAATTTGTGGATGACAGAGAGGTTATTCTTTTACGTACTGGTCACTTTCTGTGGTTTGTCAGGTGTTTTGCTAATAAAATGTGTTAGTCATCTTCATATTTGTGTTTAGTTTAAATGTCATAAAGTTTTAGACAAGTCTGGAGATTAAATTACTGCGTTGACAGTGTGAAGGAAATCCCGAGTGAAAGTCAGTAATAGTAAATGCAAAAAGTAAATAAAATTGGCATATTTGGTGAAATGCTGTGATCCCCATTGTACAATAAAGTTTTTAGGGTTTGAGTAAAGTCCTGACATCTATAATGACTGCTCTATAATGACAGGCTGTGGGAAACTATGGTATAGCTACTTTTGCTTAAGTTAAGAAGTTAGCATATTACATATGATTATTTATCTCAGTCAGTATATCGTTGTGGCTTTATTCTGTTTCCACAACAGCTGGGAGGATTTTGAAGAATAACTGCTTTGCTCTTTTTACAGGTTTGGGATTGCAGCCTACAGAAAGTACAGCAGCAGTGGCAGATACCCAAACATCTCCCTCTCCACACCGCTGCCTGGGATCCCCAAGCCGGTGTTTGCATCTGTGGATGGTCAGGAAAAATATGAGACCAAGATCACCACTCTAGAAAATGGCCTCAAAGTGGCTTCACAAAACAAGTTTGGTCAATTCTGCACAGTTGGAAGTAAGTTACACGATTAATATGAAATTATAGTTCCTGCACTTTTGTCCAGGATCAGGCTAAAGTGGGTAAATTGTGAATGTTTTCCTTCTTTATCTTAGTTTTAGTAAACTCTGGATCCAGATATGAAGCGAAATACCCAAGTGGAATAGCACATTTCTTAGAGAAACTTGCCTTTTCTGTAAGTACTATTCATTTCTTTTCAATGCTCATGTTGATTATTAATGCTGACAGTCAATGGAAACACTCAGTTTGGCTTTGTGGGTTGTTTGTATTGACTGTTAAAAGCTCTCAATAAGTCTCTTGGTGCACTGGTGACAGAAAAGGAAATATAATACACTGAGGACTGATGTTGATTACAGTTTATCCTTCAAGTCCACAGCTCAATATGGAAGTAAAGATGAAATCCTGCTCACATTGGAAAAGCACGGAGGGATATGTGACTGCCAGACATCAAGGTAAAAAAGAAAACAAACTTTGTCTCAGGATTGTAAAAATGTTCTACCTTTTAAACAGAAGCAAGTTCTCACCTGAATGACAGCCGCGCTATTGTTCAGTAAATCCCTGACTGTGCTGCTTTATTTCACTGTGCAGGGACACCACCATGTATGCAGTGTCTGCTGAAGTGAAGGGTCTGGACACAGTGGTTAGTCTTCTCTCCGATGCAGTGCTACAGCCTCGTCTGCTCGGTAACTCACCTCACTTTGACTTGAAACGACAATTTAGTCCTTGAGTGTCTCCACCTGTGTCAGGCTAACCTTAGATTATGTTTGTTTACACGCAGACGAAGAAATCGACATGACCAAAATGGTGGTGCGCTTTGAGTTAGAAGACCTGAACATGAGGCCAGACCCTGAACCTCTACTAACTGAGATGATCCACGCAGTGAGTCACACATCACTGGTTTTATAGCGACATGTAGTATTTTTTTTATGAAGAATTATTTGGGATGTGGCTGTCTGAAGGACAACAGAGCTACAACAGATAATTTTGTACTTTCCATTGTTTACTTCTAGGCCGCATATCGAGGCAACACAGTGGGACTGCCTCGCTTCTGTCCTGTAGATAATGTGGACAAGATCGACAGGAAAGTGCTTCACAGTTACCTGCGTAACTACTACTGTCCTGAGCGGATGGTGCTGGCAGGAGTCGGCATCGAACACGAGCAGCTGGTCGAATGTGCCAGGAAATACCTGCTGGGTGTGAAGCCAGTGTGGGGAACAAGCACCGTGGCTAATGTGGACCAGTCTGTAGCACAGTACACTGGTGGCATTGTCAAGGTGATTAGCCACTTTTCTTTTTTTGAGTACAGCGTTGATGAAGTGATTTTGACTCGAAGGCTGGATGACGGCATTTTAATTTTCAATGTGTTAGATGGAGAAGGACATGTCAGACGTGAGCCTGGGCCCCACCCCGATCCCAGAGCTCACCCACATCATGATCGGCCTGGAGAGCTGCTCCTTCCTGGTGGGTGTTTGCAGAGGCCTGGCTCTAATCAGATGTTTGATTCCAAGCTCCCAAATTTTACATAAACGTTTGTTTTCTCCTTTTTAACAGGAGGATGACTTCATCCCATTCGCAGTGCTCAACATGATGATGGGTGGAGGAGGCTCCTTCTCTGCAGGAGGACCTGGTAAAGGCATGTTCACCCGCCTGTACCTGAACGTGCTCAACAGGTGAGGTCACACCTCAAGTTTCAGTTTGGACTCTACCTCATTAATACAGCTCTGTATTATTTGTCATCACTGATTTTGCTTTTCCTTACCTGTGTTAGGCATCATTGGATGTACAATGCCACCTCCTACCATCACAGCTATGAGGACAGTGGTCTACTGTGCATCCATGCCAGTGCAGACCCCAGACAGGTCAGTTCAGGCCCTGAATACATGCACATGTTTTCTGCTGCTTATCCAGGTCCAGACTGTGAACTGATTGTGATATTATATATGTAATAATACATAATATCAGGCTGAATTGCACAGACTTTGACTAGAATAGCTGAGAAATAGGTAGTAAACTTGTAGAAAACAGGGTTTTGGGGTTCATTGTTATTTGAAATCTCAGTTAATTTGTTTTTTTTGTTTTTTTTATTTGAATGTGGAGTCTTGATGATGCTGTTCTTACCATGACGTATGTGCATCTCCAGGTGCGGGAAATGGTGGAAATCATAACCAGAGAGTTCATTCAAATGGCTGGAAATGCAGGAGAGGTAATGATCTCTACAGGTTTATGAATATTTATCATGCTTGTATGATCATGAGTACACATGTAATCTTTTCCCCTGTGTATCCAGATGGAGCTAGAGAGGGCCAAGACTCAGCTCAAGTCCATGTTGATGATGAACCTTGAGTCACGGCCGGTCATCTTTGAAGACGTCGGTCGCCAAGTCCTCTCCACCGGAAAGAGAAAGCTGCCACACGAACTGTGTGATCTAATAAGTGAGTACTCGACAGAGAGAGAATGACCTTAAAATGTCATAACATGTAGAAACAGGCTCACGTGTCACCCTGATGAATTCATTTCTTGTAACTTGTCAACAAATAATTTCCAGGTAATGTGACAGCCAGTGATATTAAGAGAGTTACCACCAAGATGCTGCGCAGTAAGCCCGCAGTAGCAGCTCTGGGAGACCTGACGGAGCTGCCGTCGTACGAACACATCCAGGCCGCCCTGTCCAGCAAGGACGGACGTCTGCCCCGTATGTACCGCCTCTTCCGATAAGACGCCCATCCACCCAATCGCCACTCAGCCAGTCTGAACCGGCAGGCATCAGTGTAAATAAACTGGACTGGATGATTACACTAGCGTTCCCCTCCCAACACAGAACTTGGCACAGCTCACTCAGGGAGTGGGGGGCTAATCCCCGGCCTCTCAACTTGAACCCATGAGACTGGGGATTTTAAAGAAAACTTGCATTTTACTCTAAAGTAGTCCACATGCGGTTGAAGTATATGTATTTATTGTTTGTGGGCAGGAAGCCATACGTCATTATTTACTGGTGGTTTGCAGGAGTTTGGTTTTAAAGGGACAGTTCAGCACCATAGGCAAAAATCGAACGTGTTAATTTCCCATTAAAAAAAACCCTTCAGTACCAACCTGTTACCTTCTTACACTGTGAAATAGTTTTCAGTAAAACAGCACAGAGACAACGGAGGTGGTGGGGGGGGTTAACATCCCCTGTAGTGTCGATGCTGTTGCTTCTTTTCTTTTATGAGCCGTCACTTTTCTCAGTCTTTAAAATTCACCAAACTCCACTTCAGATATTTCTCTAGAGCAAAATAAACAACAGCACTTAACGGTCTCCCTTTAGAGGCTCAGGAGACACAACACACAGCAATAGTTCACCGATTCATAATGCTGCTGCTGCTGGATATCTTTTTTGGATCATTGTTGCCAACTTTACAACTGTAGCCAGTCTGAAATCATGGTTTTCTGTCACCGTTGTCTCATTTGTCATGTAAAGATCTAAAGTAAAACCTGTTTCTTTTTGTAATTGTTTTTTTTTCTCTTTGTTTTGTTGGTAAATTTCAAATAAACTTTGAAAAGTTAAAAGTAAAGGCAGAGTTTGACATTTGGTGAATGATTCACTTTCTGGCAGACAGTTAGATGAGATGTGGGAGGGCGGATCGATCCCATGTTGATACTCCTGATGCAAAGTCTTGTTTGGAGTATTAATACTGTGGTCGATAAGCTCAGAGAACTAACATCATTATTATTTGTGGTTTACATTAAGCAGCATCTGTTGTTCTATCATGCACATGATTAAGTAATTAACAGGGTGGCAAAGAAATACCTCATGTTTGGAAAATGAAATACATATTCACAGATGCATCAGCTGTTTTTATAAATGAAAATTATTGATCTTGGTATTGATCATGATCCTGGCCCTGGTATTAGTTGGTATTGCATTGAAATCAACAGATATGGTATCGATCTTCTTTTCTATTCTCCCATCAGAAAACAAATGAATACATATGGAAACTGTTACTTTCAGAGATGTGTCTCCTCTGCCTCATGTTCACAAACTTACAGGTTCAACAACTGACAGATACAAAAAATAAACAACAACATTATATTGATCTGTATCCAAAACCACCCAAGTGTATTTTACATGATCTCAGTGGCTTCTGACTACAGTGGATATGTTATATGTGACCTCTGTTAACATCTGTACACCAACTGGTAAATAAATGTAATTACTTCCATTAATAAAATTATATATTTAAAAAGCTCTTGCGTTGCAGTGAAATGTAAAACAACTTGACCGACAAAGACGTGTTTTGAAATGTTTATTAAGGGGCTGTTAGCTGACATAGAAAAAGAGGTCCTGAGGAAATGAAATCAAGACCCACAGGCACTTTTTTTTTAGGAGCAGACTGCTCTTCATGCTGGGAATGCAAGTTCATTAATGTGAACATACAGAACATACAGTACATTGATAGTTTGTAGTAAATATATATATATTTATATATGAGGTTACACAGCTGTGAGATGAGAGATAAGGCAATAAGTTACAATCTGTCCCAGAGGGTCACTTGGCCTAATAAGAGAGAAAAGATCTGTGACAGGCGTTAACAGTATAAATAAAATGCTCCATCTGTTTTATAGCAGGTGAATTCCTTGACATTAAAAGTTTTAATATTAGCTGTCAAACACATTTGGTCTCCCTGAAATTCGACAGTAGCCTGTAACAACCTCAATGACTGCAGTGTTGATGACGATTACCATCATGATCGTAATGTGACAGCTCCCTTCGTCCATTGCGCTGCATCTTTCCTCAAAACAAAATTCAAGTTAGAAATCGACCAATGTCATGTCAGACTTAAATGACATTTAAGAAAGTGTCTTAAATGTGTGCTGTGATTACGGTCAACGTGCTCTTTGATGACAAGTTCACAAGGCATCTGGATGATGATGTAGTGTTCAGAGAAATAAAAAAATAAAAACGTAATACCGTGGTTCTTGATGCTTTTTTAAACACAGATGAATGAATTAGTGAATGAAATGCAGTTACACAGAGGCTGCATGGTTACATCAGTTCACACTGCAGCATGTGACTGAAGAGTAAGCCGTGATGGCAACCCCCCCCCACATCTATCTCTCCCAGTCAGGTTTGAGTAAGGGGGGGGGGGGGGGGGGCTGAGTAAATAAAGGCCAGACTGCTGCTGCTGCTGTGTCTGTCTGACCTCAAGGTCCCTGCCCTCAAGTACAGCCAGACACTTCTGATGACCAGGACACACACACACACACACAGGTTACCCACAATGCCCAATAGAGGGCGCACTCTGCTCAGTTACAACAACAACCCCCACTGAGGGTCTGTGTAGTTAAGACAACTCTGGTTTCCTTTTGGTCCTTCTCCACCTGCCTGTTTCTGGCACAGTTTGACCCAGTCCAGTCCAGTCCAGTCCAGTCCAGCCTGGTCTGGTCTGGTCCGGTCCTGGTCTTTGAGAGTCCACTTTAAAGTTCTATGAGATGGTGCAGATGGTGCTGCTACCTTGGCTCTTCATGGCTTCCCTCCTCTTCAGCTCTCTGGTGATCCTCCTCCTGATGCCCTCTAAGTACAAGCTACGGTCAAACTGTCCTGCGCCCAGAGGAATACTGACACATGCAAGAAATTAAAAAAGAAATCAAAATTTTAAGGAGCTGAAAGAATTGTTACTCTACAAACATTTGTCAGAGTTAAAAACAAAACAGTTTTCATAATGACTGTTGACTCAGTTTCATGCAACATAATCTAACTTATAGCAAAATGGTCGTGCTCACTGGACCTCCTTCTCTACCATGGTGAATTGTGGAACAACTGGTGTTGTGTCAGCTCCATTAAACTCTGCATCATTACATACATTACAGCCACACTGAAGGAACTCATTTGTGACTCACTTGTCTCTGCCCGGCCTTAGTTTGACCTGGAAGACGGCGATGACGGGTCGATGGTCTGAGGTCTTGATGCTGGAGCAGCTGGAGTACTTCACCACTTTAATGTCGTCGGCCTGCCTGTTCCTGAACAGGATCCTGTCCTGTGAGCACAAAAGGAGAGGTTTAGACATCAGGTAGCAGCTGAATAGGAGTGATTATTAATAAAAACATCTTCTACCAGAAGTTTGGCTTATTTCATTATCTATAGCTGGAGAAGGTGTGGCTTCGCAGAGCAGTATAGACCACGACGACTGAACTGAAACGAGGGGATATGATCTACAGAACAATTCCTATTTATCCTCAGCAATGACATGCAATGAATCTGGGACTGATTGTGCCACAAAGGCTTCATCCATTAGATTGTTTATTGCATGGTGGTGTTGGAGGAAACATTTCTCAGCTGCATTTGAAATTGGAAAGACTTACACCTATGACACTGCTTCAAATGCAGGCCCTTGATTTGAGACACATCCATCATTTCCAAAGCATGTGATTATGTTTTGTCAGGTGTAACTTGATTCTCTTTCTTCTTACTGTGTATGAAGGCGTCCTCTGCTTAGAGGTGGTGTCGTAGATGTCGCAACCGATGTCAAATTTGTAGGTGGGGAGAAAGTGAATCGGTGCCTCCTGAAAGCCTTTAAAGATGGAACCTGGAGACACAGAAACATGTTCTCAGATTGATAATCAGTCAAACACGACACTGTGTAACCTCTGACATGTAAACATACCATCCTTCATCTCCTTGGAGAGCTGGTCGTGCTCCAGCAGGGCGTCCATGTTGCCAGTTCCCGTGTTGTTCATGAGCGTCTCCACATCGACCCGGTCCTTACTCAGCCGGAAGTTAAAGTCTCCAAACCAGAAGACCTGGTCGAATCTTGTGGTGACGTCAGCTACAATTAAAGATGACATCCTTTGGTTATCAAATATCACTAGCGTTATATTTAGAAAATAAACACTGGTAATAATCTTTTAATTGCATTATATTCTTTCAGTTAATTGTTTCCATCCTTCATCTCATTCACAAACAAAAGTAAAGACTCTTACATGGTGTGGAGCGGTACGGGTTGGTGTCTGGGAGGCCTTTTGGAAGAGCCAGAGCCTCGACGATCTTGTTGTAATCGAGTATTCTCTCATAAACTTTGGTGTCTCCAGCTGCAAGAAGAACAGAAAATGGACATCTATGGACATCTCTCATAGAACTGGTGTGTATGTTATGGTGTAAAATCTACAACGTTGAGGCAGTAAAAACTGAAGTACAGATTTTCAGCCCTTCCAGTCTTATCTACAGCCTGAAAGACCCTCTACTCACAGGTAAAATGGGATGTGATGAAGAGGAAGGAAGTTCCAAAAAAGGTGAAGGCGATTCCCACAGCCCCTTTGGTCTTGATCTGCGAAATGATCCTAGTTGTGACCGTGGCGTGCTCCACCTCTGTGTGGGTCAACACAACAAATGTAAGTTGGTGTCAGATCAGTTCAAACACAAAAACCCTGTGTTTGTGAAGAAATGTCAGCACATCAAATTCCTCATTTAGCCAATAAAGATAATCGTTTAAAAAAAATGACAATCAATCATCAAGTGTTCCCAATTACTTCTGTTCATTGACTAATTGATTAGTATGTGAAGTGGGACTGACCTGAGCAGAACCAGATGAGGTCTCTTCTGACAAATACAGTGAGATACAAAACACCATGTGATGCTGCGTACAGCATGACATAATAAGGTCCCAGAGTCTCCTGAAGACGGGTCTCCCACTCCCTCCTGCACACACAGTCACATACAGAGGTAAGAGTAGTAACTGATAGGACTAATGAAGTATAATAATAACAACTCACTTTTATTCAGCGACCATGATTAAAATCAAACAAAAGCACAGCCTACCTGTCAGGACAGCCCTCCTGGATCCCAATGACATAAAAGTCTTGTGCAAATTCAGAGTCTGTCGGGAGGAGGAGGTCGTCCAAGTTGTTTGGCAGCCCTGAAAACCATAGACACTTTGTTACCACACATAATGCAGGAAGTGTTAGGACTTTAAACGCTTCTCGGCCTGTTAGATGCTGCAGAGCCGTGACTTCCTCGTACCCTCTCTCCCTGCATGTTCCACGTGGCGACGTAGATGCCCACTCTCCTGTCAGGGAAGTATCGGTCCAGCTCCTCGGCCCCGAGCAGGGCGCCGCTTCCCAGCACGCTGCCCTCCAGAAAGCTCCTAGAAAATATACGTTGGGTGAGACAAATCTGCATTTCTATTGGCTCGCACAGCACTTGGGTTAAGGTTCCTTCAACTCAGCTGATTACACCTAAATCTTAAATATTCATTGTAAGAGAAAGTTAGATGTTCAGTCAATAATTTCCCTACTGGGCTGTGACTGTGTATCAAGTTTTTTTTTTTTGCTCCTCCTCCTGTCAAAAACTGTGCTGAACAAGCATCTTCTCTGATCCTGTGTTAATCCCCCTCCACATTATCATGTTCCCCTTTTCTCTTAAAGATGCGAGCGCTGCACACGAACAATGTGTAAATGTCTGGAGCCCCAGGTTTCAGGACACAATTAACAGTCTGTTGGTGCTGTGTTAACAGTCAGTCCTCCTAGTGAACCAAGGTCCAGCTACAACACACTCACAGCCCCAAGCAGATAGCACGAGCACTAGAAACCTAGTAGTAGATATTGTATCTAAATCATAAACAATGTTGGTACACAAAAAGCTCTTCTCATGAACACAAGGACTGAAGCCTGGACTGACCTCACACTGACAATCTAAGATATATGTGCTATTAAATGACAAAAATAGCAATAAAAATGCACAGATCACGTTCTAAAATTGGCTGATTTCATGTTGTCATCAGCCTATGTGTAAGTTACAAGCTTAGTTACCGTAATAGCCTTCTTACACCACAAAGAGTAAGCCTCACCGAAGAGCATTCACACCCAGCGTGAGAAGGACTCCAGCTACTATCATCACCTACATGTTGTGCTCTGCTTACTGTACCTGTTCCTCACATCCTGAGGTCTGATGGGGCTAAGCACGCTGTAGGTGGACCTCATGGAGTTGACAGAGGCGCTATCCGACCCCATGTTCTCCAGAAGCCGGCTGTCGCTCAGGTTCCTGTGGAGTCTCTCCCCAAGGTTCTCTTTGGCCAGTGCAGCATAATCCAAACAATCCCTGTCAATCCTATTAGCTGCCCTCAAAGTTGCAGACACGAAGCTCTTCTCTAGAGCGGGCAGTGGCCCCATCGCTTGCACTGGAGACAGGGCGCAACTTGGTGGGGTCGCGCTCGGTGGTCTGTAGGGTCGCTCTGCTGGCTGTGAGGCCTCCTTTCGTACTCTGAGAGGCTGCCCCCTCTCTCCCGGAAGACTGGGGATCCTGTCGTAACAGCAGAGTGGGGTCTCACAGTGGAGTCCGGGTTCCTGAGGGGGGCGGCATGACTGACGACAAAGCCATCAGGAGCTGTAACTGTTTGGTCCTCCTTGAGCGAGTCTGTGGAGGAGCCAGTCTCGGCCGGGTCACTCAGACTCTCCTGGCTGTTTCTCAGCCTTCTGTTTCTCACCGTCTCCGCAACTGAGCCACTTTACTGAGCTTCAATTGCCTGGGTAGTGAGGGCGGCCGAGGTTGGTATGGACTGATCTCCTCCTCTCTGTTTTTAGCAGTGAGTTCAAGGGAATCATTCTGTTCCTTGCAGGGTTGACGTCTACTATGGAGGTCTTGAGTGGCCTGCTGTCATTGACAACTGAATCTCCTTTGTCGGGAGTCTTGTAGTACTGATGGATGCTGCTGTCCTCTCCATTCTCAGTCATCTTCTCGTCATGTCTCAGACCAGCTGTGGTCAGGTGGATAAAGCTCTTTCATCGCTAAGTTGCAAACACCTGAAAACAGACAGCAGATCATTATAAGGTGAGGTGGAGGGCTTTGAGCAAGTTTCTTAAGCCACAAATGCACCACTTCATGTGACTTTTACTTCTGTGGAAGAACATACAATATATAAATATGTAAAGAATTTCAGATCTATTTATCACAGGATGCTAATCTGAAACCATGTTCAGCTTTCCGAAGTGTTTTTATTCTGTGTTGTAAACACTGTCTAATAATAAAGACCATCGAAATGCGTTGTAATCGAGTGTTTCTTTGAGTTAAAGACTCCTATGTTCAGTTTTCCATCGCGACAGAGCCACTGAGACGAGTTTAAGTTTACCTCATCCTTTTCTTTATCTTTGCAGCTCATTGTTTACCCTGACAAACCTGTCTGTGTTGGTAAGTTACCGTTAACCCAAAGCTAGCAGCGAGAGCTAATTAATGCTAACCGTAGCTAAGACACTGGGGCCATAATCCTATTGTTTTCCAACTTCATCGCTTAATAAAGGCACCGCGATTTCAGCTGACTCGGTCATCAAGTCGTGTTTAGATAGACAGCGATAACATATGCTGAACCCTCTAGGTTTACGGAGTGAGCTAATAACCATAGAGTAACTAGTTATCGAAGCTGTTAAATGTTAGCGAAACATTAGCGGCGTGCAGGCTAGATGAGCTAACGGCTACAGCGGATGTTTATAAAATCGTATCGATAAGTGATAATGGTAGTTTCCGTCTGTGTAGCTATTAATGTGTCACTACAGTGAAGTCAGTTTACCTCTGATACACTGTGCTGTTTGGTCTCAGAGAGGCTAATTTAGAAAGTAGCTCCGCGACTTCCTTAGCAACGTTTGACAACACAGATTGTTTCCAAGACAAGAGAGTCACACAGCGAGGGCAGCACGTGCCACAGCGCCACTCTGTGTCGAGAAGAGGAACTGCAAGCAACCCAACCGCATTACCTCAAGTTAACCAACATAATCAAGGCTGTTTCTAAAAGGATCCAGGTCATAAAATAATCACTGAGCACTTTATTAGGAACACCATACTAACACTTATACCAAACCCAGCCTCTGTTCATTGTGTCTCGAGATAATATTCCTTCATTATTGATTATTATAAGGCTGCTAATATTCTGTCAGGTGACCAAATCATTAATCAGCTGATCATTTCCCCACTACAGTAGGGTTACTGGTTTGTTGACAGTATTGGTTGTTGTCTGGGTTGCCATGTACAGAGGAGGCCAGCAGCAGCCTAATCTCTAACCTGGGGCCCCATGGTGCTTTTCCATCCATGAATGTATACCCTTTACTATTTTCAGCTGGGCATTATATTTACCCCACTGTCTATTCAGCTGCTGTTTTAGGTATTTTGTTGACTTAAACAACATTTAGAATATAGTTCCTCACACTTAGCTCAAATACTCAGAAATATGTTAATTATAACTACAGTAGATTTCTACATGGATGGTTATTATGAGTACAATAGACAGCAACATCTGATTGTTTGTTAATGCTATTGGTGTTAAACTATTAAACTACATGTTATGTAAGTCCAGCTAACTTATGTACCTTTGTCACACGTAATGACAAAATATAAACAATGACAATCAAATCACAGTCAGCTGAACTGGATAGAAATCCCCCAAAGTCCCAAACTGCTGCACATTATGATAAGATTTAAACACAGGATTTATGATTGATAGGTCATTGTACTTTGAATGATTATAGACGATCTCCTGAGAGGCACCAACTAGCTTTCTCCTCTCTTTGAAAACTATGTACTACATGTCTAACAGTAACAGTGATGATAGGGAATATTATTATTATCATTATTACATGTATTATAACACACAGTGGACCATTATCTAGTGGCCAGTATGATGTAAGGAAATTGTCATTCACTTATTAAAAAGCTACTAACACTTTTCCCTTCTTTATTTCCATCATTAGTCAGTTATATAATTATTTTTTTACATTTTAATACTGTATTTAACACAACAGTGACAATGTCAGTGACTTTACAAACAACAATTCACCATGCATAAGGAACAACAACAAAAAAACAGAACAACAGAAAAATGTTGTTGCTGGCAAAATACAGCATGTCATGCAATGTCCAAACAATGTCAAGGTGCAAACCCCCAATTGTTAACCCTTTCACCCTTTCTGTGACCCCCTCCCCCGTCCCCCGGTGTTGTGCGAGAAATGGCCCCCTAGAAATGTGGACAATCCCTCCATATTCTGTCCATTTCTATGGCGTCATTGCTGGCTCAGGGGGTTTGGACAAAGGCCGGTCTGCGGGGCAGGTATAAAAGAAAAGGGTTAAACCAGGCAGAGTACAGTTCGGTGCAAGAGCAGCAACAGCAGCAGCAATTCAACAGCAGCAGCAGCAGCACCCGTCCACTGACCAACAAAATGACTTCCACTGGCATGAACATGATGAGCAGGGTGAGTTTTCCTTATGACTTTAATTATTCAGCTCAACGTTTTGGTTATCAGGGCAATAAAGGCCCTGATAACCTCGCTGACACCCTCGCTGACCATGAACAAGCAGCAGGCTTTGTTAGCACTGAGCTAACTTTGGCACAAATTTCCCCTCAAAGCTTTTGGAGACCAACATGTGCTTAAACAGAGGAGTAAAAATCCAAACTCTTCTCCCTTTCAGATCGTCTTCTACGAGGACAGGAACTTCCAGGGCCGCTCCTATGAGTGCATGAGCGACTGCCCCGACATGTCCTCCTACCTCAGCAGGTGTCACTCCTGCAGGGTGGAGAGAGGTTGCTTCATGGTCTACGACCGCACCAACTACATGGGCAACCAGTACTTCATGAGGAGGGGCGAGTACGCCGACTACATGAGCATGATGGGCATGAGCGATTGCATCAGGTCCTGCCGTATGATCCCCATGGTAAGATCTCACACCTGGTTAGATTTACTGTAGATGATAAAGTCTGATAACACAAGAGTTAAGCCCACTCCTCCTTCTGCTCCACAGCACAGGGGATCCTACAGGATGAGGATCTACGAGAGGGAGAACTTCGGAGGTCAGATGTACGAGCTGATGGACGACTGTGACAACATCATGGACCGTTACCGCATGAACAACTGCATGTCCTGCAACGTGATGGACGGCCACTGGCTGATGTACGAGCAGCCCCACTACAGAGGCAGGATGATGTACATGAGGCCTGGCGAGTACAGGAGCTTCATGAACATGGGCTTCAGTGGCATGAGGTTCATGAGCATGAGGCGCATCACCGACTCCTGCTATTAGACTCCTTGCACTGAATAAAAACTGTCAAAACCTAAGCTGCTGGTGTGTTGAGCTTTATGTTTATGTCAGTGTTTGTCAATGTTTTTCATTCTTATTCAGCCAATGGCTTTGAAACCTTCATCTCTCACCCACATTTTCTCAGTACTCTACAACTGTGCGACTGGTCTGGTCTGCTCCTCATCTCCTGACTGATGAAAATAGAAACACAACAATGCAAAAATCAACACAAATGCAGTAGAATTGCCATCTAATATTTTAACATTACTATAACAATTATTTAGCTTTTGAGGTTCTAGAAAAGTTTAGCTGGATCTGGTTATCTTCAGAGAGCACCAGTTGCTTCCTGCTGGGTATATTCCTAAAAATCAAGCACATTATAAATTAATGGTTTTATGAACAGATGTAAAAAGACATAATTAAAAAATCTTCTGCTTTAACCTCTTCAACTCCGCGGGGACGCCGGCGTCCCCGAGCCGCTCCTCTTCTGCAGTTTCAGCTTGCGCGGGCTTACTACATTGGTAAACGTGGCGTATTGGGTATCTGTGGCTTCATTAGGTTGTTTTGCTAATTCAGTATCGATTTTATTTTGTTTCTCATTTATTTTTGCACAAGAATATACGGAATATCTACAGTCCGAGGCGTGATCGTTTTCCCCATTTCAACCGAGGGAGACGTTCCCTCGGTTTTATTTTGAAGTTAGTGTACGACACGGATGTTGAAGGGAGGGTGCTGGACATTGATGTATTATAATGGACAGTGTAAATAAAGATTTAGCTGATTCAATCGTAAATGTGTACAAGATGAAGAAGACTCGTAAATATAAGCGCGCGAACATGGCGACATGGCGAAACACGGAGGAAAGGGTTAGTTATGCCCATACTTTATGGGCATAATTTAATAATTTAACAGTTCAATATTGCAAATTTGTGTGATAAAAAAATGCATGAGAAAAACACATTTGGTGTCTCAGTATACCATTTGGTTATCATGTGTCCATTTGGACTCTCATCTCCGCCTGGATCTTATCATGAAAAAAACATTGCAGAATGGTCAATGACCCTCAGCCGCGCATGCACAGTTACACACACACCCATATTAGTCAGCTGGGCGGCTGACCGCTGTGATAGCTATGGGGAGCCGGACCGGGCCGCGGAGACTACAGCCAGGCTAACCCAGAACCTCTGGCTGGCCGGGTCGGGCTGAGCAGAGACGCTCAGCCACCCGTTCAAACACTGGGGCACACTGTACAGAGCAGGAATCAGGGGGGCGGGGGCAGCTGGCCACAGCCGCCGGCCCCCGTGTGAGAATAGTAAGTGAGGCAGGCTGGCCGGGCCCGACTCAGCAGAGACGCTCAGCCACCCGTTCAAACACTGGGGCACACTGTACAGAGCAGGAATCAGGGGGGCGGGGGCAGCTGGCCACAGCCGCCGGCCCCCGGGTGAGAATAGTAAGTGAGGCAGGCTGGCCGGGCCCGACTCAGCAGAGACGCTCAGCCACCCGTTCAAACACTGGGGCACACTGTACAGAGCAGGAATCAGGGGGGCGGGGGCAGCTGGCCACAGCCGCCGGCCCCCGGTGAGAATAGTAAGTGAGGCAGGCTGGCCGGGCCCGACTCAGCAGAGACGCTCAGCCACCCGTTCAAACACTGGGGCACACTGTACAGAGCAGGAATCAGGGGGGCGGGGGCAGCTGGCCACAGCCGCCGGCCCCCGGTGAGAATAGTAAGTGAGGCAGGCTGGCCGGGCCCGACTCAGCAGAGACGCTCAGCCACCCGTTCAAACACTGGGGCACACTGTACAGAGCAGGAATCAGGGGGCGGGGGCAGCTGGCCACAGCCGCCGGCCCCCGGTGAGAATAGTAAGTGAGGCAGGCTGGCCGGGCCCGACTCAGCAGAGACGCTCAGCCACCCGTTCAAACACTGGGGCACACTGTACAGAGCAGGAATCAGGGGGGCGGGGGCAGCTGGCCACAGCCGCCGGCCCCCGGTGAGAATAGTAAGTGAGGCAGGCTGGCCGGGCCGACTCAGCAGAGACGCTCAGCCACCCGTTCAAACACTGGGGCACACTGTACAGAGCAGGAATCAGGGGGGCGGGGGCAGCTGGCCACAGCCGCCGGCCCCCGGTGAGAATAGTAAGTGAGGCAGGCTGGCCGGGCCCGACTCAGCAGAGACGCTCAGCCACCCGTTCAAAACACTGGGGCACACTGTACAGAGCAGGAATCAGGGGGGCGGGGGCAGCTGGCCACAGCCGCCGGCCCCCGGTGAGAATAGTAAGTGAGGCAGCTGGCCGGGCCCGACTCAGCAGAGACGCTCAGCCACCCGTTCAAACACTGGGGCACACTGTACACTGAGAGCAGGAATCAGGGGGGCGGGGGCAGCTGGCCACAGCCGCCGGCCCCCGGTGAGAATAGTAAGTGAGGCAGGCTGGCCGGGCCCGACTCAGCAGAGACGCTCAGCCACCCGTTCAAACACTGGGGCACACTGTACAGAGCAGGAATCAGGGGGGCGGGGGCAGCTGGCCACAGCCGCCGGCCCCCGGTGAGAATAGTAAGTGAGGCAGGCTGGCCGGGCCCGACTCAGCAGAGACGCTCAGCCACCCGTTCAAACACTGGGGCACACTGTACAGAGCAGGAATCAGGGGGGCGGGGGCAGCTGGCCACAGCCGCCGGCCCCCGGTGAGAATAGTAAGTGAGGCAGGCTGGCCGGGCCCGACTCAGCAGAGACGCTCAGCCACCGTTCAACACTGGGGCACACTGTACAGAGCAGGAATCAGGGGGCGGGGGCAGCTGGCCACAGCCGCCGGCCCCCGGTGAGAATAGTAAGTGAGGCAGGCTGCGGGCCCCCCCCGACTCAGCAGAGACGCTCAGCCACCCGTTCAAACACTGGGGCACACTGTACAGAGCAGGAATCAGGGGGCGGGGGCAGCTGGCCACAGCCGCCGGCCCCCGGTGAGAATAGTAAGTGAGGCAGGCTGGCCGGGCCCGACTCAGCAGAGACGCTCAGCCACCCGTTCAAACACTGGGGCACACTGTACAGAGCAGGAATCAGGGGGGCGGGGCAGCTGGCCACAGCCGCCGGCCCCCGGTGAGAATAGTAAGTGAGGCAGGCTGGCCGGGCCCGACTCAGCAGAGACGCTCAGCCACCCGTTCAAACACTGGGGCACACTGTACAGAGCAGGAATCAGGGGGGCGGGGGCAGCTGGCCACAGCCGCCGGCCCCGGTGAGAATAGTAAGTGAGGCAGGCTGGCCGGGCCCGACTCAGCAGAGACGCTCAGCCACCCGTTCAAACACTGGGGCACACTGTACAGAGCAGGAATCAGGGGGGCGGGGGCAGCTGGCCACAGCCGCCGGCCCCGGTGAGAATAGTAAGTGAGGCAGGCTGGCCGGGCCCGACTCAGCAGAGACGCTCAGCCACCCGTTCAAACACTGGGGCACACTGTACAGAGCAGGAATCAGGGGGGCGGGGGCAGCTGGCCACAGCCGCCGGCCCCCGGTGAGAATAGTAAGTGAGGCAGGCTGGCCGGGCCCGACTCAGCAGAGACGCTCAGCCACCCGTTCAAACACTGGGGCACACTGTACAGAGCAGGAATCAGGGGGGCGGGGGCAGCTGGCCACAGCCGCCGGCCCCCGTGTGAGAATAGTAAGTGAGGAGGCTGGCCGGGCCCGACTCAGCAGAGACGCTCAGCCACCCGTTCAAACACTGGGGCACACTGTACAGAGCAGGAATCAGGGGGCGGGGCAGCTGGCCACAGCCGCCGGCCCCGGTGAGAATAGTAAGTGAGGCAGGCTGGCCGGGCCCGACTCAGCAGAGACGCTCAGCCACCCGTTCAAACACTGGGGCACACTGTACAGAGCAGGAATCAGGGGGGCGGGGGCAGCTGGCCACAGCCGCCGGCCCCCGGTGAGAATAGTAAGTGAGGCAGGCTGGCCGGGCCCGACTCAGCAGAGACGCTCAGCCACCCGTTCAAACACTGGGGCACACTGTACAGAGCAGGAATCAGGGGGGCGGGGCAGCTGGCCACAGCCGCCGGCCCCCGGTGAGAATAGTAAGTGAGGCAGGCTGGCCGGGCCCGACTCAGCAGAGACGCTCAGCCACCCGTTCAAACACTGGGGCACACTGTACAGAGCAGGAATCAGGGGGGCGGGGCAGCTGGCCACAGCCGCCGGCCCCCGGTGAGAATAGTAAGTGAGGCAGGCTGGCCGGGCCCGACTCAGCAGAGACGCTCAGCAGCCACCCGTTCAAAACACTGGGGCACACTGTACAGAGCAGGAATCAGGGGGGCGGGGGCAGCTGGCCACAGCCGCCGGCCCCCGGTGAGAATAGTAAGTGAGGCAGGCTGGCCGGGCCCGACTCAGCAGAGACGCTCAGCACCCGTTCAAACACTGGGGCACACTGTACAGAGCAGGAATCAGGGGGGCGGGGGCAGCTGGCCACAGCCGCCGGCCCCCGGTGAGAATAGTAAGTGAGGCAGCTGGGCCGGGCACCCGACTCACAGAGACGCTCAGCCACCCGTTCAAACACTGGGGCACACTGTACAGAGTCAGGGGAATCAGGGGGCGGGCGGGGGCAGCTGGCCACAGCCGCCGGCCCCCGGTGAGAATGGTAGTGAGGCAGGCTGGCCGGCCCGACTCAGCAGAGACGCTCAGCCACCCGTTCAAACACTGGGGCACACTGTACAGAGCAGGATCAGGGGGGCGGGGGCAGCTGGCCACAGCCGCCGGCCCCCGGTGAGAATAGTAAGTGAGGCAGGCTGGCCGGGCCCGACTCAGCAGAGACGCTCAGCCACCCGTTCAAACACTGGGGCACACTGTACAGAGCAGGAAGCATTGGGGCGGGGGCAGCTGGCCACAGCCGCCGGCCCCCGGTGAGAATAGTAAGTGAGGCAGGCTGGCCGGCCCGACTCAGCAGAGACGCTCAGCCACCCGTTCAAACACTGGGGCACACTGTACAGAGCAGGAATCAGGGGGGCGGGGCAGCTGGCCACAGCCGCGCGGCCCCCGGTGAGAATAGTAAGTGAGGCAGGCTGGCCG